>CALSCE010010700.1:2059867-2124732 GCA_943593645.1 Bovichtus variegatus
GCTGCAGAATATTGTAAATGTAAATATGTGCAAATGTTCCCTCTGACTGACGGAGCCCAAATGTTTTACATGCACTTTATTGCCCTCTGGGGAGAGTTTGTAAGTCAACAAACACAGACTGTGTGTGTTGTAAACATAGAAACACACACACTTCGTCTACTTGTGTGTGAGTCTCCCATCAGAAAGTTGTTCTGCTGCAGACATAATGAAGATGGTTTCTGAAAACGAGCTCCGCTGGGATATGATGCGTATCATATTCACAGCCTGTTATGAAAGAGAGACGTCAATTAATCGATTGGTTGATTGACAGTTTTAAATTTGAGCAGAAAAGACTTTAAGAGAAGCGACGATTTGTCGACTATTTTGATAATTTATTAATCGTTTAAGTTGTTTTTTATGCAAAAATGTCTTTAAATGCTGTTCTCAGCTTCTGAAATGTGGAGATTTTCTGCTTTTCTCTGTTTTATATCATATTAAAGTGAATATCTTTGGGTTTTGGACAGACAGAACAAGACATTTAAAGACGTCACAGGGATGGACATCTTTCAGTATTTTATAAACTAAAATGATAAATCAATCAATCTAGAAAACAATCCTGGCCCCAGCTCCTCAGACGAGGCTTTGCTGCTTATTGTGCTCATTAAAATCAGCTTTATCCAAAGAGTTCCAGTAACTTTGGAGCTACAGAACGCGCGCTGAGGAACTCCGAGTCCTACATCTCCTGACTGCAAATTATTCAGATGATGGATTAAAAAAATGTTGCCGCCATTTGAGACGCACATTTTTCTGTCCATATGAAACAACAACGCCGCACGCTCCCGTTGTTCTCTGGGCTTACTGTTGCATGACTGTGATGTGTGAATGACTGTGATGAAGCGAGACGTGCAGGTGGAGGAGGACTGTGGAGACCTCAGTGAAGAGGAAAGACTCACTTTGTCGCCTTTGCTCTCTTTATTTAGCAGTTTGTTTTTAACGTCGATAAACATCAGCAGAAACGTCCGTTCCTTCTTCTAAGATTGGTTCTTGTAGCACTGTGGCTGCAGCTCGCGATTATCTTCTTTATCCATTAATCATTTGGTTTTTAAAGCGTCAGAAAATAGTGAAAAATGTCCATTCTGGTTCCTCAAAGTCCAACGTGACGTCTCTAAATGTCTTGTTCTGTCGCTCCAAAACCTAAAGATATTCACTTTAATATGATATAAAACAGAAAAGCAGCAAATCTCCACATTTCAGAGGCTGAAAAGAGCTTTTAAAGACATCTTTGCATGAAGAAATGCTTTAATGATTAATCGATTATGACAATAGTTGGAGATGATTCAGCCCTCCAGAAGCAGTAACAAGGGGAATGTTTGTGAACTCTGCGGCGCGGCTCCGCCCGGCTGCAGCTCAGGAGATACTGGAGCTTTTGTTTTCCGAACACTCAGCAGCGTTGACTCAGTATGAGACTCTCGCTGCAGCCTGAGAAACACGGCATCTGGGCTTCTCTCATTATCTGATGAATTCACAAGCTAATTCAAGGTCTGCTTGCTCGCTCAGCCGGCGCTCGTCAGCTGATAAACCCTCCCTCGCCGGAGACGCACCCAGACGACTCTGCGTGTTTGTGGCTCGTAATGTGAGGCGGCAACGTACATCTAAAAAACAGATAATGGAAAGTTTGCTTTCTTTGAAAAGTTTTATTTCAAGTTCCAAAACAGATTAACAACCAGATGTAAGACTCAGAATGTTGCAGCCGGTTGAGTCCAAGCCTTTAGATTTTTATCTGCTCCTTTTTTTTAATAAAACATCTACATTTTTAGAACATTCCGCGTTTGTAATCTGTGCCGCTCTCTGCTGTCAGCGCTCCTCTGATATGAGGTGTGTGTGGGAATATTCTGCTGCTGGTGTCACTGCATTATGTAGTGCTGTTTAAATGAGCTCTGTGGAGTTTATTGGAAACAAACAAACACACTTCTGTTTATATTCTCTGTCTCCACCAGAATACTCAGCACGTATCCTTCTTTTTTCATATTCAGAAACAAGTTTCTCTGCACATTACGTTGGGTTTATACTTATACTGGTAGACACCGACAGTCATTGTCAGATAACCATTCTTAAAATATTCCTTAATTACGATTTGTGTTTTTGGTTCGGCTCTGATGATGTAAAAAACTTCCGGCTGAAAGGGTGCAGCACGGGCCGAGGAAGAACCCGGGACATGTTGGAGTGAAACTGAATGACGTGGTGGATACGCACTTTATTAGCGGCCTGTCTTCCTTGTGTTATTACTGAACATGAGACCATCCGTCGCTGTGTTTACCTTCTTCTCCAGCTCTTCACAAGTCAAGTCATGACTGTCTGAAGCCCTGCACCATGAGCAAAGCTCAAGCAGAGCTCAAAGAACAGCTGACGCTTTGAATGTTTCTGATGCTTTTGATTTTCCACGGAGAGAATAGTGAGCGGCTTTCTGTGCAGCAACATTCAGAACGGATTCACATTGTCTGTCCGTCGCTTTGCATTTTATTCTGTAAGTTTCATCACTTCCAGTGTGGAGATGATGTCCAGAAAACATGAAATCTTCAAGCTTCCTCCCGGACCGTGAGTGAGCCGGCAAGAACAATGCGTTGAAGGCGGTGCGTTTGGAGGAAATGTGGCAGGCAGGGAGCGAGAGCCGCCTCTCATCACAAAGGCATTTCCTCCTCAGCCACTTCCTACTCAGGAGCAGTCGTCTGCACCGAGGCTTGTCGGGGCATCAGGACGCTCTTATTGCTGCGGGGTGAACAGCGTTCGACCTCATACAGTTTGATAGCCCCGAGCCTCATTAATGTTCTTCCTCTGCAGTCGTCTCTTCTATACCCTGATGTAAAAAGCTTGAATGTCAAAAAAACCTTAATTTTCATGAGAAAAAATTTATTTAAAAAAAAAAAAAAAAAACTTAATTTTCATGGAAAAAGCTTGGATGTGAAAAAAAACTTAATTTTTCTGAAAAAAGCTTGTAAGAGAAAAAAATACAAAAAATGTTAATGAAAAAAGCTTGAATGTGAAAGAATACTAAATTTTTTCATGAAAAAAGTTTGGATGTGAAAAAATATTTCATGAAATATTTTCATGAAAAAAGCTTGTATGTGAAAAAAAACTAGTAAGTTGCGGCTCTGTTCGCTCAGACATAAACTCAGTAATAAATGTAGTCTACGTTTCATATGATGTGTAAAATCTATCAGCATTTACCGTTTAGATCACATATGAATGAAATGCTTGTAGAATCCGTATTTGTGTTTGTATTGTTGATTTAATGTGTGAACGAGCGACGTAGAGAAGGTCACATAAAGCTCAATATTAGCCTGTAATGTGTAATATACTGTTGGAGTGGTAAGCAGGCCGATTGTTTTTGGATATTTGGGGAGTTAGGTGGTCCGTGAGTGTTTTTTTTATTGGATAAGTGGTGCTTGGTCTGAAAAAGTTTGAGAACCCCTGATCTAAAGATACGTTTCATAACCGAGGCTCACAGGAAGTGAACTGCTGGTTCACAGCTGTGAAGGAAAGGCTGAGGGATGTTCTTCCTCGGGCCGCTGGGGGACGTGACGATGACCACCTCACTGCCCAGACATGCAACAGAGGTGGGCGAAGGGCGGACGTGATTATAATTTAATATTCATAGCTTTGGTTTGTGTTGGAAGACAGTTTGAAGGACGCAGCAGCAGGCAGCCCGAGGCGTCTGAGCCTCCACTGTGGATCTGGACCGTTAAACTTCTCCTGCAGAAGGGAAGCAAACAAAAGATACGAGCAAATTATCTCCTCGCCGCCTGCAGAGCAGATCACTGCGCCGGAGTTTACTGGTCGCTCTGCTTCTCTGTAAATAATTTAGCGTTTTATTGCTTTGTTCTCCAACTGCAGAGATGCATTTGGGGAATTTAAAGTCAGATTGCAAACAGCAGCTGAAGAGTTCTGGTGACTTAATCGTTTTTGGACCCCATAAATAACAGATACGGTCCTGAAAAACACTAAATAATTATAAAGAAAAAAAAAAAAAAATCTGATTATGTTTTAATTTCCTGTGTGTCACATTCTTTATCGTCCTGCTCGAGCTCTTCATTGAAGCTGTATGGTGTGTACACTCAGAGAAATGTTTAGTTTCTTTTGCTTTTATATATCTGCTGCGCCTTTCCATCAAATATACATATTCTGGATGTATCGTGCATCATTTTAGACAGATCTCCCCAATATTCAACCCAACATAAAAAGTGATGAGAAGGATGCAGCTGTACCGGTCGTTAAAAAATATCAATAAATGTCATTTATACCTGCTTCTATTGACCTCCACTGCAACCGTCGGCCTTTACAGACCATTCCTGAAGTCGTCTTTGTGAAAATGACACTTCTTCTTCTCCTCCTTCTTCTTGTTCTTCTCCTCCTCCTTCTTGTAGTTGTTGTTCTTCTTCTTCTTCTTCTTCTTCTTCTTCTTCTTCTCCTTCCTCTCCTCCTCCCCCTTCTTCTTCTTCTCCTCCTTCTTCCTCCTTCTTCTTCTCCTCCCTCCCTCCCCCTTCTTCTTCTTCTCCTCCTCCTCCTCCTTCTTCTCCTCCTCCTCCTCGTTCTTGTTCTTGTTCTCCTTCTTCTTCTTCTTCTTCTCCTCCTCCCCCTTCTTCTTCTTCTCCTTCTTCTCCTCCACCCCCTTCTTCTCCTCCACCCCCTTCTTCTTCTTCTCCTCCTCCTTCTTCTCCTCCTCCTCCTCGTTCTTGTTCTACTTCTTCTTGTTCTCCTCCTTCTTCTTCTCCTTCTTCTCCTCCTCCCCCTTCTCCTTCTTCTCCTCCACCCCCTTCTTCTCCTCCACCCCCTTCTTCTACTCCACCCCCTTCTTCTTCTTCTTCTTCTTCTTCTTCTTCTTCTTCTTCTTCTCCTCCTCCCCCTCCTCCTCTGCAGACATGTTATCAGAGAAGGCCGGAGGAGCCGGAGGAGCCTCGTTACGGCCTCTCCGAGCAACATGTGGTGATTTACAGGACAGAGTTTTGTTGTTGTACTTCCAGCAGGCCCCACCCGCCATTGTTCTGCGCTGGGAGTTAAACAGTACAGTGTGGTCAGGCTGAGGTTTGGAAAGCTGCTGCTGCTGCAGACCACCCAGACTTTACATCTGACCTGACCTCACCCCCCCACGCACACACACACACACACACACTTCAAAGAGATGAGATCCAGACGTCATGCTAACATTAGCATTGAATCAACAGAGTGGCAGAATTTCCCTCAGGGTCTGACTAATGTGGATTATTGAATGTGAAACTGATATATTTGGATCAAAGCTGCAGATGAAAACAAAGCTCAGTCCAACTAATGGCACCTTTATTATCTGGGCACTTTAAAGTGCTATACAGGCGGCGCAAGAACAATTTTATGGGTGAATGCTGCAATAAAAAGGAAATCAAATAATACAACAGATTTAAAAAAACAAACACGCGCACAATGAAAGATGAAAATCTAATAATAGCCATGAACCACTGGAAGCAGCAGCCAGAGACTAAATGCAGGTTTTAAATTCATGTATGAAGCCGTCAACACAAGTCGATCCAGCGGCTCAGAGCATGAAAGCTTAAAACTGCAGCTCCAGATGTTCCTCCATGTTCTTATACACAGAATACAACAGACTCTATAATATCACATAATCTGTAACTGTCACTTTCGTATCTAAATGCGAGTAAAAGTTTATCTTTTTATATATTTTCGTGGTGATGTGATCGATTTTATTAAAATGACAAAAAAAAAAACAGTTTTTAAAGTATATTTTATTTTTTTATACAAAGTTTAGTTATAATATGGATATTTAGCTTAGTTGAGATATATATATATATATATATATATATTATTTTTTTTTTAATTAGTGTTTAATGTTCATTTAGTTCAGCAATGTTGTATTCATCGTATTAATGTTTGTTATTATTATTAAATTGTAATGTTTTACACTATGTCGGCGTTATACATCAGCCACTCTGATCTCTAAATATCAACCACTATTTGAAACATTCATTTTCTCTCAGTACCAGTGTGTTTAAGATCATAGAAATCATGCACTTTATCAGTAAGGGCTAAGTTGTTATGAATAAATAATCTGATATATGAACATTAATCAGACTTCAACAGAAACTCTGCGTGAGAGAATTTGTTATTCTGTTTTCATTGATTTTTCTAACTCTCCTGTTGGTCTGACTCTGTACACGCAGGCTGGAGGATCAGAGTTATTTAGAAGAACTTTAATCGCACATATTCACACACATCCACTTTATACCGTCGTTTATTGCTTAGTTCGTGTTGATTTGTAGCTCATGGGCTGAAAAACCTTCAGAATTATAAAGTGGTTGATAATCTTAGTCACAGCGTGATGAGCAGAGAGATTTGGAAAGACTTGAGGATGGAGTTTTCTTTATTTGTGTAATTAAATATGTTTTTTATTTTCTGTGTGTTTCAGAGATCATGGGAGGCTGTTGACGCCCGACTTGGCCACGAGCAAAAGGAGAGCCTTACGAGGAGCCTGAACGCCCCGGCTGGTGCTCAGTGAAGGGTCCCAACATGGCCGCCCATCGAATCAGAGCCTCCACCACCAACAACAACACTTCTCTCCCGCGCTGCAAGTCCGAGGGGACGCTCATCGACCTCAGTGACGGAGTGTCAGAAGCCAGTCTGATCGATGTCAAAGGTCAGCTGCTCACACTGAACAAGGCGACGACCGGGACGAGTCTCGTCTGTAGTTTTAATGACTCAGGATGTCAATTGTAATCTTGCAAAATGTCATTTTTTGCCGAGAAACCTTTTCAAGTTCGCAGTTGTTTGAAGGAGACGTCTTCACAGCAGTATAACAGATTGACTTGTGTCCTCTGTATTGGACATTTTGTTCACATGCATCTCCTTTTACTAGCTACTCTATCAATCCCTGCTGCCTTGTACAGAGGACATAAACATTTTTTTTTTAAAAGTCTAAATTTGAAGATGTTTTTTTAACCCGAGGAATCACAAACAAAAAAAGGGAAATTGGAAGAAACTTTTTTTCCCTCGGTTCCCAGGAGGCTATGAAAGAATTATGACCTGTTAAACTTCAAACAAAGGAGTGTATGGGATTTATTGTTTTAGTTTTTTTGCCGTGGTATCGGATCAGTATCGGGAAATTTCACTGCTATTGGGACTACCCTATTAATGACATTCAAATTCGATTTTTTTTCTTTTTGTGTGACGTGTAAAATGTCCAAAACATGGTATCATGTTACTTGATCAGGTTACTACAATGTGCACAAGAATGTCAGTCAAAAATAGTTACATGGGCTTACAACATGCGTTTGGGCCTTTCGTCCACACGCGAACGTGCTTTAGGATTTTCAGAAACTCTGTTTTCAGTGTAAACAGAAGAACTGAGTTTTTGCCTTGTAAATTTAACTTTAGTATCATTATCTCATTGTATCCGTTGTGAGGCGTCACGAGTGAGGCGACACGTCCGGCAACGGCGGCAGAAATACTTCCATAATGGGCGGATGCAGCCAAATAACCTACAGGACAGGACTTTTAAAATGTTTACACATAAATGTGCAGTTACTCTGCTACAGAGGAATGCACATTATCCAACACTTTTTTTAAAACCCTGTTTACAAAAACAGCTTAGTGTATGTGGCTGCACGCGTCGGCTCTTTTTGTCTGGTTCGAGAGGTGAAGCTGAACAGGAAGTGGATTCTTCTTTGTTTGTTCTGTCCCTTCAAGAAACGCAAACAGCAGGAGCAGATGAATTAGTGAACAGACTTTCAGTTTTCTTCCCGTGTGACCTGGATGTCTGTGCTCTACTTAGTTGAAGCATCTGGTAGTGACAGTCCGTAGCTTAAATATGCATTATGATGATGGTGACGACGATGATGGTGATGATGATGACTCCTTTGCAGGTGGTGCTGTTCTTTTGTTGTTCTTTTTTTAACTGTTTCGCACAAGGAGGCCTTAGAAATATCTGTTTTTATCATGTTTTTATTCTTTCAATATTTGTTTTCAATAAATAAATATCGCATTTAGAAATGCTTTATTGATCCTCGTGGGAAGTGTACTGTTTTGCTTCCATTACAAAATAGATACATATACTGTATCTAGAAATAGAGACATTATATATAAATAAGTATGTACAAATATGTCAGTCCACTACAATATATATATATATATATATATATATATATATATTCAAAAAAAACAAAAAAAAACAGTAAATACAATAAATATGTAAAAATAAGAAATATAGAAAATATATATACTACAATATATAACAACAGTGTAAATAATAATTGTAATGCTGCATAATGGGATTAAGTGTGTTAAAATGTAGGAACAGTATAGATAAGAATATTAGTTGAAATATACATTATAGTATAAATGCCAGAGTAAGTTAGTTTTGCAGAGCTTGGATATATGAGGGGGTTATAACTGCTGACAGGGGTGGAAAAAAATCACAAAAAAAGTTAAAGGAATTAAAAAGTTCTGACTGGGCACTCCCCAGTGGCAGTATTAAAAAAAGACACTGGTAGACAGCAGTACATGCCGATACGCCCCCTCACCCCGTGGATCTAGTCCAGGGACACTGAAAGGAAACTTTTAGCCTTATGTTATGCCTTCAGAAAAATGGGAAAGCTGCTATAATCCCATACATTGCTACTCTTATAAAACTCAAGGTTTGATGTCAGGGCGTTATGGTCCAGCTCTATCTGACATTGTTTTTTGTTTTTTTTCCAGTGCCTTCTCCCAGTGCCTTACGACTGGACGCGACTGCCTCCTTCGGCGCTGCCAGGGAAGTCGTCGCCATTAAGGACTACTGCCCATCCAGCTTCACCACCCTCAAGTTCTCTAAAGGGGACCGCCTCTACGTTCTGGACTCGTCAGGAGGAGAGTGGTGGTACGCCCACAACAACACAGAGATGGGCTACATCCCGGCAGCTTACGTGGAGCCCATCAACTACAGAGACTCGTCCTTCAGCGACAGTGGGATGATTGACACTGTGGGAGACTGTAACGAGGAGGCAGCCAGAGAAATGGACCTGCTAGGAGAGTGGGCTGGGGTGATTCTGAAACCAACCACCTTCCAAAACGGAAATCCTTTTGCAACCACCCATACCTCTACAAACCCTTTCCTAAACGGGGCTCCTCAGAGCGCACTTGATCAGAATAGTAACGAGAAATCGGTTGACCTCCTTCTGTTTGATACGCTTGCTCCATCAGTGCCCAACTCCACCAGCAGCACCACGATCAATGGTTTTGGCAGTAGTGTTTTTAACCCTATTAGTCCCACTGTAGGGGTGGGGCAAACGCTGCGCAGGGACAACCCGTTTTTTAGAAGCAAACGGTCCTACAGCCTGTCCGAGCTCTCCATCCTGCAGGCTCAGTCCGACGGCCCTCAGCCCTCCTCTGGTTTCTTCGGGGGCCTGAAAGCACCGGCGCCAGAGCAGTTCCAGAGCAGGGAGGACTTCCGGACAGCGTGGCTCACCCACCGCAAGCTGGCCAGATCCTGCCATGACTTGGACTCACTGGGTCAGAACCCAGGCTGGGGCCAGACGCAGCCTGTGGAGAGCAACATCGTCTGTCGGCTGGACAGCTCAGGAGGGGCCGTCCAGCTTCCCGACAGCAACATCAGCATCCATATACCCGAGGGCCACGTGGCCCCGGGGGACACCCAGCAGATCTCGATCAAAGCTCTGCTCGACCCCCCACTAGAGCTGAACAACGACCGCTGCACCACCGTCAGCCCTGTGGTGGAGATCAAACTCAGCAACATGGAGACCAAAACCACCGTCACCCTCGAGATGAAAGTGTCTGTCGTGGTGAAAATGGAGAGCAGGGAGACGACAGAAGTCTTGTGTGTCAGGAGTGATTGTAAAGAAGGACCTTACTCCCCAATTCCTCAGGCGTACATGTATGGGGACACAGTTCAAGTGTGCCTGGATAACCTGGAACCGTGCATGTATGTGTGTGTTGTGGCTCAGTCCCAGTCTGTATCTCCTGACTCCACAGTTTGGGAGAATGTGGTTAAAAAGATCACTTTAGGAGTGTATGGTCCCAAACACATCCACCCGTCCTTTAAGACAGTCGTGGCTATGTTTGGCCACGACTGTGCCCCAAAGACATTGTTGGTGAGTGAGGTAGGCAAACAGGCGCAGTCTGCTCCTTCAGTAGTGCTGCAGCTTTGGGGTAAGCACCAGTTTGTCCTGTCCAAACCCCAGGACCTCCGCATTGGAGTTTACTCTAACATGGCCAACTATGAGGTAAAGGCTAATGACAAGGCCAGAGTGGTCCGGGGCTTTCAGGTTAAACTAGGCAAAGTCAGCCGGCTCGTCTACATAATTGCCTCGCGCAACGCTGACGATGTTTCTGATTTCACCTTAAGGATCCAGGTCAAAGACGACCAAGATTGTATACTGGCTCAGTTTTGTGTCCAGACACCAACACCGCCACCCAAAGCAGGCCCAAAGACATCAGTGCAACGGCGCTTCCTGAAGAAGAAGGAAGTGGGCAAGATAGTCTTGTCTCCTCTCGCCATCGCCACCAAGTACCCTGTTTTTCAGGACAGGAGAATTAATAACCTGAAGTTTGGAAAATTGATCAAAACTGTCATCCGACAAACAAAAAATCAGTACTTACTCGAATACAAAAAAGGAGACTTTGTAGGTCTGTTGAGTGAGGAGAAGATCAAGCTTAAGGGTCAGTTGTGGACAAAAGAATGGTACATTGGATATTATCAGGGCAAAATGGGATTTGTTCATTCAAAGAATGTTCTGGTAGTTGGCAAAGTTAAGCCCATTTACTTCAGCGGGCCCGACCTCTCCACTTCATTGTTACTGGAGCAGATACTGAAGCCCTGCAAATTCCTCACGTACATCTACGCCTCCGTAAGAACTATACTGATGGAAAACATTGGCAACTGGCGAGTGTTCGCGGACGCCCTCGGATACGACAACCTGCCCTTGACCCATTTCTGCCGCGCAGAGCTGGACAGCGAACCCGAGAGGGTCGCATCGGTGCTGGAGAGGCTGAAGGAGGACTGCAACAATGCAGAGAGCAAAGAGCGAAAGTCCTTCCAGAAAGAACTCCTGACGGTAAGTTACAACCTTGGCATCCAACTCTGCTGCAGTGACTAAGCACTTTTTCTCAGTCAACTATTTGAGAAAATGCAAATTGTCCTTCCTGTTTTACATTTTTTTTTCGTGGGTCAAATGAGATGGTCATGTGCTTCTGTCTGTCCTCCTGGTAGTGGATGTCTCTCTCAGAGCACAGTTCTTCCTTTCTCCTGTTATCTGCCCGCAGCTGCTTTCGGCTGTGGTCCAGTCTCTTAATTCTGCTGGGAGTGCAGTCGATAACTGCTGTGTAGGCACCGAGGTCTAATCGGGACCTGAAGAGCTGTGGAGGGCAAAATAATACTTAGTTACTCAAGCAACAGACACTCGTGCAAGGACGGAGTTAGTGTGCAGTGTGTGTACAATATGCTTTGATCGCTCAGGCTACTTCTTTGTACATATGAATCAAAGCCCTCGGGGGGGACAAACAGCTTAATGAAAACTCACTCTTCCTCTTGTATCTGCAGTATACATTTTAGAAATGGGACCACAGGCAAATGTCGTGCACCAACATCACATACTGTCACTGCGTATCCCAATAACACAGGTGCTTGTCTTGTATAGATTGACAGTAAATGACCAGTATAAAAACCCGTCTTCTCGTACAGCGATGATGGAAGAGTGCCTTTTTCAGGTTCAATTAGAATATCAGATTATTCTTAAATCCGACATTAATTGGGATCTTACTCTAATCAAAGGACAGATGTGTCTGCAGCAGACAAAGAGGCCGGTTCATGCCTCATGCTTTGCTCCTCTTCAGAGAGCACAATGTGCTGAGCTGAGTTAGCTGGAAGTGTATAAAGTCCGGCACTTGGTTTGTGCATCTTCTGTCCTCAGGCAGTCTGGGTAGTGAGATGTCTGAACAGGCTGAACGCTGATTTATGGCCTAACGCTACATAAACCTTTCTTATTTTTACGCTTTTTTATTTTGTGTCTGCGTGTTGGAGAGACACCACTGTTCCTGTTCCATCATCCTGCTGGGAGTCTATCAGAGGTCACGGACGTACTACAGCTGGAGTAACACGGAGCAGAAACACTGTAATTTACGTGAGGTTGTAAACACTAGTTAGAACCATTTATAGAGCGAAAAACTGCAGTATGGAAAAGAACATAATAAAAGGTGGTGAGGGAAAATATGGCGTTTGAAAGGAGTTCTGTACAATTCATCTCTGAATATAGGTCCGTTTCTCGGTTTCCCCTGTCAGGATTACATATAAACTACTAGTTACTGTGGGAACACGGCACGCAGCAATCCAGCAAATTCGAAATTGCGAGTAAGTTGTTTTTTTTTTTAACCGACACAAATATGCTGTTTGTTCCATGTGCAAACATCTGACGTCTGTGTTTTTGTCCTCTAAAAAGTGGATTGTGTTGCGTGTGTGTGGGCCTCAGATTAAAGCTGAGGGAGTCCAAACACTGTCAGATGAAATCCTCATCTTCTTTCCTTCCTCTTGCAAAGATTTCTCTATGTCACAGAAGAAATATCTCTTATGATTTGCCGGTGTGTCATTGGAAGTGTATTTTCAGAAGAAAGAGAACTGTCGTGGATTTCTTTGTGCTCAAATGTCTGAATCCACTGAGGTCAGCAGCCGTGCATGTGCACACATACAGTGTGTGTTACAAATATAGATTCAGTGTTGCCTGCGTGTTTGTGCCATAACATAAAAACAGCTTGTTGAATATGTTGATACTGTGTCCTGTAAGACAGAAATGTGACGGGAACTTTGTGTTTTTGCAGCTTTGGATGTTACAAGTTTGTACTTTTAGCTTCAGGCGATTATAAATGATGTTTGCCAATAACCGTTACTTATTCACAGGAGTAAAATACACCAACAGAGGTTATGAGCGGCGCGCAGTAAGAAGCCCGAGGTGTCAGCGTGAATGTGAGCAGTACACCTCCAGATTTATCTGATGGCCTGATGCTTCAGTCGCTACTAAGAAGGAGATAAAAGAGGAACATAGTGCACGCTCTGTTTTATTACACTGCATGGTCGTACGTTAAGAATTTCTGTAAAATTTACATTTCAGAGTACCACGACTATAGATTATTCCCATTATCGATTCATCTGCAGATAGATTAACTGTTAAATAGGGAAAAATGTCCATCCCCATGTTTTGTTTTGTCAGTCCAAAACCTAAAGATTTTCACTTCAATAGGATTTCAAACAGAGAAAAAGCAGCAAATCTCCATTTTTTTTTGCATGAAAAATTACTTTAAGATAAATCTTTGTTAATTAATTCTGTCTTCTGACGAATCGTTTTATCTCTGCAACAGTTGCACAATTAAAGTTTTTGTTGAATCCTTTAGTTATTTTGACTTGGACTGACACATTTTTGGGGATTTTGGATGATCTGTTCATATATCAAGTGTGTGTTTGCCCTTAAACACACAGCGACAGTAGATATCAGTGTATATATATATATATATATATATATATATACCGTATATATATAGATATCTGACAGTGCGTGAAAGAGAGAGGCGGTGAAGCACCACACTGTGTGGGGTGTGTGTGTGTGTCAGCAATGGTGTTATTGTAGATAGTTCACTTAGCAACAGAGTGGTGTTTCTCTCTTATTCTGGAAGGAAATGACAACTGTAAACACTTTGGTGTGTGTGCGTGCGTGCGTGCGTGCGTGCGTGCGTGCGTGCGTGTGTGTGTGTGCGCAGTACGAATGTACACGGCAAGAGTTAAACCAGAAGTCTTCTCTGGACTGAACGATCACTCGCTGCTGAGAGAAGACGTTGCAGCCCAACGTGTGTGGAACTCTTCCTCATCAGATCAATAGATCTTCGTGGAGTATTTGGTTTCTGCGTATCCTAAGAAAGTCTTAAAAAAAGGCATTGAATTCATTCATCTAAAAAACAAGCCTTTTTTAAGACTTTCTTAGGATGCGCAGAAACCAAATACTCCACGAAGATCTATTGGTATTAAAATGTCTTCAATAAATCTGAAAATGCTAAGATTTGGGAAGTATAATTTTATAAATCGTGTTTTTTTTCTGACATTGCAATTTGAGATCTCATAATAATCTGTAATATCTGTTTTTTTAAGTCATTTGCAGAACTCCGCTCGCATTAACAGATCAGGAGAGTGGAACCAACAGCACTCAGATGAACATGACATGACTGATATGTCTGACATGGGGAAATGTTTTTATGTCACAATAAACATTTGGGCAAAATTGTCCCGAACTATAAGTTATTGATGTTGTTTGTTTTTTTTCTACAATTTTTGCTATTGTAAAGTCTTGAAATTCATTTAGAGTGGCGTTAAAAAAGTCTTACGTTTCCCTTTGCTTTCGCTGGAAGAACCCTGTTCCAGCACTGCATGTTAGTCCCAATATGTTCTCTACAGGAGCGTTTAATTGCAGCTTTAGCTCGGCTGCTAACAAAACAATATGTTCACTTTGTGCCGTCGACTCTCCTTCACTTAATTGTCAAGATTCTAGGTTTCCTTTGTTAATCCTTAAGGGAAAATGTGTTGTGCAGCCTTTCAGAGTTAAAATGAAAAAATGAAATAGTGTCAATTATAAGAACTCCTAAGAAGGTCTTGACAAAGTGCTCAACACACATTTAGGGGCTGAAAGCGGCACGAATGTGTGAAGTGCATCATCTCGTGCTGCCTTTGTTTAGCAGTGTACAAACGCCTGTCTGTAAATCCTCTTCAGTGCAGCAGTTTATACTCCGACAGAGAGGGTGGAAAGACTTTGTCACGGCTAGTTATTAGCGGAGCGTGTGGATTCTCGGGTCACGCCTCATCAAAGTTGAATAAGAAGTGAAAAATCCATTCGTGTGATTCGATTGAGCTGCAGACGTTTAGTGTTTGAGATGCTGCAGGAGCTCGAAGGTGAGCAGTGAGAAAGTATCTCATTATGTTATTATGGGACTTCGTGGGACCTCAAAGTCGACCAATCTCAGACGACACGTTCTCAGTACACCGTCTTCTCAAAATAAACCTTCCTGTTCGGAAGAGATCGATGTTCGGGTGCGTTACTTACGCAAAGTAAGTTAATGTTAAGCAACATTCTACGTATGATTGAGTGTCAACGTTATGTAACTTAACTTGTAATTTAAAATAAGCCAAACGTTGACTTTTGGTTTCACACGGGACATGAACTCCCTATGCGCTCTTACTACTACGTCACCTGACCTCCTGCTTTACTCGGCCACGTAGAGCGTTCAGAGCGTGCGACCAATGGCCGAGCTGCATCTCTATAAATGACGAGAACGAGCTGCTACAGAGGAATTAATAACACTGATTAGACTCTTAATTGATTTTTCTAAAATAGCTCAAGTAATTTCTTCCCTCGGGATGTTCGCAGGTGATAACCGCTGTGTGAACGATGATGGCGGGTCACGTGTCCGTGCGAGCTCACAGATCCTCCTCGTGTTGCTTTGTGTAGCGCTTGTGTGGTTGTTGTCTGCAGGCGATGGAAAGGATCCAGATCTGCAGATGTTTCCTGCTTCATTGTTCAGAAACTAAACAGAAGCTCCAGTTGTGGACCTGCAGGCGCCCGCGCTCCGTTCCGCTTCCCATAATCCTCCTTGCCCCAGACCCCCTCTGCACATCAGACCCTCCTCTGTTAGATAACGGATGACGAGTTGTGTTTATTGTCAGTGCGGCTGCGGCGTTTTACACAATTTCACTTGATTGTTTAATACTTCTAATCAATAATTCAGATACATTTCACTGGAGCTGTAGTTTCTTAGTCTGTGATTTTCCATCTTTAAACATCCCAGCTGAATATCCGTCACAGTGTGAGAACACAGAGCTGTGTTTGTTCAGATACTACATCTAAAAATGCCACATTTGGCACCTCTTTGTGAAAGCATATGATAGCTGCAGACACTGTGCTCTCTTCTAGAGAGCTGGAATAAATAAATGATAAAACTTCTCAAGGCTGCACTCGCATGTCAGTGAACGTGCACGGGTGTTTGGACACGTTCCTCCTGTGTTTTACTTTGTAACTTGTTGTAATTTCCCTTTTGATTGATCGGAGGTTAGTCAGATCACCAGCAGCTCGGTGCATTTCCCCTCTCGGCCAATCGAAGAAAGACGCTCTGTCGGCGGAGAGCTGCGCACGGAGCATCTGACACTTCCTCCACTTCATGCAAACAGACAGAAACGCTGCTCTTTAGCACCTTTTTAGACTTCTTTGCTGTCTTCACTTCTCTGATTGAGGGGATTTAAAACATCTGACGCGCTGGAGTGAATATCAGAGAACATCTTTCTACTCGCTTTCCTGCGTCAGGGCAGATTTTAGTGTTCCTGCAGGAGGTTGTTCTTGCCTTACGATAATCTTAACGCCTCCAGGCTTTTATTTTGGTATTCAGTTTACTGATTTATTTTTATTGAGAAGGCACCTGTGAGATTTGTTTCCCTTTTTTAAATTTTTTTTATATTTCTGTGGTTTTCTGGTTCTCTTCTTCCCCATCTGCTGAAATCACACTTTTATATACACGTACACTTTGGGAGCATCAAGCTGCGTCATACATTGCAAACCACAATGTACATAAAATGGAAACTGGTTCCAGTGTAAACAAAACCACTACATCCGTGAATGTTGGATGTGGAAGAATCTGGATTTGGCAACATAATAGATATGCAACACTGTTAAAGTGCATTAAACATGCTCTGCTGTGGCAGCGCTGCTGACATGTAGGCTCAGAAATAGAGAACTTCCCTCCAGGATGTCGGCTCAGCTTGCTCAGCAGGCATTGTTTGGATTTGTAGGTTTAGAAAGCTTTGGTACATTTACATGATCGTATTAGAAATGTTATCCACGGTTTCATTATGGCGTTTGTGTTTGTTATGTTGTCATTCGCTCCGTATTACTGCTGGGTCAGGACACTTTGAAAGATGTTGAATCTGTCGTCCCTGATGGATGACTGCAGCTACAATAAGTATTTCTAATGGATCCAATGACTCTGTGTAATGTGAAAGGTGTCGCCCTTCTCTGCAGCCCCCTCCACTCCGGGGGGGGGGGTTTACTGTCTTTTACCGCCGTTTTCATAGAAGAATCTGTAACAACCCCCTGGACTCTACCTGCTCCACAGACTAACACACTTACAGATCAGCTGGTGAACAGAGCGGAGCTTTTAGCAGCTAAACAGACAAATATTTCCCTCCGGAGGTGGTGGAGACCAAAAGCGGAGCAAAAAGACACAGACTCCTGATGTCCCTGCTGGATGTGGAAACAAGTTCTACATGTCGACTGAACATGTGACGTCAGTGTTGTGTTCACTGCGTGTTTCTGCCCATGACTGTCAGAAAAGTCTTAATTGTGACATAATCGATATCGCCGGTTAAACGTACTGCCGCTTTAAGGATTGTTCAGACTTCAGGAGTTCAGGGAGGGGAACAGGTGACGCTTGCTGCTCCTCCTCAGTGTACAGATATTAAAGTAGTGCGGCACAATATATCTTTTTCATTTCCTCGGCCCGTGCTGCATCCTTCCACCAAGTTGCATGGAAATCAGGCCGGTAGTTTTTCCGTAATCCTGCAGACAGACTAACAAACCGAGCTGAAAACATCACAATCATAAATGTAGATACATATTGAACATGGGATATAAAACCAACCTTATTAAAAATATTCTTCAGTAAAAGCATTTTCTTCTTCACCCAGAAATGGTTAAAAACACTGAAGTGTTCTTCTGACTCTCCTCCTCCCCGAGGTTCATTTGTGTTTTCTTTCGTTATTTATTTTATTGGTATTCAGCCCCATTCTGTACCAAGGAAACAAATACATCTTCATTACAATATTTTAGAATGAGCACAAACTCAATCATACACATTTTTACGAAAACAACCTTTTTAATGTAACCTTCATTCACATAAAAATATTGTTTCTTTCTTTTGAAATAATTACTTTCAAACTTTCCGCTGCTCTACAACCTGTACAGTACTAACTACTACTCTGCCTGTCTGTGGCGCACAAAGTGATGGAACACGGAGCTGAATATTTCTCCAAAATCCCAGTTGGCATCTGAATTCCTGTTGTCTGCAGCTGTTTCTCTGAGAGCATCCTTCTCCCACACGGCAGACATTATCGGCTCAGTACCGATGTTCGGCCGATAAATCAGCGCGTCCATCATTTTGACTGATTTAATACTTTCTGTCTCACATGAAGAGAATAAAACCGTGTGACTTATGTTTGATTTTCACACCCTGAAGGCCACAGCGGCGGAAATTTTTTTTGTATCTCGGCCTAAAGAGGGATTTTCATTTCAAAGCTCTGCAGCCGAGCGTCTGACCCTCTTGAATTATTTGCAGTGAGATCAGCGTGGCAGCGCCCGGGAACAATAATAACATCCTATTTCTGGAGGAGGACTGAAAACTGCAGCCAGGCCCATTATGTGCGATTAGCTCTCCGCTTTGCCATTCATGTACACAAATCTTAGATTTGAGTTTTTCCACCGTCTCCGGCCTCCTTCCTCGTTTTATTTTTTTTTTCCTTCACTTCCTCTCCTCTGGGTGTGTCAAGCTGCTGCTTTTGGAATAATTGAGTGAACAACAGATCACTGGCTCTCTGGAGATTTTTGGCCTTGTTTGGGAATGTGCGAGTTATTTTCGGAGCCAGTTTATGAAGAATAAAGGGAGTTCTGTTGAGTGAAGTGCCAAAACAAGCACCCACGATCTTTAATCTCTCCCCGGGTTTTTGGTTCGGAGGTTGAGGTGTGTTCACACGAAGGCGAAGAGACGAGAAAGCAGGTTTAAAGCGAAAAGGAATGAAATTGCAAAGCCACTGTGCGGCTGAGACGGAGTGTAGATGCTGCAAATGGGAAGGTGAAGGAAGTCAGATGGAAAATGAAGATGGGATAGAAAAATAATATAGAGCAGATTGAAGTGGAGAGATTGAGTGTCTGAGAGGAAAAACAGAAACAGGAAGACGGAAGAAACAAGTCATTTATCAAAGTGTGTGTGTGTGTGTGTGTGTGTGTGTGTCTGTGTGTGTGTGTGTGTGTGTGTACAGACATGATTGAAGCGCTCGCTTCGTTTCCATATCAACGTTATCTCTGAAAATATGTCTGCAGGAATTTTCTTCTCGTTTTGACAAGCAGATGATTTATGCGGGGGGGGGCTTGCAGGCCTTCAGAGCGCTGATTGCTGCGCTTTTGAAACAAACTCTGTGGCATTTGCCGAAAGCACACACACACACACACACACACACACACACACACACACTCACTCAGAGTCCCATAACCCGTCCACCAGCTGACATTTATAAAAACCACAGTGTTTCCTCACTCCGTGTGTCGTCGTGTGTGTATTGTGTGTCGTTGTCGTGGTGCAGAGACGTTGCTGTAGCGTTGGTGCACGCGGCTCTACTGCAGTGCAATTATTAGTTTAGCATCAGGCTAGAGACGCTCGGGGATAAATACTTTACAACACGTCACAGATCCACGTGTTGGACGGGCGCGGAGAAGTGCAGCTGCACAAAACTTCTTCCTAAAGCTCTGACCAGTGAACTTTACTACGTTTTTAAATTCAACACACACTTCACAAAGCTTGCTCTGTGTGTTGATTCGTGACCCAGTAAGTAGCTGAGTTAAAAAGATTTCAACACTTTGCTGTCCTCCTGTTTTGATTCTATTTCTGCGTTTATATGTTTAGACTTTTGGCACTACAGTTCCCATCATGCTTTGCATGATGCAAACAGGGAGTGTAGCGTGTGAGTCCGTTAGGTAGGAATCTTATGGGTTACTTTTTATACGGAAGACAAAAAGTCCAAATTTGATGTTTATGACGCAAGATCTGCAATAATAAACAATTTCTTTCTCGTGTATTCATGGAAAACGTTTACACCTCGTCTTCGCCCACATGTAAAACCTTCTGGATCAGTTCTACGTTGGACACGTTATCATTACATACTTATATATTGTTTTCACTCTGATGCTTCACACGCTGCTCCAACGTCCTGAAAGGGTCAAAGTTCTGTTTCACTCTCACACGTGATTATGTTCAGGAAGAAAACCGTGGTTTGGGGTTAAATAAGTGCTTTAGTTTTTTTTACGTGACGTACGGCTGTTTAAATAACTTAACGTTGACATTTGGTTTCTCACGGGACACGAACATCCACGGACTTTATGATGTGTTGTATGACGGCGTTCTGTAGCACGCCCCTCGTGACGCAGATAACGGCCATTTAATGGGCTGACATCCTTCATAGCGAGTGGATCTGGAGGGAATTAATAGGCTGCCAAGAACAAAAAAAAAAAGAAAGAAAGGCACCAGGGAGTGAAGCTGGAGGAGTTATCGATCGGGTCACTCTTTAACTCACCGTCTGTCTTTGTGTAACTGACAGCTTCGATGCTTTTCTACCTTCACTCAGCTAAGAGTCCCACAACTGCAGATGTTCCCGGATCCCTGAAGAGGAAACTTCGACGGGACACGCCGGACCGCGCTGTCCAGCTCGAGTCATGTGCACAATCCAAAACCCCTTCAAAACTAGAAAGGAGTCTGACGGATAAAGCTAAAGATTTTAGAAAACAAACTACACCAGCCGAGTGCAGAGGAAACAATCACGCACCTGTTTCTGCATGTTGTCATATCTTAAACTGTGTTATTAATAACACACTGCTCTTTATGCCACGAGAAACTAACCGAAAAGCACTGAGTGCATATTCCAAAATGCGAACGCTATTCTTTTGAAAGCTCACATTACACAGCTGATGTACAAAATGTTTGTATTTACTTCCTGCTTTCAGGATATACAGCAGGTGAAACGTTGGCTTGCAGTGACAGAAACCTGGAGTGAGACAGGAAGTGATCCCCCTTCTATTCCGGGATTTCCTGTCGCTGTTATCCAGCGAGGAAACAGGTGTCCGTCAAAGAGTTTATCTCCCCGACAGCGTCTTCCCCTTCAGCGTCCACGAAGACCCGGAAACAAACAAATGTCTCTCACTCAGATTTGTCCAGAAAGTGTCTCTGAACCTAATGTGGTGGCAGCTCAGAGTCCTGGAGGCTGATTGGCCCACAGCCGCCGCCGCTATCTCATCCTCCGGTCTGCTCTCAGAGGGAGAGAGGCTGCTGGAGCATGGCATCTGCATTCCTCAGCACCCCCCCCCCACACACACCACCACCCCTCCCCCCTTCATATCCTGTCGTTCCACACATTCCTGCACATGGAACTGAAGCCCAAACTGGAGCTTTAAATTCACCTTCGCTCTGTTGAGTGTGTGTGTGTGTGTGTGTGTGTGTGTGTGTGTGTGTGTGTGTGTGTGTGTGTGTGTGTGTGTGAGAGAGAGAGAGTGAGAGTGAGTGTGAGAGTGAGAGAGAGTGTGTCAGGACCTTATAAAAAGTTTGTATTTTTGGGGGAAAGTGAGGCCATTTTCCTTTTTCCTGCTGCTGATCTTTTAATCTACGTGTTTCTTGCAGCTTTACTGTCGTAGTTTTTATCTTTTGTGTTACACTTTGTGTCTTGGATTTTCAAATGGGGGAAATATGAGTGAGTGTACAAAGAGCTGTGAACAGATATAAACACACAACAGCAGCAAACACTCAGACACTCGTACTGTTCTTTGAATGAGGACGTGTGTGTCTGCATGTGGTGAATAATGTGTATCAGTTCAAATGGACTTGTATTTGCATGTGTGACATTTGTATTTGCATGTGGCGTGACGTGCTGCAGGTGGAGTTTAGTGTCATATTTAGTTTAGTGAAATATTAGAAAAATGTGTGAAATAAATTGTCAAAACAAAATTTGACACAAAGTCAAAATGATGATATTAATAATTAAAATCTGGAGATAAAAAGTCAAAATCATGACACCAAAAGTCAAACTGTATGAGATTAATAATCAATCATCATGATAATAATAATGATGATAATATTAATAATTAAAATCATGATATCAATCATTAAAATCTGGAGATAAAAGGTCAAAGTCATGATATTAATAATCCAAATAATGATCTTAATAATTTAAATCATGAGATTAAAAGTCAAAATCATGATATTAATCATTAAAATAGGGAGATAAAAAGGCAAAATCATGAGATTAATAATCTAAATCATGAGATAATAGTCAAGTCAAAATCATAATTGCCATCTATTTTGATAATCGATACATTTTTCATGCAAAAATGTCTTTAAATGCTGTAAATCTCGACGATTAATGTTCATAACTGACCCTGACATTTCAAACTGCATCTAAATCCTCAGTTTGTGCTTTCGGAGGAGCCGTCGGGGCTTCAGACTTTAATGGAGTTGCATACAGCACTTGTTGTGCATCATTGTTGGTTACCAGGCGTTTTCCTCCCCTCAGCTCAGATGTGACATAAATCCTGAGTGTTGCTGTTGAAGGCTCTTATTTCTATTTCCACCAGAAAGCATCTGAAAAATGCACAAAGCTGAGATTTGCAGGGGGATTGTGGAGCCAGGCTGTGGGAAATAACAGAGGATCAAGTCAGTGGAATGAAACCTGTGGATGTACATTTTTTAGTCTCTTTGCAGTGCTTCACCAACTTCTTCTCAGTTTCCATCTTTACTGGACTCCTTGTTACCAAGTCACTGTTTTCCTCTCTCTCGCCCGCCCACTGATTCCCAGTCAGAGCTCTTATCTCACTTTTTCTTCACAATTCAGGCCCCAGAAATCCAATTCCACCACTTCAGGCTCTACTTTCTCGGTTCGGTCTAAAGTCCTCTTGTGTCCCTCCTCTGCAGGCTCTGTTGAAGATGGACTGTCAGGGTCTCGTAGCCAGACTCGTCATGGACTTCGTGCTCCTGACCACGGCCGTGGAGGTGGCGGGACGCTGGAGGGAGCTGGCCGAGAGGCTCGTCAAGGTTTCCCGCCAGCAGATGGACGCTTATGAGGCGCCACATCGCGACAAGAACGGGGTGGTCGACAGTGAGGTACGTCTGCCCTGCAACATCACTGTTGTCTTCTTCATTTCAACTGAACAATGTCTGCAGAATCAGATCCGGACCATCAGGAGGTTGTCAGACGCGTTCGCACTTACTGTAAGTACTCCGTTGGCTTTCGGCCAGCGGTGCCTGGCGAGAGCGAGAGGCTCGTAATTTGCTCAAAAAAACAACTGAGTCTCTTGTCGTTCCTTAAATCTTGTCTGACAATTTTTAGCATCCCCAAATCTCTCCAGTTAGACGTTTTAGCTGGCGTCTTCATGTAATTAACATTACATTACAGTTCATTTAGCTGCAAACAATCATGAGGACACAAACTCCAAAAAGCAGAATCTTGGAAGTGCATTAGCTTTAAATAGGTGAAATCAGAACGTGCAGAACAATAGTTTTAAATAAGCCAAACCAATATAAGTGCAACATACAGAGAAAAGATGTTCTTATATATACTGTGTATATATATATATATATATATATATATATATAAAAACCCTTCCTCAGATGACCGGCTCTCTTCACACACGGGCTCAGTCGGACACAGAGCCGGCACAGTGAAGTCTGAGGGTTGCAGTGCGTGTGTCCAAATCGAACTGCTTGGTGGTATTCTTATTTTGAGTTTATTATATTGACACTGACTCTGAGGTTAGGACAGTCAGAGACACTTCAGTCAAGGACGACAGTTCTTTGAAAAGGTTTTACAGGGACATGAAGAAACCCAACAATGTAGCATATGGGGAGGTTTTGGGAAGTTCTAACGGCCGAGCTGCATGAATATGATCATTACTAGTTATGCAGAAGCCTCACGGCTGTGATTGTGAAGCATGATTACGCACCGCACTGCGCTCCGTCGGTTATTTATAGGAGTTTAAGGGGAAATTAGTCATTAATTCTAAGTGGAAAATGATATACACACCTCACTAATATTCACAAATACTTCTGGAGAGGTGACGGCGGTGGATCCTGCACACTTTGGCGTGCGGTGATGCAGCGCACATACAGAAGTACAGTTGGGTCTGTTTCTGGTGTTGCCGACCCGGCCCGATGTTTGATCTTCAAACTGGTTTGAATTCATGCATTTTAGTAGAGTTTAAAAGTAGGAACTCTGACTTTAAGTGCCGTTCAGTTGTACTTTTTCTAGTTTTAGGTAGAAAATTTAAGCTAAACTAAAGCGGCGAGCCGCTGCGTCCGTGTGCGCCGCCATCTTGGATCATCACGTCAAACGTGCAAAACACTGCAGAAAGGAAAAGTCCAATGTTTGGCTCAATATCAAACCTGTCCAACCCGAGTTCAGGACGAGATGTTCTGACGTGTATCAGTCTGCATGAGCACTTCCTGTAGAGAAATACTAATAATATGTAGATAATAAGAAATACATTCTAATAGTATTAGAGGAAATCTTCAGAGGATGAAACATTAAAAAGTGTTTAAATAATAAAGTTTCTAAATAATACTAATAATCCACAATTAGCTGTGCAAGTCACTGCTTTTTTCATAACAGTCATGAAAATATTTCAAAATAAAAGCCTTTTGTTAACAAATGAAGGGATTCTGTTGACAGAAAAACGCTAGAGGTATTTTATTTTTGAAACAGAAACAGGAAGTGTTGAGTTAAAAAAGAATATTTAGCTTTTTCTGACATTCTACAGATTTAGACATTGAATCTGTCAAAAGATCATGTTTACTATTTGACACGCAATGTGTGCCGCGCTCTGTGCGCCGCGCTCTGTGCGCCGCGCTCTGTGTTCAGGCGTGTCAGTGTGCAGCAGCTCACGCTCCCTCTCTGTCTGCAGGCCATGTGGAAGCCGGCGTATGACTTCCTGGTGACGTGGGCGGCTCAGATCGGCGACAGCTACAGAGACGTGATCCAGGAGCTGCACTTGGGCTTAGACAAGATGAAGAACCCCATCACCAAACGCTGGAAGCACCTGACCGGCACGCTCATCCTGGTCAACTGCCTGGACGCCCTGCGGAGCTCCGCCTTCAGCCCCGCCGCTCAGGACGACTACGCCATCTGAACTCTCTCCTCCACGCCTCCCGCACCGGCTCGCCTCCGAAAAGTCCCACAGTTTGAAATGCTGCAGATCAGCTGAACGCTCCACTGCTGTCCTGGAGTTTAGATCCTGCTGCGCGGCCTTCAGCTCCTCGCGCCCTGCCAAAGCACACAGTGCTGTAAGGAGCTCGCAGCGTTCACAGAGACTCTTTAATAGTTCCTGTCTTGCATAGTTATGTATTTTTGTACTCTTATTACAGCACAGCATTTTTTTTAAAAGCAACACTTTGGTTAAGAACTGTGGATTGAACGCCAAGAAAGACACTTTTTCAAGAAAAGACACTTTTAGATATCGTACTCTTGTTCCCGTATTCTCGTCACATGTGTCAAATCTCTTCTATTTATTTGTACATCAAAGAGAAAAGTCACTTTGTCTTCTCCTCTTCAGGTTCTCTCTCTGTGGTCCCGCTCGCTTCACACATTCAAATATTCACTCTGTATTTTTTAAGATCTGGCACTGCAGAAAAGTGAATAATTTATTTATCTTTCCCACCGAGTTTGAATCAAGCTCTCCACGAGTTCCAACACATTCAGTTAATTCATTGAATCATTATTTTACAGGATATTCTGAATCTAAATTGCTATAATTTAAAACATTATCTGGTTCCACCTTGCCAGATCTGAGAATTTGATGTTTTTATCTCTTTGATATTCTTGGTAATTGAATGCTTTAAAAATGACATTTTTCACAGTTTTCTGACTAAACTATTAAGAAAAAATCATTCTGGTGATCGATTTCTGATCTACATCTCTCCTGTGTTTGTAAGAACAGATAGAAAGATTCTCCTGACAACTTTTTCCAAGTTCCTTAGTTTTATTTTTGTGACATTTTTGTTGGCAGCAAGTTTTTTTTTCATCTGTAAAAGCAGGTGACATTTTTTTGGCGGGTGAAAAAAAAAACGTTTTGTCAGGATAATGTAAACAAGTGGAAAGAACTGTTTTGGAAGGTGAACATTTTCTTTTCACCTGTAAATTTAAATAAAATCTTACAGGTTTTTATTTCACGAATAAAATAAAGAATTAAAGAACTTAGAAAGATTATCGTAGCAACAACTTTCTCCACCTTTTGAGAAATCATAAACAGGAGAAGAAACGATTCAGATCAGATTTCTTTCCCTCACTTACTTTCAGGGCGTCAGTAATCTATTGATTATTTTTCCCAAATGAATCGATTAAAGATTGTCAGCTTTACCCTCCGTATAAACACCAAACTGTAGCCACTCGTGTCTCAGCTCTTCGTCTCTTTGCCTGTCTTTTCCTTTGTCTCATGGAAATACTTTTTACCAAAGCTTGCCAAAAATGAACCCAGCTGGACACGCCGTGCACCATGTTGAGACCACTGTTGTGATGACACTGTCAAAGCTTGTGGTTCGGTTTTGTCTCAGTGCTGCATACTGTATAATGTGGTGAGTTTAAAACCCTGTTTGTGACTGCATACTTTTGTGGAAAAGACTCTAAATAAAATGTAAATATTTGGATTTGTGTGATTGTACCTGCTGTACCGGGTTCTTTATCTGAAGCAGTGTTTCCTGTTGCAAACGCCCCAAAAACACACCGAATGTGCAGGCAAAAACAGAAAAGTGATGAAGAGGAGGACTCTGCAGCAGAGGAGGCCTGATGTGTCCGTATCCTCGCGCTGGCCTCGTCACTTCACATGTTTTATGTTTTAGAGATGTGAGGACTGCAGCAGCCTCAAACACTTAAAATTAGAGCTTCACCCGTCGTTATATTTCGCAGCAGCAGAAATAATTCTGTATGTATAAGCATCCTTGTGATAACACACAGAAAGCAACATTTTGGATGTGATTGGATATTTCTCACTGAAATATTCTTTGGGATTAACCAGATATTTAGTTTCATGCTGTTCCAAGTCGCTCCAACTGCAGTCACGACTTCTGCAAAACTTCTTTCTGCAAACATGGAAAAATGCAACATTAGCATGTTAGCACACTGAGATTCCGCATGTTAGTGCAACAAGCTAACAGTAGAGCTGAGGCTGATGGGGATACATTTAGATTTATTTCAAACGTGTAAATACATTTAAAAAATTAAGTAATTCATGTCCGAAAAGGAGTAGGAGAGTGAAAACTTATGAAGCCATAGCCCCCTTTTTATATTTGATCAATAAAGTTAGTGTTGAATAAATATTCTAACTTTTTGCCCGAGCAAATGCGGTGGTGCTCAAACCTGCAGTTCCTCAAAAGGCCACTTGAGTCGCCGTAGACCCCCGGGTTAAAATGCCTTTAATAACCATGTTTACAGCCTGGTACAAAGAACAGATCTTTATATCTTATTTTTTATACAACTCACAGGTTTAAATTATATTACCGCCCATTTTTGGTTTAGCCAGGAGTCAGATGGTGTTAACGTCCACGTCCATATTTCATACAGTCTATGTTCACCATCCACATCTGGATCAATTCAATCAAATCCAGCGGGAATTAAGAATTCAAAAACAAGAACAATCAAAAACAACCGACATATCATGAACCCTGTCGTACTCGTCCATCTCATGTCCCTTCAAAATGTTATTTAAGAGCCGTGCATGAACTGGAGTGTTGGATTAGAGTCGATTTTGAACATGAATGTGCAGATATTTCGACCGACATTCATCTTGACGGGATGAAGGTCTTTGGTTATCGGTCGGCGGAAGAAACCTGAAGATTTACATAAAACCACCAGGCTCACTCTCTCCTCCCATTCCTCTCCGTCCTCTTTCTGCTCTCGCTCTCTGTGCCATTAAAGCAAGCAGACCTTAATTAAATACATAGATTAATGGAGCCAAAATGAGTGGAATTAAATACAGCGGCTGACATGCTTCAAATCACAGCCTGGTGTGCTGGTAATGAGCTCCCCCAGGGTGACGGGGCTCACAGAGCAGCGCACGGCTCCAGACTCAGCCTCAAAATCCAGGGATAATCTGCACAAAGAGCGGCGGCTCATTCCACGTGTTGACTTCTCATTATCATGTCCAACATGTCCTGCCTGCTACTTCCGGCAGATTTATTGCTACGCTCATTTGGCTTCAAGTCTTTAGTTTCCAAATAAATATCTAAGTATTCTACTTGCAAATGACGCTGTATCATAAATGAGTGGATTATTGTTTCAGCCTCATAAACCTGCAGGTTCTTTGCACTCGGGTGCAGATCAGAATGGAAAATTGGAAATTAATAATCTCTCTGTTTCTTTGTCCGAAAAATACCACAATGGCTGCACATGCCGAACATTTTTAGGAAGGATAAAGTCTCGGTGTTTCCGGCTCCCGCTCACTAAATAATAGATTTCCATTTCCATAACACTGTACACAAAATATTCAGTTTTTTGCCCTTATTCCAAAAAAAATTCAATATTGCTTGGCTACTGAAAATAAATATTCAACTAATCTCCCCGTGTACATGCAGCCGTGCGTACTCGGATTAACATAAAACGCCCCCACGACGTACGTCCTGCGACTACGCCCTTTAAAATAAAAGTTCCCTGCGGAGTTCCTTCGTTCTTCATCGTGCGGCAAGTTTTCCAGAACTGTGTTCTTGTGGCTTTTTCTTTTTGGCCGTGCATCTCTAGTAGAGCAGTAAAGAGGCCGCGTCTCTCAAACTGAAGTGAAACAAAACACATCAGAATGACCCGTATCAAACTCAGAATAGTGTCCTGTTCAGAATAATAGTGGAATATTAGTGTGCAGATCCACCTCACCTTCTCACCTGCGCCCTATTTCCTCTCATCAGAGTGTCGTTGTTCCCAACTTTTGAGAATTGTGTAATAATCAGTGTGAACCGACCAGACTCGTAGTAAATAAAAGAAACAAAACAAGAAATGTAACAAACTGAAAGAAAAGGTTGGGCGCAATAAGGTTAACAGTCAAGACCGGTGTCTAGTTTGAGATAATAACACAGCTGGAGTCCTCGAGCAGACTTCATTCCTACAGCCCATTCAATTATTATTTGACAGACGACAAGTCAAAACCTGTTGTCGATCTCAAGAGTCTGTAACGTGGTTTATAAGCACCGGTTAGTACAGGACAGGGCCAAAGGTGTGAAACTGCATCAGTGAGCTCCAACACTTACACGACTTTATTACCTCAGTGAACATTTTCCTGATGAGTTTATTTTCTTAATCTCTAGTTTCAAGTCTTCTTAAATACTATTTCAGATCTGCAGGCGGCAACCTCAGGCTCTGACACGTGAAGCTAATGTGGAAGAGCCTTAAACCTGCACTATTTCTAACATCCAGTCATCAACATCAACTCCACTGGTTTAAAAAATAAGTGTGATTGTATAGAAGTCTATGAGAAAATGTTCCTACTTCTCTCTTGATTTATTAGCTCAGTAAACATTTTCCTGATGAGTTTATGTATCTGTAGTTTCAAGTCTTCTTCAACAAAGCATGATGTTCATTTAATTAATTATGGACTGAATTTATAAATGATGTCCCATTTAGAGTAAAATAGATGGTAAATACTACTATACTAAATACTTTAGGGCGGGGCTACCTTGTGATTGACAGGTCACTACCATGGGGTGTTGTCCTGTTACACCTTTAACGCTTTCACAGTTTGTGTTGTTGTGTTGTTTGTGTTGTGTCAGGAAAGTTAATGTAACATTTTGGTCGTCTAAAAAAGTCTTGTTCAGCGTTCAGCCACCCTCTTGTGTCACAAAAAAAACAAAATGGCGACTGAACAAAATACCAAACTCGAGGCTTCAGAATCGTAGTCCACACACCACTTTTAGCAATATATTCTACATTAAAATACTCAATTCAGCCACCAAATGCCAGAAAACCCATTTTCTAATACAGCCACGGCAGCTCAGTCCAAACTAATTGATTCTTGACGTTCCTTCAAGTTTTCACATTTTCTTTCTCATCTGAACTTTTTCAACGATTTTCTTCCCGGCTGAATGTAAACAAAGTGTCTACTGACACGATGATTATGGTGTTTTTATTTTTTCCGTGAAGAGTGACACCTCCCTGAAAGTCGGTTTAACTATATCTGAGACTTTGAGACAAAAGCTTTGACGTCCCCGCCGGCTGAGCAGGAGCTCGGTGTGATTGGAGTCCGTTTCTATCATTGTGCTGTCACTTGGCTGAGGCAGCGTTCAGCTTTAAGGTCAACGTTCAGCTTTATGGATGAACCTCTCAGCCCAAGAGCCTCGGAGACGCATAATGGAGCCATTTTCTTCTCTAGAAATCTAAAAAGTCTGCCGAACTGCTGCTCTCTAGTCTCCTCTAATATGTTTTTGGCAGCGTCCTCGTCTCGTTTAGACTCGTTTGTGCTTCTCGGACTGAAGAACAACTTCACATTGCTGTCTCATTTCCAGAGGTGGAAGAAGATCTTTTACTTCAGTAAAAGTACCAATACAACAGTGTAAAAATACTGTCACAAGTAAAAGGCTTGCATTCAAAATCTTACTTAGTAAAAGTACAAAAGTATTAGCATCAAAATATACTTAAAGTACCAAAAGTAAAAGTACTGATCATGCAGAAGTGTATTATAATATTCTTGGATTATAATTTGTTATGCATTAATGTGTTCATCACTTTAATGTTGCTGGTGAAGATGTTTTTTATATACTGCTGGGTAGCTTAACCTGTAATATAATATCATGATTTATTAATAATAATAATAATCTGAACCTGCAAAGTCTGATAAATCTAGTGGAACACAGTCAAAATGGAAATACTCAAGTAAAGTACAAGTACCTCAAAATTGTCATTAAGTACAGTACTTGAGTAAATGTACTTACCTTGCACCGCTGGTCATTTCCTAAACCAAAAGGATGTAATAATAAGTATAAACATTTCTTTATGCTTCCTGTCACTTCCTCTGTGCAGGTTCATCCTCAGTGACGGCGAGAATAATGTTTTAATTCATGCTGCGACATTTATTGGTGCGTTTAACTCAGTTCAGTCACTTTATTCTCTCAAATGGGAAACTTCATTTGCAGTCAGGTGCACAAGATTTCAATAAAAGCTGTTTTATTCAAACAATGACCGTAACAGAATGTAATCGTAGTGAATTACCACCAACTCTGCATCTCTACGGAGCTTTTTTTTTTGCCTCTTTCAGCTCCTTTGTTTTAGATTTTCAGCACATTTAATGTTTCCTGTAGCAGCTAAAGAGACGCATATTTCTCTCAGGAGTGGGTCGAGACGAAGACAGAGCTAACATGAGTGAATATTGGACTGCTGTGTGCTGCAATCACCTGATTCCCCCCACTTGCCCCCCTTTACCAGTATTTTTGGTTTAGCAAACAAAAAGGGTGGGTGCTGGATGAAAGACATATCTGGAAGAGAAGAAATAAGTGAAGTCTGAAGTCTGAGGAAGAGCCTGGTGCTCGAAACGTCACGCAGCATTACAGATCCTCCATCGTCACCATCAGGATAACATTTCCCTTTTATACACGAGAAATATGAATATCTAGAAGGCAGAGTGTTGTTATATTTCCTGAGCACATGGCTGCTCCTCAGAGGATACACCTTTTCTGACCTGAACGACCCCGTGGGGTCTCGTCTTGCAAACAAACGTTACTTTTTCTTCAGCCCCTTTAAGCTCTTTTTCACTTTAAAACATCATTTGCGAATTATTTTTGCAAATTAAACAACTTTGGTGAATTTAAACGGTGAGATTGAGAAACCAATCGCACATCTCGTGGTGAAATAGCGTCCGCAGTGCAGACAGATAACTTAGAGAAACTCTGCAGCTCTTCGATGGTTTCGCTCCACGTTCTCTTCACTTCAGAAGATTCTTCATCCGTCTTCACCGCCAGAGGGGAAAACAACAGCACACAAAGTAAAGAAATCTGTTTAAATCAACTCACTCCTTTTAGAAAATGGACATTTAACGCCTTATATGTATCTGTGTAAATGCACATAAGTGTTTTATTAGTAGGCCGCTCTTTTTTTTTGGGTGATATATAATAAAACAGCAGAATGGTGTTTGGTGATGTTGGTCCTGCAGCAGAACAGGAGTCTGTTTGTTCTCAGAGCAGCTCTCTGAGGAGAAAGGTGAGTGAGATCGAAACCTGGCAGGGAGGCCGCCTCTCTGTGTACTCAGCCCCCCCCCTGTTTTACTGTGTGTGTGTGTGTGTGTGTGTGTGTGTGTGTGTGTGTGTGTGTGAGCACAGTCCACTCACTTAACCCTCTGTGTGTCTGTGTGAACTGAACACAGTGATGGATGGAGGCCGGCTCCATGTTTACATGACACGCAGGTGACACTGAAGGCCGGACAAACACAGCGTGCTCAGGTGATATCGAAGAAAAGTCAACAACAAAAAAAAGATATTTAAGTCTGACGTTCCCGTCCATGGAGCCATTCTGACCGTGGTCACGGCCCAAAGAAGCCGCCGTCGACTGTCGGAAGGAAACGAGAAAAGAAAAAGTCGCCGATGCATCTTTTAAGTCACTTCCACTTCGCCTGCGTCCGCTCCCTGGTGGCCAAAAATCCCCCAAAATGAATAAATGCAGCTGTACGTGCATGTTATTATATCCAGAAGCTACAACAAGAAGTTGAACTACAGCAAACTGCCCGTCAGGAGAAACTTAGTTTAGTTAACTTACTCAGAAAAAGTCATTTGTAATTACTCCTTTTGTAAAAAAAAAAAAAAAAAGAAAAAAAAGATCAAATTGAAATATACATGTGCTAAGAAATTATAAGTGTAATACAAAAAGTCACATTCATAAACCTAAAGAATAGGATACTAAAAAGATATTTAACTATTTAACCGACTTCTTACACAGCATGAACAGCTTGAACACTGATCGGCTGAAAACTTTCTTTTTACTGTCGGAGCAAAAAAAGTAAAGGAAAGATAATGTTTAAAAAATCATTCCTTTCCTTTTATGGCCCAAAACTGTTTGTAGTTTCAGTAGATAATTACGCAAAAAAATGGTAAAAATGTAACTGCAGTATGAATATAATTAAACTAGTTTACTCCCCAACACTGATTCTGTAAAATATAATCTATCTATCTGGATTTATGTATTTTAACGTTAACTGGCATTTGCAGTATTTCTTTAAACCGTGTAAGAAGAGCTTCTCAGAGCTCATTGATTAGCTGCATGTCCTGCAGAACAAAACTGGAAAGAAGCCGAACTGCTCTTCCAGCTGCAGCAGGATGATGGACAGAGAACATCACTTTCTACTGGCAACACCCACCACCCACCACCACCACCACCCTTCTCTTATTTCTCAGCCTGTGGGTGACGTTAGCCGTTTGTCTCCTAGGAAACCTCCTGGGTTTGAAAGCGAGATAAAGACATTTCATCAGCATGACACTGGAAGCCACAGCAACATTTCACCAGCAATCTCCATTCTTGCAATTCTTGTTCCAAACTCCCCCCACAATCTCAGCGTGCCACGATGATTTATAATTCCAATACTGTTTGCTTTATATGGCAACTTATTGTTTCCCTTCAGTATGAACATCAGCTCGACTGAGCAGATGGAAGGTAATGTCTTGCTGGATGCTACATTTCACATGTGTCTCTTTCTACAGGCTCTTTTAATGTGCACTAAAACGCAGAGGGAGGCTTCGTGTGTTTTAAGCTGAGGTTTATCGTAAAAGCAGCACGACTGGATCGGAATAAGTTGCCTTGTGCCTCCTTGCAGCTGAAGTGAGGCTGCTTCTCTTCCTTCATCCCTCCCGAGCACTCGCAGCCAGTTCAGGGTTGTTTTTCAATCATCAGATCACAGATCATCTCACTTCCCGTCTCGCCCACGTCCTCCTCGCCCTCCATCTCAGTCATTACGATCCATTTCAGGAGTCGGTAAACAGCGAGCGCCGCCTTCAACGGGCACAAACAAAACTGTTTTTATTAATGTTGGCTCTGCAGGAGGAGGCAGAGTCACCAACGCGCCAACAAAACACTCTGCTCCTAGTAAAAAATGTAAAAAAGAATAAACTGGTGCCATGGCAACCTCCAGAGCACAGCATGCACATCGCCATAGCAACCTTTGTGTGTTTGTGTGAGAGACACAGGAAGAAAGGAAAGCGAGCGGGAGGTGTTGATTGAAAGACAAACACACACACGGCTGTCAGAAGTGCAACACGCTGAATTTATTCTGCGGGAGATGAATAATGTGAGAGCCGAGGGAAACACCCTCACTTCAGTTTTCACCCACTGCTCCAGTTTTAATAACTTTATTTAAGGAGTTTTGCATTTGTTTCAACACACACAAACATACCAAACGCGTGCAGACATCCCCCGCGTTACACACACCCAGCCTGTTCGTCTTCTTCTACGTTTCACAGTTACAAACTGAGTGCTGCTGAGGAATATGATCTAAAAATGGAAACAAGAATTATGACCTAATTTTTTTTAAAAAACATTAATATGATCACTTAAACCATAAACAAAATATAATCAAAAGACCTAACATAAACATAATACAATTTTTTTTTTTTTAAAAGAAATATAATCAGGGATAATTGTGACTAAATGTTGAGTAACTTAGACGTTAAAAGAGAATAACAAAAGGGGAAAAAACCAAACAGCTTCCCGAGTCCGTCATCCTGAATGAGCCACGAAAAATACTCTCAGTTGAAATACATTCGTTTGAAAGTCGAGCTGCGTGCCACGAAAAAAAAAAAAGGAAATGTTGTGGACATGTACATACCTGTGAAACACCGACTCTGGATTAATCCGCCGCTGAAAATAGTCCCCAACAAATGCACCTGTTCCTCCTGTTTGTACAGTACAGTGATGGTTTCAAGAAACTACAGACATTTTGTTTTGTGAAAAGATTCACGTCTTCATGTTTTTTGATGTGCATTAATATATATTTTTCCCTCATTACAAGTAGGATTTGACAAGAGTTGTTCCTCCAGACTTTTATTTTTAGCTGACTGTATCTCTGCAAACAATCACAGAAGACTTTCAGTGTTTTCAGTGTTTTCACCACCTTTTCCTACTTAAGTGCTGAGATCTATGGATGACGCACACGCAGTTTTCTCTTAGAGCAACATTATGAAGCAGCCTAGTCTGTCATTTTGCACATTAGTGCCCCTAAAGTTTCAGTCACGTGTCAATGTGCAATCGTTATGATTACAGTATTAAGGATCCAAAACTTACATAGAGTAAAAACACACGTTCATGTGACAACATGATGCCATGAAGCGATTATTTTAAGCCTAAAATCGTCGCATTATGTTACTTTAAAGCCACTATTTGAATATTTTTATGCAGCATGTTTAATGTGACCTCGCATGTTCTCTCCGTAACTTTTTGAATCGAGTGCAAACACTGTCAGATTCCCAGCTCACCACCGTTCTGTCAGGGGACTCATCTTAGACTTCATGGAGAAAGAAACTGAGCGACAGGTGATCTGTTACCCTGTGGGAGAGAATCCAATCCCCCGACGCCTCCCGGAGGTCATGGACGGCATCATTTCCTGATATTTTTTCACTGGCAGAGTTTTGAATGGAATCTGACTTCCTGATTGAAGTGTGAGCTCAGCCCTGAAAGCCACAGGCCCTCGAGTCATTTAACGGGATTTCACAGGCGAAGACTTCAGTTGCGTCACTCATCACGGCTGCTGCTGTCCAATTTTCGACGGCCTTTCTGTCAAATTTAGAGAGAAAAGCCTCAGAACACACTGAATGTCTGCTCGTGATATCAGCGATACTTTGCAGATCAGACTTTGAAGTCTCGATTAGACACTCAGACTGCTCTGACACGAACCCCCGTTTCTCATTTCATCTTCCTCCGGTATTCGTTCATAAGTTATGCAACATTAAGCACGTGCTACACATTTATATACAAAGTGACATTTCACAGAATCACAGAAACAAGGCAGCTGCATGCATCTCGTTTGTAGCCCTGTGTGACCCACTTTGAGCTTCATAAGTGAACGTTTGATACGTTCAGACGACGCTGAAGCAGCAGCGAGACATTCACCTGACTGCAGCTGATCGGCAGCGGAGGCCGTCGGAACACGCCCCCAAACAACGCCCCCCATCACAAGATTAGAAAAATTCCCCCATGAGGAAGTACAGAGAAACATTGTGACGAGAGAAACCATCTAATTGGTTGTTTTTTTAAAGCTGAACACCAACTTCAGATATTTGCTGTCTTACATTTCTGCTGCAAAATTCCCAACAAAACATTAGCAGCGTGCATATTTGACTAATCGTTGTCCTTTTCATGCTAAACATTACACTGATATTAGCCTGATTAACATTACGAAGTTAAACATGCTTTCAATGTTTCACTATATATTTGCGTTTATATTTTTGCTTGTCTGACATTTCATGAATATTTTTTGTAGATTTTACTAATATTTTTATATCTCACTGATTTTATGTCAATATTTTTTAGGAGAATGTACTCTATATATATGTATATATATATATATATATATACACATATATTGGGTATTATAATAATAATTTTCGGATGTTTTACAATTTTTTTCCCGGATATTTAAAAAGGAAATTGTCAGATATTTAAAAAAGATTTCAGAGATTGTACGGATATTTTTGTTGGATATTTTAATAATATATTAGATATTTTTCAGATATCTTACAAAAGACAAAGTTCATTTTCTTTTTGAATGCTTTCAACCTTTGCAGCTAGCAGCTAGCCTCCGTGTCACCATGGCTTCTCTATTACACTGACACATTGTAAATGAAATGTGTGTTTAATACACAACACATATTAGACAACAATATCCAACAATATTAATAAGAAGGGAGATCTTGAATGTTTCTCAGGTTTTGAGATTGAGGGTAAATGGAGTTTATTTATGTTTATCCTGCAGTACACGCCTGGTAATGACGTCCCCGGGCAGGAATCAGGCTTCGGGGAATGAATGCAGTCAGTGCAGGGCTCTCACAACAACAGTGAAATGCATGTGTGTGTGTGTGTGTGTGTGTGTATGAGTATATGTGTGTGTGTGTGAGCTGTGAGTGGGTGGAGTGGTGTTCCTGCAGGTATCCTCCCTGGAATGGTGATGAAGGAGAAATTGAAGACGTGTGTGCACATGTACGCTGACTGTCTGTTGTAACAGCTACTTCCTAGAACCGTGCGTGTGTGTGTGTGTGTGTGTGTGTGTGTGCGCGTGCGTGTGTGTGTGTTAAACATGCTCAGACCTCTCTCCTCATGCATTAAGATTAGATCACCACACCTGCGCCTCCACACTGAGCTGCTGTCTTTTCTGACTGCTCTTTGGCTCACATGCAGGAGCAAATGTGCAGAAACTCAAGATTAAAAATCTCAGTTTTATCTCATATTCGTGTCACATCACAGCTCAGGGCTCACTGTGGTGATGGAATAAAAACATCTGACAGCTGAATGTGGGACAGAAACACAGTTTGCCATCTGGTGGATGAAACTAGTATTTTAGTGCCATGAACGTAATTATTAGTCTAAATGTGAGGACTTGGAGTTATTGTTTTTCCATCACTTTGCTCACAATATACATATTTATTCACAGTGATTTGCCATATTTTTTATTGTATTTTCTTTTTTGTATATTTATGTTTTTTGCACACATTTTCTTTCTTCAATATTTGCAAAAATAATAATAAATATAAATAATAAAAAGGCAACCAGATGAATTGATGAACAAAAACATCTGCCAACATGATATCATTATATCACGTGTGTGTTATTGACACAATATCAACATTTCATATTATTTAATGTCTTTAATGCACTGGTTTAGATTACCTGGTGGTATAAAGAGCTTTTAGTAAGAATATTACATGCATTATAAATATACTGCATCATTATTTTAATGCTTCTTATAAGGAAGTATTTTCACACTTTGATATGTTTACCGAAGCAAAATGCTAAGCTTGAGACTTTTGCCGCATTGTCTTTGCTCTCACAGCCCGAAATGATGATGTTATGTCACTTGGTTAAATATGGATTCAATAAAATCATGTTTCATCATCTTAATATGCCAACATTTGCTAATTAGCACTGAAGAGATTATAAATCATCCTGAGGGGAGACATGGAGGAAGTGTGCAGGATCTTTAAAACGGTTTATGGCATCGTCCTGGATCCTTCTTTTTCATATTTCATCATGTTGTATTTTTACTACGTTGTTTATTCTGTGCACACGTCATGCATTGCACGTCTGTCTGTCCTGGAGAGGATCCCTCCCTTTCATTGTGGGCTTTCTTTTGTGGAGTTTCTCCTTGTGCGCTGCGAGGGTCTGAGGACGGAGGACGTACAGTCTGTAAAATACATTTATATACATTCTTTTTTTATTTGGAGGCGCCTTTCAAGACACCCAAGGACACCTTACAAAATACAAGAGATAAAAACAGCAGGACATTGGAAGGGAGAGGAGACAAACAAAACCAGAGATACGGTGGAGAATGAAGAAAACAAGAAAGAGAAGAGGGGGGGGGGGGCACAGACTGATGGAAACTACAGAGAGTAGGCCAGTTTGAACAAGTGAGTTTTGAGGTGGGACTTGAATGTTGTGATAGTTTCAGACTGTCGGATGTGTGGAGGGACGGAGTTCCAGAGCCTGGGAGCAGTGCAGCTGAAGGCCCCAAGGTGCTGAGGCGTGATGACTTCACTTGACTGGAGAACGGTACGGAGAAGCCACCAATGGTGAAGTTTGGGGCAATGGAGTTTTGTGCTTTGGATAAAGTGCTTTTGGAGCCGAGGAGAAGGGCCTTGATTTGTTACAGCCAACATTCAACATTCATGTAGATCTCCTGTAAAAACCCTGCAGCCGGATCTCATGGTGTTCACAAGGTGGCGCTAAAGCTGTGTTTATAAAACACACTGTGATCTCATGCTGCTCATGTGCAGTCTGAAAGTACATGTACTTCGAAAAAATCCCACAAAGACATTTACAACAACGCGCCATGGCGGCTGGAGGGGGTTTAGATTTCTATGTTTTTGAGCAAATGTCCTGCAGCAGCACATGTGATGTGCTCATTGTACATTATTATTATTATGATCAATATTGACTGGAACTAATATACACTGGACAATATCAGTGATACATATTACAGTTCTGGTTTATGGTCTATTTTAGTTATTGTATTTAATTGTATGTTTTTTATTTGTTTGTTGGTAATAAGATGTTGTATTTTTTAAATCAATCACTGGTCTGGGTTGTATTGTATCAAACACCAAAAAAACGTCTTAAATCACATTTATCTTGGTTGCATTAAACATATTTGATTTAAAAAATATATATATATTTAATATTAATTATATTATAATATATTATTTTTTTATTTAAATATTTTTTAAGGGCTTTGTATTCATATTATTTTTTTAAATTATTTTCAAAATGACTTTTTAAATGTCAACCTCGACATGTTTTCTTTGACTTCATCGTCTCCTGCGCATCCTTTGTCCTTCATGGTGTGGCCCGTGCGCACCGGAAGATGGCGCAGGTGCACAGGACTGATCCCAGCCGTCCCCACGAACACATGACAACAACATGAGGGTGTAACTCCTCCGTGTGTTCAGACATGTTCTCACTGTTGTGTCTTTCTTTGTATTATTCTGTGACGGAGAAGAAACCAAAGCGACACAAACGAAAAATACCAAAATCAGCTTGAAGCTTGAACTCTTTCTTGTCGCAGTTTATTCGTATTTCAAAGATCTCAACAGTGTGTTATTATGAGCCAAACGTTGCACGTGAAGTTTTTGCTCTGCTGGTGTTAGGGGATCTGCAGGATCCGGATCACACAGCATCTCGTGAGGACGCGCACCGCCTCATTGGCACATGTCCCGGCGGGGTGGAGCGTAGCGGGGCCGCCTCTTGTTTTGTCAGCCTCACAACAGAGCAGCTGCAGCGGCCGCGAGGAGAGCAGCGCCCCGACACACGGACCGGTGAGAGCACAGCAGCAGGGCGCAGCAGAAGCCCGAGAGGTGCGTGTCTTTGTGCGCAGCTTGCAGAGGGACAGTTTGATCCTGCAGGGCGGAATCAGAGGATACACAGAGGGTATTATCATCACACTGTCCTGGAGGAGGCTGTTCACTCTGGAGCTGCTCCGTGGCCAAATGGATGCGAGTGCGTGAGGAGAATACTAATGAACGGCGCGCTGCGTCCTGCCGAGGCGCACCGCGGAGCAGAGCCACAATCAGCCTCTGCACGGGATTAATGAGCCCCGGAGCTGTTTCATCTCCAAAACCAGAGGTGGATTTATAACATTTAAAAATAAAAAACAACCTCCAGCAGCTGCAGAAAGAAAAACGCCGAAATGGGCAACAGCTTCTCCAACATCTCCGCCTTCCAGTCGCTGCACATCGTCATGCTGGGGTTGGACTCTGCAGGGAAGACCACGGTCCTCTACAGACTCAAATTTAACGAGTTTGTCAACACGGTACCCACGATCGGGTTCAACACGGAGAAGATCAAGCTGAGTAACGGCACCGCGAAGGGCATCAGCTGTCATTTCTGGGACGTGGGAGGCCAGGAGAAGCTGAGGCCCCTGTGGAAGTCCTACAGCCGCTGCACCGACGGGATCATTTACGTGGTGGACTCCGTGGATGTTGACAGGCTGGAGGAGGCCAAGACTGAGCTGCACAAAGTCACCAAGTTCGCGGAGAACCAGGGCACACCGCTGCTGGTCATCGCCAACAAGCAGGACCTGCCCAAATCTCTCCCGGTGGCGGATATCGAGAAGCAGCTGGCTCTGCACGAGCTCACCCCCTCCACCACCTATCACATCCAGCCTGCATGTGCTATAATAGGCGAGGGGCTGCACGAGGGCATGGACAAACTGTATGAAATGATTCTGAAGAGGAGGAAATCCCTGAAACAGAAGAAGAAGCGGTAACATCAGCTCGTGGGGACAGTGTTTGAGTCTAATTAACTGTAAGGATTCTGCCTCTGTTGCCCTGCACACGTTTACTTTGCAGTGATTTATTTTTTATTTTTTTAATAAATATCCTCAGTTTGGATTAAAGCTGTGAAGCTGTGCTGAAGGCTTCTGCACACAGCAGGCTGGGGCCGCAGGATATAAAGAGACATAATAACCAAAAAAGACAAGTTAAGAGAAGAAACTTGAAAAGACTTTTCAGATCTACAGCATGGGGGGGGTGGGGTGGGGGCGGGGGAGCGGGCTGGCCCGTTTATCTGCTGCTTTGAACACAGTTTGACTCTGAAGAAGAAGCTCACCGAGGACTTTTATGACATAGTAGTTTTGATTTCCACCTGCAGGAGGTCTACTGTGGAAGCACACGTTTGATTTTGCACGTGGCTCGGGTCACTTCGTTTTTTTGGAGAATCTGTAGTGTTGGATGTCACGCTGACTGTTGAAGTAGCCTGAGGACAGAGTGTCCACCACTTTGCACTTTTCATTTCCTAACAAACAGTAGAGAACGACACTGTATTACCAGAGGAGCAGATCCAGGTGGTTTATGTACCAAGAAGCCAAAATTGAAGTATTTTTTGAATATTAAAAGATTTAAAAATCCATTATTTGGGTGACTGTTCTTCATTTGCATGTGGCAGGAAGGACGACGAGGTCTAAACACAAAGAGCTTGTGAACCTTTGACCTCGTTCCTTCATCCAGATACTCACAGGTGTGGCGCACAGAGAAAGGTCAAAGGTCACGGAGTTCAGAGAGCCCGCGAGGAGGGTAATGTTTGAAGATGTGAAAAGAAAAAAAGGCCTCGCCGCTGATTTCTGTTTGCCTCTTCTGCACACGAAGTGAACATTTGGAGCCGGAGCTCAAACCTGAAATATATGGATCTGCATTGCGGTGAATTGCATGTGTGGCCAGAGAGGTGCTGAATAAGAGTTTTCCCTCAGACTTCAGGGGTGAATAAGATGTCAATGTGTGATCATGAATCACAAATAAGTATTTTTTGTTCTAGATTCATCTGCCAAATATTCTCTCCATTAACCAAATGTGAGAGAATACAGAAAAATGCACGTCGCAAATTCCCTCTAAGCCCAAACAGATGTCTTGTACAACGGCACAAAATATGTTCACTTTCATATCATAGAAGTTGAAGGAAATATTCACACTTAAAGAAGCTGGAACCTGATCATGTTTGGCTTTTTCTTCCTTTAAAAACAAATAACTATATAAGTAAAGCTTTAATTTGAACCCTCACATGAATAATAAGCATCCTACACGACTTGTCATGTTTTTCCTGCTGTGCAGACTTTTCCATATTAAGAACCGTAAACATAAAGTGTAGATTAGACTTCTTCTCCTGAGTGCTTTTACTCAAGTACTGTACTTAAGTACATGTTGAGGTACTTTTACTTTACTTGAGTAAATCCATTTCGTGTTACTTTATACTTTACTCTGCTACATTTGTACTTTTTACTCCTTCAGTTTAAGAGTTTACATAAAAAGATATCATCGTTACATATTACATGAATAATTCACAATATTTCTGCTCACATGGTTCCATTTCAAAAACAAATCTAATATTTCACACAAAACTGCAAAGATTAGAGAAAATCGATTATGAATTTGTGTATCAGAACTTCTTCTTCCTTCCTCTCTCATAAATCATCTCACCACACCAACATTTGTCCAGGTTATGCTTCTCCAAACTAAAGTCTATTTGAAGTCCAGTGTAAACGTAAAAAAAAGCATCAAAAGCATCTGTTTTTTCTTTATTTCTTTAACCTTTATTCGAGTCAATTACACAAACAGAGAAAAGGAAAACAAAACAAGAGAAGAGGCAATGCCGTTATAAAAATATTTAAAGTAAACATTATAATTTTCGATTAGGGAAATGATACATTCGGATATTTAAAATGTCAAAAATGAAATCCAGTATGTAGAAGAAGATTTTGCTAATTAGGATAAATAATTTGACGCGTGCAAAGTACAAAAGCAGTGACGTGGAGGCGTGTGGGTGCAGCTCCACGGACACCCTCGGAGGAAGCAATTGTGAGTTTGACGCTCGGCGAGGTTCCCCCCGCAGCCCCCCCCAAGTCATCTCAGGACTGCACGTTGCTATGGCAACAGCATAGCAGAGCCAACCCAGCGATTTAAGAAAAACAGATTTCAGTTCCCGCGGCCGTCCGCAGCGCTCACGCCTGGGTTTACCCCGACGAGTGTCACACGTTCATGTCTGAGTTCACGGTGTTCTGCTTCATCTCTGAAGGGAGGATTCAGCCTCACAGATGTGGCACCTCTGGGGTTCAATTCAGGATGATAAAAGAAAAGGAAAGAAGTGTGGGTTGTTCTGTCTGTGTGGCAGGGCTCTCGCTGTAGTTAATCATTATTCATCTCCAGTCTCAGTCTGTGTTGACTCTGAAGTAAAGTTACCTGCAGGATCTCGAGTCCAAGACATCTCTCATAACAACAGCGCCCTGAAGCTACAGTTTGCAGTAAACCTCAACATGCTTGTCTTGTGTTTTAGTATAAAGACAAGATATACTTTACTGTCCCCAAGGGGAGATTTCTGCTAAATAGTGCAGCTAAAAAAATTCAAAAAAGATCTGTAAAATATATCTGCGCGAGATAAAAATATATCAAATCTTTTATTAAAATTCAGCATAAAACGAGATGCAACAGAGCGTCCTTACTTTGAACTGCACACACAAGGATGAACCTTGTTGTAGACAAGAGAAGTGTTCTGGACAAAGTCAAATAAAAGTCCCGCCAGGTCGTCTCCTTCTCTTTATTCGACCCGTTTGTCAGTTTGAAACATGCTGGAAAGATCTCGGAAGGACACGTGTGTGCGGCACACACACACACACACACACACACACACACACACACACACACACACCGCCTCCGGAGAAGCTTGTCCTTGTTTATGTTGAAGGAACAGTTTTCACTGTCTACAGAAGGACTTTCAACACAGTAGCTGTGAATCTATAACCTGCAGCAGGTCCAAAGGGAGCAACCAAACATCCTCCTCGTTGCCTTTCAAAATGACACAAATATTTCCTGGCACCGCTGTGGTCAAGCTCTGCGCCAGACTGGATGATTATAGAGTCTAATCCTGCAGCGACTTGGACAAGAGACGTGACACGTTTGAACCTCCTGCGTGGCTGCAGGACCGTAATGTTCATAGTGGCCAGAACGTGGAACTACAACTTTCAGGTCAGTCATGTTGCCATTGGTCTAAAAAATACTTTTTCCCTTAGACATTTTTTTTTTTTAAATCAACTTATCAATCAATACACCTAATCATTATGTAAAAGTTGTAAAAAAAAGAATCCAGTTATTTTCCTTCCTCTGTTCGTGAAAGACGAAGCGGCGTGTGCTGCTCTACGGGCCGACGCTCTCCAGCTGTCTTTATACATCCACGGTGCAGCCTGGATGATAACACTAGATAAAAAACCTGACGTTTGGTAGTTTTCTTTACCAGGAAGTTCTTTGTCCTCTCTGACCCTGACAGGCTCACAATCAGAATCAGAAATGTGTCCCGATTCTAAATCTAAATCCTTATTTGTCCACTTGAGGTAAACATCAGTCATCTTACACATTTGAACGAAAGACCAAAACAGTTTTTCTGGTAAAACCTCCAAAAGAGCAGAATCTTCACTTTCAGTTTTTGTACGTGCACCTGCGAAAAGCAACGCACTATAATAAAAATATAACCCCGCGTCACCGTGACGGGCTGCGTCTCACGTGAGGAGGAGGTCGGGGACAAACACAGGACTGAAAGTCAATGTTGTCTTATTTGAACTTACATACTGAACTAATGCCGTGAACTTAAGTTACGTTACAAACATACTTACATTTTTCATTTTGTCGCCTTCATAGGAGAACGCAGGACAGATCACTTTCTGTACGAGGACACGAGACTTTCTACACGCTTAACGTTGAGGATATTTTTCAGTTTGGATGATAAGTGTTTAGCTTAATGATGAGAGTGATGTACAAGTCAGAAGAAGTTGCAGACGGCCTCTCTGAACTCCCCACCTCCTCCTCTTCCTCCTCCTCCTCCTCCTCCTGCGGTCTTTGTTGTTGTCTCCCTCAGCTCTCCAATTATCTACTTAAAGCAGCAACAGAGCTGTCTCTGCTGGAGCAAAACAAACTGCTGATTACAGAGCTGTGTGTCTTTGTGCTGCAACAATCACTGCAGAAATTAAAAGATAATAAGCTGACACTGTAAATGCTTTCAAGCCCAACAGCCAGCTCTGTTTCGGAGACTTTTTACTGTCTCCCGGGGCTGCAGGGTCTGTGGGAACATGACTGCCAGCCTGCTGTACATTATTACTACTTTATACTTCTACTTTGTACATTATTTAACCCACAGTGGAAGAGGGAGACGGATACAATGTGGTAACTTTATATCTCAAGAAGAAAACATTGTGATGTGAATTTAAAACTGGCACATTTGTAATGAGAATATTTGTTTATGGCACAATAATTGAATAGCACCTTGTAATATCAACTCTGTTAGAAATCAATAGCAGTAGATACATCTCTATTCCCTTGTGGTACCATCATATTGCTCAACATTAGTTATATTCATAAAAATGTCTGCTTACGTCAGCAAAAGTAAAAAGTTAAAAGTCCTGTTTTCAGTGCTAGCGTCAGAACGATCCGTTTGTTAGTAAAAATAATCAACAGAACAAACATTTGCTATTTGTCATTAAAAAAAAAAAATTATTATTGTGTTTAAAAGACACTGAACGTATAATATCTAACATCTCTGTTTTAAATGTGTAAAAATAACTAATTCTGTGTTCTATATGTAGTGAGTTGTTCCAGAATAATGTGTCCCTGAAGGCAACGTTTCCTCTCTCCTGTCATGGCGTCGTCTCCCCTTTTAGCAGCGCCAGCGTTGTGTTTGTCTCCCAGAAGCTTCATAAACTGACTTTTTATCCAGTTTTAAGACACATTTTTACCAGACACTTTTTACATCTTGGTGCTTTTTAACTCTATATTTGAAGCGGATGAAGGATTTTAGTCCTCGGACGTCTGGATCTTAAGTTCTCAGAGAAACAAGCTGAGCAAACGTTAGCCGTTAGCTCGTAGCCGCTACATCCAGTGTGAGAAACACTGATTTTTTAACATGAAACTGCTTTATTCAGTGTTTTTACAGTTTTTTTATCACCAGGATTGTTTGTTCTGTAGAGGAGGAGACCTCTGAGGATAATTCAGCTCCTGGTAAAAACCTCCTGAACGTCTGGATCTTAAGTTCTCAGAGAAACAAGCTGAGCAAATGTTAGAGGCAGCCGAACAGCGTGCAGGAGAAACTCTGCTGTTTAACCTCAAACTGCTTCATTCACTCTTTTTACTGCTTTGAATGAGGAGAGGAGGATAAACTGTGGAGCATTCTGCTACTGCACCAGGAACACTGAAATAACTCCCATGATGCTCCACTGCTGCACCACCACACCAAACTCCATGTAAAATATGGACATTTTAAGTGACTTGCGGCGTCAGCTGTCAGATAGATGTAGCCGAGTAAAAAAACAATACACGTCCTTCTGTGATGTATCAGACTAGAAAGTCTCCAAACGAGTAACAAACAAACCAAAGCGTTTAAAGTGGTTTTGAACAAAGCACATGCACTCAGTTACTTCACATCTCTGGCTTCAGCGAACATGCCGAGACGTGGACTGTGCAGGACGTTTATCTCAGAGAGCGTCTGTCCCTGGTGGATCATCTCTGTCGTGCTCCTGCAGCTGTTATTGTGTGTTCAGAGGGTTGATAAGCTGTGCATTGTTCGGGTGTCCCTGGCATATATAGGTCATGCTCTTGTTGTTCTGCCTCCTCCTCATTGTATGTACTGCATGTGTCACTGTTTCTCTCAACAATATACAACAGCAGCGGTGCCAGATCCCCTTCATCCCCTCTGCTGAAAACAAGACAATGTGGACTAAAGACCTGACAGGACCAGAGAGTCTTATCTGCATTAATGTGTTCACCTTAAATAGTCTTTACTGTCGCAGCATCTACATCTTTCTGGAGTTTGTGTCCGTTTCCTTTTAGCCGCTGTATATTTATCACAGCCACAAAAAAACCCCAGAAAAGTAAAGAGAGAAAGTAAAACAAATAATGCTTCTATCCGCCCTGTAATTCGGATACGTGACAACATTTGATGGCTTCTTCCTCGGCCCATGCTACACCCTTCTACTGAGTTTCATTAAAATCAGGCGAGTAGTTCTTCTGTAATCCTGCTGACAAACGGACAAACAAAACAAAACGCAAACCTGAATTTGTGTAAATGTCAAAGCCCCGTTAAATGTGTCGCTCCGTGTTTGATGAACGCTTTGGAGGAAAGTTGAAGTTCAGACCGGCCGACACAGAGAAACGTCTTCATTTAAAGGGCGGCGCACCTTTTTGGCCACTCCGGGCACCCGTACCGCGACGGTATGGATAATTGTGCAACGTGTTAAACACACACACATCCTCATTTCTATGACCGGTAACGTAATGGCATTGACAGGCACGCTACTTTGTGAAAGTAAACATCCAGAGATGTCCTATAGTGTTGATGCGCTTCTATTTGCGACTCTTACGGCTTAGCGAAGACGCTAACCAAAGTCCGGCGAGGTTTTCGCAGTTTTCTACAGACCCACTGATCCAAATAACTTCACGGGCGGCACTGCACTTCCTCGGTTTCGCAGCAACACAGACAACAAGCAGGAAGTAGATCGGTTGGCGAGATAATCACAACACAGACACACACACACACAGACGTCTGTCATTAAATATGATAACAGATATTGACACATACAGTGGCTAAGTGTAAAAGGGGAAACAGTCTTGGTCACTTTGACAAGTTAGATACAAATTTGAGCTTTGATCAGATTCTGAAGCGGAATCTGTCCAGAATCTGAAAGCACATTGAGCTCAAATGTATAATTACAATATGTAAAATTTAGCATTTAATCCTGTATCACTGTAGACGTGTAAGTGAAGACAGTGAGGTCTTCCACACGTCGTGCGTTGTTGGTTTATGTGCTGCGATGTGTTCAGCAGCAGACTGAAGAATGTGTCGCCCTGCTGTAGTTTAGTCTGAGAGCAGAAACATGCCTCTATATGGAGACGAGGCCTTCAGGGACAAACCGGCTCCTGCAGCCAGCGACGCTAAAAGTCCAAACCATTCATCTTAGCACCAGGACACGTCTTCCCCCAGTACCACACACACACACACACACACACACACACACACGCACCGAGGAAATGACAATCCTTTCTTCTTGCTTCCTGCTTAGTGAAGTGTAGATGAATTATGCATTTTATCGGATGACAAAAGAGGCCTGTCAGACGGTGCATAATCAAACAGCAGCTCCGAGAGGCTGCCAGCGGACATCCATCATCTGCAGGAAGAAAGAGCACATGCATGGTCACGTTTAATGAACACACTGCACTTGTGTTTGGGGGGGGGGGGGTTATTTTACAAAAAGAAACCTTTATGTACTCTTGTTTGTATGCATTTCCATATCTATATTTTCTACATAGTGAAGGCAATGTAATGCATTTGAAATGTGTATGATTGTATGTTGACCCTGGTTTGTTCTTAATCTGGATATTTCTCTCAACTGAAAACTCAACCTTGACAAAGTCAGAGACTGAAGGCACTCAGGTATGCAGACAACACACGCCACAGCTACGAGTCAAAAAGACCATAGCTGAAGGAGCAATGACTAACAAGGTGCAGCCGGGTGAAGACAATCAGGAGATCAAGCGGAGCAACTAAACTAAACTCCAGACCTAAATCAGGGACTTAAAGTCCCTTTAGTGCATTTTTAAAGTTCACCAAAATTGAGCTTAACTCAAGAAATGTGTGCAGATTTACTTCACCCCCATGAGAAAATCCACTGATAGTGGCGATTTTTATTAAAACATTTTAAATGCTGGACCTTAAACTTTCCTCTATTTGGAAAGTTAAAGCCATATTTGGCATTTATAGGTTATATTTTCGGCTGTCTGTCGGCAGGATTACGAAATAATGACCGGCCTGATTGTCATGAAACTTGGTGTCAGGGTGCAGCGGGGGCCAATAAAGGACCCTTTACATTTTGTAATGGATCCCAATCACGGAGCAGATATACTCACGAGATAGGGCATTTGTGCTGGATTCATGTAGTGTTGTCCTAATCGTTGAAAATGATTTCCCAACTGGGGAAATTCATGTGAACTCAGAAACATATCAACGTGTTTTTTTAAACGCTCTGAGCAATAACATACATCTTCTTTGTAGCCTCCATGTTGTTTCCACATTACGACTTAAAGCTCACGAACACATCGAAGTCGGAAGAACGACTTCCCAACTCAGGAGATGGGATCATCCAAAGAGCTTGTAGATGCAATATTGGCCTTAACGGAGGTCTGCGCTCTCTCGATCCGAATACGTTTTAAAAGACGGGGTCGCCTTCTGTGTCTCGGCACAAAGGCGACATTTATACTGCGCTACACTCATCATTTCAATCAAGGTATCAACATTTCACGCAGCTGTATAAAACTATTTGTGTTTTGAGTCCCTCAAAATGTTCATAGGTTCCTGGAAAAAGTTTCTTTCGTTGAAATCTTATTGTTGACCTGGTGACTGCAGGAGAGCAGAAGACTTGGTTCCAGTAAAGCCCTCGTGTCCGTCTGTTTGGGGATATAAAGTGCTCCACGCTGGTGAATCCTGTTTGTTTTTCAATTTGGGGTAAAATCTCTTTATCACAAAACCCCAGATGTTTGTTAATGCGGAGATCTCCAGCTCCCACTCTGCAGTCATTATTAATAATTTCCATTCTCCTCCAGAGGCTGAAGAGTACAAGATGAATGGGGGATTAGTTTTGTGTTGGATGATGAATAAGTTACCCGGCTTTGAGGTTGTGACTTTGATGTCGGAGCGTGCCGAGGAGAGTCGGGGTTATCTGGAAGTCAGAGCGGGCACATGAAGGTGTGTGAAGTGGAGCAGCGGGGAGGGATCTCCCAGCTACCCTGCCCAGCCAGCGCCCGGCACACGCAGAGGGGGCTTCCTCCTTCCAGGGGAGACGTCTTTCACATGGAAATGCAGCAGACTTTTTAGTTGCCCCAGTTTTTGTTCGCTCTGTAAGCCTCCTCCCACTCACCGCCTCGGTGTTTCTCTCTCTTCTCTTCTCTGTCATCCTGCAGCTCTCAGAGCTGCTGACATTATCTATTGTTATCTCTGTTTTTCTGAAGCCTGGCACTCACTCACTACTGCTCCGATTTACAAAAAGAATTCAGAGCTAGGTGTCTTCTCACTTCACATTTCCCGGGTACCTGCACACGTCTACTTGCAGGAATGTCTAAAAAGGGACCAGCTGTGTGGGAACATGGAGGAAACAGAAACGACTCTGCCTATAAAGAATTACAAATACGTCCCATACAACTGAACTGCAATTACTATTTTCTCTGGATTAAGTTTGTTTTTTGACTAATCACAAATGCGTTTCTAATAAAAGTCTGCACAAGGAGAAGGTTGGGGAGGATCGGGAGACTTAACTTCAGTTACGTATGTCGCTTAAGTTCCGAAAAAAAATTATCTTCTACTAACCGGGAAGATTTTTTGTGTGTTTTGTTTGTTTCAATTCACAAGCGTTTAAATCTACGACATCTACGACAAAACACATGTTTCCCAAAACGTGATTGAGAATGCAGTTTAGTTGTATGGGAACGTCTTTATGTAGGCGACAGAGTTGGTGGCGATAATATGGAATGATACATTTGTTTTACTTGAATACACAGAATTATTCAATGGGGCAGGAAGTATTCGCCTCTTTTTCTTGAATAAAAGTAACATTACAGTGTAAAACTTCTCTATTTCAAGTAAAAGTCGTGCATTTGAAATTTTAAGTGACCCTCGGGGAAGTATGAGCAGGAAAACGTACTTAAAGTATCGAAAATAAAACGACTCGTCATGAAGGAAAGTGACTCCTGTGATTGTTGTAGCTGATGATAGCTGTTGGCAGATTAATCCATCACAACGCATCATATTTTATAAACTCGTCTGATGTATTTGTTATGTAATCTTCACTTGAAGATCAACTAGTAAATCCATCTGTCAGATAAAGAAAAGCAGCATAAGATAGAAGTACTTAAGTACCTCAAAACCATCGCTGGTATTTTAAGAGTTTAAGAGGGCGGATGCAGTGCGTTCAGGACGTTTTAGGACCCCTTTGATATTTTGATTTGTTGCAGCTTTATGTTAAAATAAATGTAATTATTTCCCCTCTGATAAATCTAGAATATACCTCATAATGATAAAGTGAAAACAGGATCTTTGCAAATGTATTAAAAGTTTAAAAGAAGAGTCTCTGTGACTCTTGATCTTTATCTCAGGTGTTCCCGTTTCTCTGACTGGACTCGTCTGAATAAAAGGTTTCGCAGCCAACAGGAAGGAGCCACGAGCTGGAAGCAGCCGCAGAGACGGAGCCGAGTGTACGAGGCTATAAAAAAAACATTTCTGCTGCATTGAAGGTTCCCAAGAGCTCAGCGGCCTCCGTCTGTAGATTGAGCTCGGAGGACTAGGTGTGAATTTAATATTATTTCTGCAATATAACAAAATGTGGCACTCAGGAAGGCTGTAATATCAAATAATAACCATTGAATACAGACGGAAAAATCCAAAACAATTTGTAAAATAAAAACTTGGAGGTGGAGTTTAAGGTCAGGGTTCATGATGAAGCATGCATTCATGTGGTTAGAGGTCTGGGTTATTTAAAGCAAATAACAAGGCTTTGTTGGTGTGTAAACAAAAAAATATTTGACCAATTATGCCACTAAATATCAAAATATAAAGTGTCTTTTCTTTTTTTTATATAAATCTTTTTTTTGACACTCGGCTGTAGTTAATGTGGTTAAGTTCAGTGTCCTGGTCAGTACAAATAAGTGTGTGTGTGACGTTAATCAGTTTTATGACAGCTGAACAATCTGCTCTCATTTACTGAAAATCCTCTAAATCTGCTTTTATAATAGAAAAACTTTTAAATCTGCATCTGTTTTAGATTTAAAAAAAATTTTATTCAGACTTTTTGGACATTAATTCAGACTTTCAGAGCTTCAGACGAGAATTATTAAAACAAGTCAGATTTATAAAGTATTTTAGGTGAATTACAAACTGAAATCTGATTTCTTAAACATAACAGAACAATCTGCTCTGAATTACTGAACATCCTCAAAATCTGCTTTGATAATAGAAAAAAGCTTTTAATATGCATCTGTTTTAGAAAATTCTCCAGACTTTTGGACTTTATCTCAGACTCAGAGCTTCAGACGAGGATTATTAAAACACGAGTCAGATTTAAAACGGAGGTATCGTGATTTAAATTCATGCTGCTGCAGAACAAACTGAAAGGTGAAATGCAAATGTTTTTTTCCAGATCTGCTGACATGCACGTCATCTCATCTTTGGTTGCAGATTTTGAACTACAATTATTTTGTTTTTTTTATCTGTCAATCGAGAAAACGTGCAGGATTAACATAAATGTTTTTAGGAATAACGATACTACAGGGTCACTTAAAGTACATGAAAACACGCACACACACACGCACACACACACCACCCGGTGTGTTTACGGGCCTCTCTCGGTCTAATGGCTTTATGGCCTGCTTTGTGGCACACCTGGTCCTGTGCCACACTTATTAAAACACTTTGATCCATTACCTTTGCAGGTGTGGGCTTTACAACGGGAGGGGATTTCTGCTAACGGTGCTCCCCTCCTGCACAAAGCCTGAGAACACTTTGCTTTAAGACAGCCTGGTCTCCTAAACATGACGTTCCCATATAAAGGAAATGCATGGTCAATTATGTTATGAGTGGGAACGGATTTTCTCTTGGGTTACGTTTTTTATTTTTGAAGTAATATGTTTCTAATCAAAGTCCGGAGACGCTCTTCATGTCCCGTGTAAAACCGAACGTCAACTTTCAACTTAGTTAAACCTGCGTCTGTAAGTTAAATAACGCAACAAACATACATTAAGCCAAACCATGGTCTTTTTAAAAACATAACCAAGAAGTATTTTTGCGTTTTGTTTATTCGTAAACGTGTTTTAAATCTGCGACCGTGATCTGGAAAAAGGTTTTACTTGAAACTTGAAAATGCAGTTTAGTTGTATAGGAATGTAATTTTTTTTAGCAGACAAGGTTGTTTTTTAAAAACTTAAAATCTTAACCGGACACCACTTTTGGCAGTGAAATGTGACTTTTTACCCCAGGTTCACACCGGGGGGAGTGGCAACATGCTGCCACGAAATCTCTTTGGCCGCTCCGATTCTGCAGCAAAGTGCCGCCGTGCTCCAAGCTGGAGATGGTTTAACTTTTTCTGCAAAATCCAAGCAAATCGTTAAACAGATTCCTGTGATCCGTACTCCAGACGTTAGAGTGCTGCTCCATCGCTGTCCAAAAACACCTGTTTTTTAAAGCTCTAGTTTTAGTGTTTTTGGCTTGATTCCCTGTCTAGATCTCTGGTTGGCTCGACCTCTCGACTCGTCTCATTGGTTCACAGAGTAAACCGTAATTTCACATCAGAATGAAGCTGTAGGCCTATTTCACGACAGGATCTTCTTCCCTTTTTCTGTATTTCCACGTCACTACTTCTCCATCAGTCACCATGAACACTAAAACGCTGAGTGTTTGTGTCAGAGGCTCTTCTGTTTGCTGTAGTGACATGTGACGAGCAGCCGACCTGACAGCGATGTTTCAAATTCTCTAACTGCCTGACTTGTGGAAAATCTCTTAACAAAGACGTGTTTGTCACAATCCTCTCACTGACTCAGAGGTCAGATGCTCAAATGAAACTCTAGTAAACCTGCGATACTCTTTTTAGATGTCTCTGTGTTTTTTTCTTCCCAAGATGAGGAAGCGAGAATAAATGACCTTGTTTGTCCGAATGTGGTGAAACATACTGAGAATAAAACTCCTTCACCAGGCAGAAGTCACATTTAGATTCACTTCATCTGGAATTTCTGTTTCTACAAGTAATATTTCATTAACGGTATTTTACGGGTTTCATAGTTTTCTATGATTTCCTCTACAGAAAGTGAATGTAACTAAATTCACAGGGAGGTTCCTAAGAAAAATAAAATATAAATTGGTACTAATTCTATGGAAAATGGAGAAGGTATGCACCTATAGTGCCAATTAAATAAATGCTTGTAACCCTGAGCGTCATCAACATTTGGACATATACAGAGAATACGTTTTCCAGTGTAAAACAAATAAAAACTTGGGGATAAATGAAACAGATTTTAATACATTCCTCTAGAAATCAAAAAACTGTAAGATGCTTTGGTAAACTTATTTAACTTATACATCTTTTTAATTATTGGCAAAACCTCTTCCAGCTGAATTCAGCCATGAGAAATATGTGTGTTCACACGTTAGGATTAAAGGCTGCACATCAGTCTGTGAGCAGTTTGCAGTTTTTGTTCAGGAAACATCTGATCAGCTGTCCATTGCTGGACGATGTGCAGAGAACCATTTATAATGCTCCGGTATTTTGTGAACTTGCTGATTCAAAATCAACTTAAGTGGCATTGTGTGCTGGATTGAAGTGAAGAGGAAACCATGTCACCTAAAAATGTTGGTTTCCGTTAACATTTTGAAAGAAACTTATTTTCTCTCGGTTTAGTAAAAGATCTGTGACGGTCAGAAGTGGATCGGACCCAAAAGCAGAAAGACGAGACGGGAAGTTTGAGGGAAGGAAAAAGGTTTTGGGACAGGTGCGTCAGTGTACCTGTGGGGAAGGCCACGCCCACACACTGTACAATTTTCTTTTATTTTTTTCTTTTATTTTTTTTAATGTTTTTTTGTTTTCATTTTTTATTTTATTTAATAAAAAAAAGAAATTAATACAAAATTTATTTAATAAATGTTTTTATTATTTTTTTTTTGTTGTTGACTGAAGTGCAGTTGAAACAGTGTGTACATAAGTAAGTACGTGTGTTTGGAAACTTAAGTTATGTACGTTGAAACAAGTCAATGTTGACTTTTGGTTTTGAACTTTGAATTAAATGGCGTCTCCTGGGTGAAAGTCAGTGTATGTTGGACTCATCCATCCGCCCTGACCTCCTCGCTGTTTAGACTTACGCTGACTTTAATTGGAAACATATTTATGATACGAAAAAACTACACGTAATTGACAATGCAGTTTCTTTGTATGGCAACGTCATTTTTTTCTGGAGACCAGGCTGCACCTTTTGTCTTACTCGGTTACTTTACATGCTTTGTACTTTCCATGTGTTTCATTCTACATGTAGATTATTAACTGCAGCAGTGGACGAATATTTACTCAAGTTTCGTACTTAAGTACATTTTTGGCATACTTGTACTTTACTTGAGTGTTTTAATTTCCTGCCACTTTATACTTTTTAAATTTCAGAGGCAAATATTGTACTTTTTACTGCACTGCATTTATCTGACAGCTTTATATTATTTATATTATACTTTGAAAATTCAGATTAATAATACAAAATAATATCAACAAATAATGGATCGTGTATTACTTCAGCTTAAGATAAAACTTTATTGATCCCTTGGTGAAGTTCACAAGCTCCCGAACTTGAAGTAAAAAGAAATGTGACAAACACAATAATGCATCGATAATTATAATTTAGTGATATAATATATCTTATTCTAAAATGGGGCGTTATACAGAATACTTTTACCTTTTTGTACTCACCAATATTGCACTTTTTACTTCACCACATTTACGTGACAGCATTAATTAATTAGATTTGTTTTTGATTATTAATGCAAAAATACAAATCAACTAATAAACTATGATATAATATTACAAATCAAGCCACCCAGCAGTTTATAAAGTAATTAAAATGAGCTCCACATTTTCCAACTGCAACATTAAAGTTATGCTCACATTAAAGAATCAATAAATATAATATTATGTATATATTATTCTGAAGAATGGGTAACTTTACTTTTGGGTCTTAAAGTATATTTAGATGCTAATACTTCTGTACTTTTACTTAAGACAATCAACTCTACTGTATAATACTTTTATACTTTCTTCCTTGTAAAGATAAAATGACAATAAAAGCTTCTGTGGACTTGGTGGCTGCTCTCTCTGACTACCAAGCTGTAAAAGACCTTTTCACTGTGGAAGAAAAACATGGCAGGACTTCACTGTAGTGCTGAGGAGCTGTGCAGCCTGTCAGCTGATGTGGGGGGGGGGGGGGGGGGGGGTCAAAGGTCAAAGCACACTGGGGCTCAGCCTGGCAGAGTAAACACAAGCCAACACAGCCACTGAGAGTCTCTGAGGGTTGAACATTAACTGTTGAATGTTTCAGCAGATTGTGAGTTGAGCATTGAGGACTGAAGAGGAAACCTGCTCTGCTGTGTTCCTGCGGGGCTTTAACATCTACCACGAGGTGTTTGGACTAATTGATGATTTGCAATAATAAGCTCCAGAACAAAAGCCCCCCCCCCCCCTCTCTCTCTCTCTCTGTCTCTCTCTCTCTCTCTGTCTCTCTCTCTCTCTCTGTCTCTTTTTCTCTCTTTCTCTCTCTCTCTATCTCATGAAATCCCCCGAAAATGTCAGCAACTTGTAATTGACTTCATGAAACGCAGCAAGAGGAGCCGTTTACAGTTTCATCTGATCGTGTTCTGAAGCTGGAATCTGTTAAAAGTTTATATGAAAGAACCGGGCTGTTTTTAATTGTATTAAACGACATGAAGGCGACACACCAGAAGAAAGGCTTGTTAACAACAGAGCAACAGCTCGTCTGGTGGTGGAACTGAATCAAAAACGTGAACACCACATTAATTCATGTCGGTTTACAAAGAGCACAGAAATTAAATCAACATGGCATGGTAGTCTGCTCTTCTCTCCTTTTGCTTCATGCTGTTGCCTGCACGAGGAAAGAAATAAAAAATTAAAATGAGAAACGCTGTCAAGAGCCGTGGAAGCTGTGGAAATTATCGTAGTCTCACACTTCTTATTCTCTTCTGTGTTAATGATCGGGATCATCGTTTATGACCTTATAGGATATACCAGGTTGTCAGTTTTACATTAATCTGTTATTATTCAGGACGTCAGACCCCTCAACTTAAGAATAATAAGAATGGCAACAATAAGTAGAAACAAAGCGACGACCTCCGGGTCGGTACAGTGAGGAGCTGAGTTCTCTCTAATAGCCAGCAGGGGGAGAATCCACTGGTTGCAAAAAGATTGTATAGAAGTCTATGACAAATGACCCAACTTCTAACTTAATTTATTACCTCAGTAAAAATTATTTATTATTGTTATTGATTATGTTCTCAATCTGTAGTTTCATGTCTTCTTCAACACAGCATGAAGTTCATTTTATAAATGATGGTCCCATTTAGAGTAAAATAGATGATAAAGCAGGGTCTGCTTTAAGACATTAAAGTTAGTTGTAAGATTTTTTTTTAAATGTCTTGTTCAGCATTCGGTTGTACTTAGTTCCACGCTCTCGTCACTTCTGGTTCCAAAAAACAAGATGGCGACAGACAAAATGCCAAACTCAAAGCTTCAAAACCGTAGTCCACAAACCAATGGGTGAGGTCACGGTGACTACGTCCACTTCTTCTATACAGTCGATTTACTCCATGTTGTTAGTAATAAAAGCTGTATAAATCTGGCTCTGAATGAGATGTGAACACACCCCTCAATAAAAAGCTTCAGAATATAGAGAGGAATGAAAGTGGAAAGTTTGGTGAATGTAAGTGCTACTGAAGTGGAGATTTCTGCCTCAGAGTCTGAGAAAAACCTCCTTTAGAGAAAACCTCCTTTAAAGATATGGATTGTAAAATTCATACATTTTGTACACACTACAGGTGAATAGGGTCAAAAATGTAACTAATAGATATCAGCATGAAACTTCCCCAGTTCATTACTCACATTAACACAATTACTTTTTATATTACAAGTTTTCTGAGATGTGATGTTTAAATATGTAAATGAGGCATTATGTAATGTAACTTTTGGTGAATTTAGGAGAAATCTACAGACACAAACAGACAAAGTTTGTAAAATAAACTCCTGGATGTGGATTTTGGATGTTTTTGTTCCATTAGTCAAAATATCCCCAAATCTCAAAATAGACCAGCCTGAAAAAACAAATGTTTTGCCTGTAATGTCTCGCCTTAACTATCAAATCTTCTGCATAATCATGCTTTCTGACCTTGTGACCTTTACCCCCTCAAGATGACTCAATGCTTATCTTTGTCCTTTTATGTCTTTTCCCTTCAGGACTCCAGGACTATAAAAGAAGCTACACAAGTGGATACACACTATACATACACAGCGTGACAAACTGTGCGAGTCGGTCAGCCGGTGACAGCACAGCTCAAGGGTGGAGGCAAAGCTTTCATAAGAGCTGTTTATGATATCAGCCGGAGACTCACTGGTCAGCTGCTGAGACGCGGAGACAACTCCAGCTTTGTTTGTTTGGTCTCACAGTGATTGAGTTGTCAGTTTGTCTGTGAATGGAAGATCTGGTGGTTTTTGATAAAGGCCTGTTGGCTTTTTTTTTGGAGGAAGTTAGACTCAGCTGCTATCTAAACACAGTGCAGTTATAGCAACAATGACTCTTCCAGGAAAAGGGCCGCCCTGTCATATCTATGGTTAAGATCTGGTTCATTTTAGGACCTTGGACCAGTATAACCTTGGTTAAGGTTATACTGAATGTCCATTTAAGTATGATTGGTCAGAAAACACTAACCCATTTTCTGAGCGTCTTCACTCACGCCTTAGTCTTAGTTCAAGAAACAATCAGTGTTTTTTCAAAGGACTACTTTTATTTATTTCAGAGGTCTTTTAGTTCATAATCCCCTGAAATAAATTAATAAATAAACGTAGTTCTTTGGTCACTTTTTTCAAGACCCAAACTGCAGGCGCCCACTTTAGTGTCACAGGTTTTTTGTGGCACTATAAAAACGTCTTTCCTACGGAGAAGGCCTCCTTATTCACACGACCACAAGAGGCCAGTTGTCAGGAAAACGTAACCATAGATCAGTGTCAGCGATTAGACGGGGAAGGTAAAAGCTTTGTAGCAAGATCGCAAGCTCATCGCTAACAGGACAATAAGTTCCCACAGTCATGGACTTGTGTCTGCAAGCCTTTTGTGCAGCAGAGGGGGTGTAACGCAGTTAAAAAAGACAAAATGAATTCCACCACTTTCCCTCAAAGACTGCTTGGTCAACAGTGCAAATCTACGTATCAAAGTTCAGAAATGTTGAACTTGACCGGAAACATTTGCACAGAGTTACTTTATGTCGCTGTGATCCCATTTAAATAAAATTGTTGTCGCCATTGTGTTGTGACTTCTACGAGGAAAAAACCAGGATTAGAGGCAAAGATGCTCATCAGAAGTGTTTCACACGAGACATGGATGATCAGGTCATTCTTATTCAGGGCAGCACACTTTACATTTGGAAGTATAAAGATTGATATCCATATTTCCATCTGAAGTGGATCTGCGTCTCCCCCCTAATCTCATTCAAGTCTTTGTCTTCATGCTGACAGTTTAGGCCGTTGCTGTGGTAACGTTCAGCGTGTGGAAAGAGGAAGCGGGCATGTGAAAGAGGAAAAGCACATTAAACCGTGGAAACGTGTGATTTCAAGCTTCACACCTCGCCGATGATCTCAAGAAGTCATTATCACCTCTCGATGGTGGGGGTGGGGTGGGGGTTATTCCTCGCTGCATTTCCACGACGGGTTTCTGTCCCCGTATGTGGTCACTTGGCTTATGGCCACTATCATAAACTGAGTGTAAGCCGGAGGAACAGCAGCTTTCATGTCTCAAAGTGGGAGGGGTGGCAGCGTTTTTGTAGGATGGGTCTCTGTCTCCCCCATATAAACACACCGCTTCCTGCACCCTGCCCCCTCTATGTCATCTTTAGATGTACAAAAAACAGTATATCAGCAAAAGAATCCGTCGCCATCTTTCTTTTTTGGAACCAGAAGTGACCATTTATTAAAGTACAAAACATACAATTATTTTTGCTCTCCTCAAAGCCACTAGACTCCATTGGCAGAAACAGTCATTTTACCTGATCATCGTAAAACACGCGTCATTCAAACTCGCCGGAAACAAAGCAAAACTCATCAAAACCGTCTTTGTTAGTCTTTCCACTATTCCAGCGCTAGTTTGAGAATTTCAAAGACCGAATAAGAAACAGATATAAAAAATAAGTTTTCACTGTTTTCCAACTCTGCTCCCGGTGGTCGGTTAGCTTGTCCGTGACGTCCGGTGCATCCATGACTTTGAACGTAATACTGCAGAAAAAAGACAGAAAGGCATACTCGTCTACTTGCAATGAGAAAGGAGTCTATCACCAATTTTTCGCGTTTTTAATAAAACGACATGCACACGCTAATTTTAGTGGGAAAAGGGTATAATACTCAATAGTCATGATGGGCACCAACATATCAAAGCCTGAGGATGTTTTTAGGATATATGAGCACATAGGGGCCATTGATTCATTGGAATATGTTGCTTCCTAATGTACCAAACATGTGATCCGTTTCAGAAAGCCAGAATATACTCGGATCAGTAAGACATACTCTGTGGTGGCAGTAAAGAGCAACTAACAGGACGCTAACGAAACACAAGCCGGAGCTGACAGCTACGGCTCGAACAGCCTGAACAAAGATGTGAGGTCACATTGTGAGAGGCGAGCTGGATTAAAGGGCCACTGAGTCGCTCACCATCAATTGTTTGGGGATGAAAGCAAAGAAAGGAGTTCACATAGCAACCGGTCAGCTGGTTCCCGTCCAGCTGCCCGTGGCTGTTGGGCTGTTTCAGGGATGCAGGAATGTCCCCAATCCATAGGGACGGCACTTGTTTGTCAGCCACCCCCCCTCCGCATTCACACGCCAGACAAAGACGGACGGCAAGAGGACAAAATGTTTGGAGTCCATAGTGCAGGCATGCTTTGTGTTTGTGGCTGGATTCTGTCAGAATAACGCTAAAACACATTTGTTTCATGAAAACCTACATTGTCGTCTTAACAAATAGTTAATTATTGTACCTTTTGAATCTAATTTATGACAAGGCCGACAGAAAGCTTGGTGCAACATTCATGGTTTCCAGAGGATATTAATGGTTTGTTTGGATGGATTTAGATTTATTTGTTTGGGTTTGTAGCGCTGACATAAAAATCTAATTTCAAGAAAATTGGCAGGATTTATCATGACCTGTTTACCACACCCTGACATCGACCTCTAGCTACTATAAGAATAATGACTCTAAAAACTTGTTTTATGGAGTTAAATTCACCCTTTGCCAACACTTGACAAGGTTTCTCACAAATTAACTGCTGTATATTCATAATACTTTATGAAATTGTGAATATCCATGGTCACCAGAGGATAAATTCGACTGTAATCATGTGGATTTTACTTTGATCTCAGTACAAAATTCCAATTCCACAAAAGAAATTAGAAAATCTAAGATGTAGATTTCCATAAAATGTCCTGCTCCCCAGAGGATGAACTATTTAGATTTTAATGATTTAATTTGCGCCACCTTCAGGACAAACTCATTACTGGTAATGTTTTAAGAATAGCTAAACAATAAGTACGTTGTTTGCGCCTCAGTTCACTATTTTGAAAATTATTCACTTAATATTTTTATTTTATTTTGAAAAGGAAGAAAGACTTTACGGAACCCCAGGGCGAAAGTGTTTTGCAACCTCAACACAAAGTACAAAAAATATGATGTAAATGAGTAAAGAAAAAATGCATAAAATACAGTGTATGTAAAATGACAGCAGACCATTAAAGATGCATTTAATTGGGTCAGTTGATGTCCATGGGATTCTTTGATATAGTGGACTTTAATGTTGTGAAAGTGTCCTTGTCTAACATCAGGGTCTCTTTAGTGACTCTCATTACGAATTTAATACCATGAGCAGCTGATCTGTCTCTGAACCCAGCTGACACACTAAGCTGATCAAGCTAATTAATGAGAAGAGATTTAAAAAGAGCATAAAGGTTAAAAAGTGAAAGCCAGAATCTGTGGAAAAGTCCTCGGCCCTTCAAGCACAGATGTATGAGAGAGGTCGTGAAAAGGTCGTCTCCATCCAGAGTCTGTCTCCCTGTAAAGCTGTGTTTTTATAACCTTTTGGTTTGGTCCATGTTTCTTTGAGCCACTTTCCCTTCGAGGTAAAATGGCTCTTTGCGGTCTCAGGATTACACATGTGAATGTTGTCCTTCAGGCACTGGTCCGAATATTTAGGCCAGGTTTAGTTTTGCTCTTAGAAAAGTCTCAATGAAAGCTAAAAAGTTGAACAAAAAAAAGACATTAGCCGTCCCACTATCTCAGATCTTAAAAGCTGTTTATGTGGAAATCAAAACAGGGCAAAAATGCACTTCAGACACTTAGTCTGTTTTCTGCAGTAATCTGCATTTTAACTATGTCATGTTGTAAACAAGAAACCTGTTTATTTGTAAAACTGGGTAGGGGATTAGAGACACCTAATTATTTCTTATCCATGCGACGTAAACAGGTTTTCTGATCTGTTTTTGTTTGTTTTTTTACATGTGAGCGTGTGTATAACAATGACTTCTCACAGGGAAAGTGCTGTTGTAAAAGGAGAGAGGCTGGATAAAAAGAAAGACTATTACACATACAGTAGAGCTGCTGGTTAGAACAGCAACTCTTAAAATAAACTGCATTCTCAATTATGTTTCGAGGGATTACTGTGGTAGTTTTAAACACAAAGTTAAAGTTGTGAATTTAATCAGAACAAAACTAGTTTATGTATAATTAAAGATCATGGTTTGGCTTAAAACACACGTTATGTCACTTAAATTACGGACGTAAATAAAAAAAAAGGCAACGTTGACTTTTGGCTTCACACAGTACATAAACATCAGTCTGGGTGAAAGTCCTGTGTTTGTTTGACCTCCTCCTTGGACAGACTCCTGCGGACTTAGACTAGAAACGTCAAAAACAAACGTAATCCGGGACTAAATACGTTCCCCTTGAAACCCAATTGACATTGCAGTTTCATTGTATGGGAACTTCACTTTTTTTAAGCCTTTTTAATGTAACCCAGTAATAGATGAAGGTGAAATAATAGCTGCATCAAGAAAGGATTTCTTGAATTCATCCGACAGGATTGGGAACCACTGTACCAGAATATTCTACTTAAAACAATCATGTGGAACTAATGATCTGCCTCATGAGGTCTATTTGTAAGCCCTTGAGGTTTGTTTGTTTGTTTGTTTAAGTAATTTAGGAAGCGATTCCTTTTAATATCGACTCATATCACAAGTTGTGGCTGCGACTAATTTCTGCAGAAGTCTATGTGAACTTGGATGTAATGTTTGATGCCGTGTACAGAAAGCAGCACTAACTGCAGCAAACTGGAGCTGCATTATATTCCGGGTAGTAAAACAGTCACAGACCTTTGGCAGCAGAACATATGGATTACTTTAAACGGTGATTTGATGTGCCTGTTAAAAACGTATTGGTTGAAGAAATGAGAATGTCAGCTGCTGTGTTCAGTGTGAAGTGCCTGCTCGGTTTTACACTGCCGGTAACTCAATTCTCACAGGAAGATTAGATTACTTAAACATATTTTTCTACTTTATGCTTTATGTTGTTAGACAGACAAGTAGCTTTCAAACTACATTAGCCTACCCTCATTTTTTTGAATTACTATGTGACATAAAATGCGTGTTGAAATGTCCCATAACAAAAAGTCTCATTTCACTGAAGATTGTGATCTTTTTTTGGATAATTGTTGGTGTATCTGTGCTCCTGAAATGTGAAAAACCTTCACTCTTCACACTGCAAAAATAAGCTAATATGAAAGTACTGTATTCTTTGGTGAAGTCAGTAGATTTACACACATATTGTTAGCATTAGAAAACTAAATAAACCCGTTGCAGCCCAGTGTTTAATACTAATAACCCACCATGAGCTGGTGACATCAGCCGGTCTGCAGAAATATAGGCGAGGAAATTTAAAACCCTCTATATCCTCCAGGGTGAGACACAGAGAGGTGATCTCATTCAGTCAGTGCATTATTGATGACGGCTAAATGCATGTACAATATTTAAGACCGGAGGTAATTTACACTGTTATACATTATGTGTTAGCACTAGTGTTATAGGGTAATGTGAGAAACACATTAGAACACTGTGGCTGCCATTAACTTTAATTTAATTTAATGGTTATTATGGTCTTCATTAGTTTACTTATGATTCATTGTTGAATGTGTAAAATGTCAGAATAATAATCGAAAATACAAACCAGATTCCAGAGTGACGTCTTTAAATTTCTTGTTTTGTCTGACAGTCTAAAATCCAAAGATATTTAGTTTATAATGATATAGAACAGAGAAAAGCATCACATATTGAGAAGCTGGAGGGAGAGAATATTTGGCATTTTTGCTTGATAAATGATGTGTACAGAATTATAAAATATAATAATAATAATAATAATAATAATAATTGTCTTAAAACAGTTTAATATTGTAGGCTGAGTACATTGAAACTAGCTAGCTAACATTATTAATTGTGTTAAAATAGTGTAATATTGCTATGTACATTTAAACTAGCTAGCTAACATTATTAATTGCGTTAAAATAGTGTAATATTGCTATGTACATTTAAACTAGCTAGCGAACTTTAATAATCGTTAGCTGGCTGATAAATTACGCAGCACCACCTCCGTCTTCTCATGTACGTAAGGATGCTAAAGGACGTTAGCTCATTAAGTGTCTATGCAGCAGTTTACACTGTTTGCATCACAACTTGCTATCACTGTAACACATTTCTGTCATAAATAAATGTATATTTATCTCTCTCATAATTATGTAAAAGTATTTTTTGACTAATATTTGCTTAGCTGGGATATTAAAAGCAAACTTTGGTATTTTTCAACCAGGACCCTGTTTTTTTCTTTAGTTAGATTTCACATTCTGTATTAGTTTTTTTGCTGACTGACAATTTTAAATATCATTTTAACAGTAGAACTCCAGTTTTTAGTGGCTGGTTTATAGGAACACTGCTCTTGCTGTAGCGTCAGGAATGTTTAGAAATGAATCT
>CALSCE010010700.1:2124742-2139502 GCA_943593645.1 Bovichtus variegatus
AACTGATCTTTTCTACTCACGTTATACAGAACAACACGCACTTATTATTCGGAGAGTATGCAATCATTTTATTGACACACTCGGGGATAATAGTTAGATGAAGTAATGAACAATCTGTCAGTGGGGGGAGAATACAGAGATCCACTGGCTTCGGTATCTTAAAACTATTTAACATAAAAAGTGCAGCAGTATGTCTGTGATATAAATTATACCGATCATGACTGACTCTTCTAATGCCAACTTTTTTTAGCTGTGATCTCTTCTGTTTTTAAACCTCTACGTAGAGTAACGTACGCGCCCTCCTGCCGGTGACTAAAATGGGGAAGATGACTTTAATTGCTAACCTTGATCGCCAACGCTAAGTGGCCGTGTTGAGGAAGAAAAAAAAAAAATGACAAACACGTCTTGTATCACAATTCGACGTTGGGCCTCATGCTGCAACATTCTCTTACATTTATTTTGTATTTTCTCCGAATTTTCTGAAAAAGTCCAAATCCAACCGACCAAATCGGCTCTTTCTCTCTTGATCACAAATTGTTTATTATAAGCGAAGGTAAACGCCCCCTAAACACTAAATAAGGGTAGAAAATGCCCAATGATTGGTGGGACGCCACCAAACTAAATATATATCATCATCCTTCAAGGGTTTTTATAGTCTTAACTGGGATCAAAGGACTGAGAGTATTTATTTAATAATCCAATCATTATATAATTACTCAAAAACCTATAATAATCTTAGTTTGATTATATGATATTCATGCTTTTTCTTATGTTCCTCACAAATAAAACTTATGTTTCCTTGCGTTTGACGTAGAGTTTGTGAAGCATAAAAAGAAGATGATCTTTTCTTATCTTGGTAAAACCGTCGACTACAGGTGATATTTTCTCTTACCTAAGAGAAAAGCAAAAATAAGAAAACACTGGTGAGTCCCAGAAATCAATGGGTTCTAACAAAATATGAACGAATCGCGGATACGAACAAAAATAAGAGGAAATTTGTTCTCATGTCGCTTCCTGCATGAGCATAGCTGCAGTATCAGGAGAATTCTAATTTTGAGTTCAAAGTTTATGTCGAGAGAATGTTGTTACAAGGACAAAATGGATGTTCCCCTTTTCCATATTCAAAACTAATAAAGAACAAAAAACTAAAGTCATGATGAGGCAACTAAAACACGAGATGTAAATACTGATCTCCGGTTTCAAAGTCAAATGTGTTACATCCACTTCATTCCTTTCCTCAACATACTTCCTGATTTGGCGATGTGAATTGTATCTTGCAGAATAATCTAGTATGACAAATTAAACAGGTTATTAAGAGGGATTTACAATCTACAGATGATCAAACTCGGAGTACGTGCCAGATTATCGGTAATGTGAGGGTTACATTGCGCTCAAACAGGAAATCAGATAAATTAAGTGGCTCAGTTGTTTGTTTGAGATTTTCCAAAATGATTAAAACTTCTCTGTGACATTGTGCAGCGAACTAACCCAAATATTTGCAGGTGGAAGTGAAGTTTCTGTGACGCAGTATCGGTGGTTGTTGAGATTTGACATCAACGTGGCCTTGAAACACCTGCTACTTTGTTTATTTACTGTCTCTGTAGCCCTGCAGTGAAAAGACCCATTCATAAAATCACTTACACACTTTTTCATTTTGGATTTTGCATGATAAAGAACCTCAGTATGTATTTCTGTGGATGGTAACAAAAAGAGTTCAACAGTAGTCTAAAAATCACAATGCGGCATCACTGTACGGATGAAGAAATTCACTTTTTCTTACTAAACAATATCAACTAAATTGATAAAAGAAAGAAACTCAGGTTGAAACACCATTTATTCAAAAAGCTACAGCAAGCCACATTTTTATACCAAGCTGAAATGTTCATTCGAATAGTATAATAAAACCAAAAATAGTACCGGAGCCATTTTCCCTACTGCTCACCACTTTGAAAGCATAATGCACTGCAGGAAAAAGTGCGTTCCTGTCACGCTCTGTCGGGGGTTGAGTGGACGCCAGCAGCCATCAGACCCTCTAACCTCCGTGCGATACCTGCAGTCTGAGAGTAAAAAGCCTTCAGGAAAGTACTCCAGCGCCAGAGACAGCAGTGACCCAAATGGGAAAATTCTGTAGGAGCTAAATATAACCTGAAGTAATGGAGGAGGCGGATGGTAATAAAGTACCAGAGACATTAAAATAGAGACAACCCTTCAATGACAAGAAGCTTTGCTTTGTAAAGTGTGATTATTGTCAGGGTGGTGCATTTGCCACATGACTTTGACTTTATCCGAGCACGTTTTAGATGGGTTTAAGATCCTAAGGGGTTTGAAAACTGACCCACACAGTAATGTAATCCTTCAATTTATTTGAAAGCATAAAAATCACCAAAACTGTACATTCAAGGGAGTTTATCGTCATCTACATGAGCTATATACAATATTATCAGACAGTAACCGTATAAGATATGTTTTTTTAATTCTCTTAATATATAATGCACCAAAGAAGACATGAGGAATAATTTAACAAAATGCCTTCAAATGTACAAGATTGAGGGTCCACGATAACATTGCTAACACGCTAACCACTTTCACCATCTTAGTTTAGTGTGTTAGCATTTGACACAAATAATGGCATCAAGCATTGAAGCATTCAACAGTTGTGGAGATATTTCCCTCAACACCACAAATCATGGTGGCGCTAGAGCAAAAGTGAACGCCAAAGGAAAGTTTAGGGCAATCAACCAATTCAGTGGGTTTCATCCTCACAACATTTCTTTTTTAGGCAACATATGTCGAGATATTTCCATCTTGACCAAAGTCGCGGATTGACTGCCAGACCGTCTGACGTCCCTAGAGTCACAGCACTAACATGACTATAACTACAGGGCGATGTCCCACAGCAAAAGGGAAACCTGGATACCTTGGATGATGCATAAATGTACTGGTTTAGGGTAAATCCAGGTAAACAGTCTGGCCTCACATCCAGGGCGTCAAATATTGACTTGGGCAGTTGCTCTCGGCGTCTTCATGCAGATGCCCAAGGCACCCTTAAGTGTCTGTATGCAACTAACACCGATGTAAAACCATACGCATCAATATTAGAGCTCAGAGCTACGGATGTAGTATTATTACGTCTGTAGCTTAAGTTACCCAACAAAACCCAAACCACGTGTTGGAACCTTCTGCATCAAAATATGAGGTGTAGGGATGAGATCACGTTGCACTATAAAGTTATTTGTGGTAAATTATTTCTGTCCATATTTGAGTTGAGGCTGTGAGAGTCTCAGCTCACTTGTAAAGAGATCATTGGGGCTGAAGCCAAACCTGTCCTGTGTTTCCAGGTCAAGTTCTACTTGGAAGATTCAACCAGTGGGTTTCCTCTGGGATCCGAGTACAGTGAGAGTGAATTAGGGTTTGGTTAGATCTGGGGCAGCTAGCGTTACAGCAGCCCTGCTGAACAAACACCCCCCACCCCACCACGTTCAGCCATTGTATGAAGTGGGACAGGTGGAACCGCCTTTGTTTCCCAAACAAGAAGAGAGGGGAGGAGAAGCTGCAGAGCGCACAGTAGAGCCCTCGTCTTGTTGGATCTCTGCCTAATTGTTTGGAAAAAATCTCACTCGACACCAACTCCAGAATCATTGATCAGGTCAGCGCTTTATTCTTGCAAGAAGGAGCAGAGTTCTCTTACATACAGAGATGTTCACACTCATACACAAAGCTTGTGAGGCTTTTGTGCTGCTCAAAGGGCAGTTATTTGAGCAGCAGTATATATATAGATACAATAGTAAGATGCCTAACAGGGCGGGCCCCGTCGGGGTCAATCATCCATTGCACTTCCTTAGACCTGCTGACTGGTCAGGGAACCAATTTGGGTTGGTTCCTCTTTATTGTGGCTGTGATGTCCTTGTGAACGTTACCAGATGGGTAAACATCTATCCTGCTGTGACAGATGGATACTGCATCCCCCTAACCATGACACTTACATTTACAACACATGAGCATCAGTATTTATCAATCACTAATACAGGTGGAGGACGGAGGAATTTTAAGACAAGAGAGTGAGAAGGAGGGTGGTCAGCCAATGGCATGGCGGGGGGGGTTGTGGGGTCGTAGGGGGGTGGGGAAGAACAACAACACAAAGGCTCTGTTGTCCTTTCCCACTGGAGTGCAGGTTTCCCAAGAAAACATTACTATTCAGACCCAGGTCCGAGATAAGAGTCCCCCTCCCTTTGTGCTCTAGCTGTGGAGGGGTCAGGAGAGCTCGAGGGGGGGGGGTGGCAGTGAGGAGGTGGGAGGAGGAGGTGTCTCCAGCTGGAGGATGTAAATCAACTACGGCATATGGACAATGTCTATTGCAATTATTATCCCAGCATTGTTTTGAAAATGATATTCTAACATTTCTGTGTTTGCGATGTGTTTCTGCAGTCGGGGGTGGGATGTGTCCCCTCCATGCTGCAGGTTTTGCTGGCGGTACCAGTGTCCAAAGTGTCCAGCAACAAGGAAAACTCACGTTTATTTGAGTCATATGTCTATTTAGGCTTTTACTATCAGCTGATGCACTTTGACTGTACATAGGCACAATGCTGCATACAATGTGTACAAGTCATTACGTAAATTAGCCATCGATATATTCAACATTCTTCTAGTAACAATATTCATGCCTGAGTGACGAAGGCTTTCACGTGCTGTTGTTGCCCTCCGTAGTGCCCTGCTAGTAGCAGCATGGATTCTGTTCAGCACTTCCCCCTTGATGTCTTTGTTGTATGTCGCGTTGCGAGTGATGCAAAAAATATACTTTGAAATACGATTTGAGCCTAAGCGTCCGGACTGAGACGCATCTGAAGAAATCTGGGTGGAATCCCATTTCAAACCGCCTTCAAATGTGGTTTGGATCCAATTTGCAAAAATTGCATTTCTTTGTTGTTTTTTTTTTGCTGTCAAGACTTTCTCAAATCAATCTGGATACAAATACTGTAATTAGCAAAACTGCTTTGTCATGTGTTTTTATTTATGAACCATATCCACATGCTCACACAAGGCTGTTCCCGATTTGTGGTTATTACACACCCTAAAATGATTTTGCAACATACTTCCACAGTTACGGCACTTCTGTTTTTGTCTTTATTTCCAGTTATTTTGAGGGTGTTGATGACGTTTACAGGAAATCAAGTTGCAACATATGTGGGTGCAGCAGGAGGCTGGAAAGGGATGATGCAGATGTGTGCTATGTGAGGCTACAGCCACGTCACTGAAGGAGTGTGCGCACACACACACACACACACACACACGAGTGTTTGATCACACGCCAGTCCTGACTTGTCCGGCAGCCAACATGTACACACACTACTGAACCGCGCTCAGCTGTTTCTGGTTTGAACCGGCACAGAAAATAAATAAAAAAAGCCTGTTAAGTGTTTGTTATTCTGAGAACATTTTGAAGAGTGTGTGTCAGATCCAGGGAGAGGAGTTAAAGACCTGTGGCGGTGTTTAAGGGAAACTACGTCCGTTATTGTGAAATCACTCCTACAGCCCACACGTTTACAGCCCTCATCATTTCCTGCTTTACACATCTGACTGCAGAATTTACTGGAAGGACAAACCACGCGCTGACAGTGAAGCACCTTCAAACAAACCTTTCCCTGTTACTTTATGAAACAGCTGCATGACATTAGCACGACTAGTTTGAGCTTTTTCCTGATTCTTTTAGTGTGTTCAAAAACAAAAGTTTCAGACGAGAAGAAGAGTAAAGTCAGGTAATGAAGAAAGGGGGAATGCAGATTCAGGGGTTCAGGAACGTGAAGACATTTTTACATTTTTGTGTTTTTGTTAAAATATTAGAAATTGTTTACTGCCACCAGACATGTGTCCAAGTCATTGTGTCCAAGTCATTGTGTCCAAGTCATTTTTTTCTTGAGCAAGTCCATTCAGTCTCATCCCCCCTCCAAAGATACTGCAGTCTCTTAATAAGGTATTAGTACCTGTCCAATAATGATATTATTGGCCAATTTATCAAACCTGTTTAAAAAGAAAAAAAATAACAATTAGTTGAATTTACATTATAACTATTGATATTTAGTGGAATAAATGTAATCAAACATATAACTTTATAAAAGCTTATTTGTTTCTTAATTTCTTTTTTAATCAAAACTCTTTTTAAAGAGTGAAATACTGAGAACCAAACTATGACGTATTCAAAGAATAACACTTGAAATGTCAACATTAAACATTTTTAATATTTAACCTAAACACATAAAATAAAGTAAATAAATTACATTTATTTTATTTTTCTATATATATTTTTAAATATAATTATATATATATATATTTTTTTTATTATATTCCAGCTTCCAAGTCGAGTCGACTTGAGTCCACTTCTCTGACTGCCACGATATAGTTTCATAAAGTAATTCTAGTTGGTGCTTATGAGTTAAATGAGAATTAAAATAAATGCATCATTCTACTCTAATTCACATTAAGAGAAAGTCATTTGGAAGCACTGCTCATGTTTTATTCATGTTAATATGGTTTTATTTCTGGTCTAGAGGAATGCACTGCTGCATTTATATTACCTGTCACAGGTATTTCATCATCTCCACATTATTCAGACATGACAGCGTGATTATTTTTGGGGATTAAATCTCCTGACGTTCTATTTTAAATGTAACTATCTTAGACAAGAGACAATATGCACGATTGTACTTCATTTAAGTACTGCATGCTTTTACTGTACTTAAATGTTTTAATTAATTTAAAGTTAAAATTTTGAGCGTAGAATACTTTTTGTAGTTGGTGCAGAAAGACACCACCTCCCTCAGAGAATCATAAAATATATTTCATAATATTTATAACATTTGACCTCTGTATATTTTCAAATGTAATAAAACTAGTGCCTTTTGTTTTTCTGCTGCTATTACTGTTTTTATTTCTGCTTTTATTCATTTGCGTCTTAGTTGCAATATTTCCTTGTACCCAAGTATAATGGACACTGGAGATCATGCAATAAAATTGATGCAATATGTAAATATGCTGATGGTATTTGATGTCAGATACGTATGAAATCTTTGATAGAATATCAAAAATATTTTATAATTTTTTTGGAAATCTATTAATCAAACACAAGAGAGGAAAGTCTGAAGAACAAATACTATAGAAATGTACTTTTACTGCTTTCCTATGCTCTTTTTTTCAAGACTTTTCTGTTTGCCGCTACCATTTATTAAATCTAATAATTATTAGTTTCTCACACTGCACTGTAACTTTAGTTGTGCTATTCTATTTTAGCTTGTTTAAATGTTCTATTCTCTTCTTTAATGTTTTTAATTGAATTTAAATGTCCTTTGATAATGTGCTTCTTTTGCACGTTGTCTCAATGTTTTTGTGTAAAGCCCTTTTGAATTGCCTTGTTATAAATAAACTTGCCTGAATCACCACACAACCCCTCATCTTTATCTTAAACCTCTTGTCGTAGGATAAAGATGTCTCACATAAAGTTTGCTCACATTCGGAGGGAAATCATTTTCATATTTAGTTTAATAAATGACCTGGTCAGCAGACCTGTTTAGCCACGCAGATATCATAAAAGCCAGAATAATGGAGATCCACCGGTCTAATTCTTAATCCAGGACTAGCCTGCTTCTGTGTCCCCGGAGTCACCCCCCCGCCCCCCCCCAGGCTCCTGGTTTCAAAAGAAAATGATGAAACAGCGACTGGCAGACGGCAACACAGGCTTTCGCTTTTAGATTGAAGTGGCGCAGAATTGTTTCACCCTCAGAAATCCCCCCCCCCCCCCCCCCCATCACTGCCTGAGCAGCGCTCCGCTCTCCTCAAGGCTGTAGCCTCGACAGACTCGCTGCCAGCTGTCGTCTGATGTTTTGATTTGGCGGTGCAGAGGTGTGGGGGGGGGGGGTCGTGATGATGATGGACAAGCACATATTCAAGACGCTCACAATCCTTCACGTGCCTGAAATATTCCTCTCATCCTATAGATAGGTTGATGTGGAGGCCTACAGCGGAGCCATAATGGTATTTGATTACAGACCTAAATAACGAGGAAGGTAATTGCAAGAATACTTTGGATGGTTGAAATAGATCCAGGCTGCAACAGGCAGGAAACATAAGCCATGAGGCCTATTTCTGCTGTCAGAAATACATTTCACTTAAACTCCATACACATGGTCGTGTTAGCGATATGGACAATTCGTGTTTCCTTGCCACAGCAGATAGAAACTTGTAAATGTAGGGCTCATCAACACCGTAAAAGTACAACGAAAAGGCTTCAAGGGAGGCAAGAAATGCAAACATTCAATCTAGAATCATAGAAATCTTAGGCTACTTTCCACGGACCCCCGTGGGGACACGGATGGGCACATGCTACACGGTTCCATTCATACTACAAATGAGGATGTGTGGCGTTCGACGCGATATTGTACCATTTATTTTGACTGATTTAATGCTACTGATATGAGGGCTGTATGCAGAAACTTTATAACGTTTTTTTAAATAAAAGCAATACAGTAAACAAGCCTAAGATAAGAACTTTATTATCACCGAAGAAATGGATCTGTTACAGCAGCTCAAGAGCAAAAAAGAAAAGGAAGGGAAAAGGTGATGAATAGAAATGAAAAACAAGACAAAAATATAATAAAAATAGCAAAGTTATAAATACGATATTTACCTTTCACTTATACAAACATGTAAGTACACACTTAATTGTACTATACACATGGTGTGTAGCATTGTATTAGCAAACAAAAAAAGAATATATAAATACAGCTGCACAGGAGAACAATGTCGGATCTTAAGTGTTCATTTAATCTCCTCTGTTCCGACTTCTAACCATAACTAGTGTGTTAGTGTGTCCCTCTTCAGCCTCTGTATTTAATAACTTGATAAGATGTTAAGATGAACATTTTGCTGAGGACGTTGTGTAATAAGCATTCAGCCAGCAGAGCAAGGAACAGAGCAGCAAGATGAAAAAGAGTCACTATTAGTGCTGCCAGCCCTCATTTCTCCCACACAAACCGCCCTGTCGCCACCAATCACACGGCTGCTGCCGACTGTCTCCGCTGTCCCAGGATGCCTTGCATGTCCAGACGCTTTGTTATTAGTCCACATACTAAGAAGGGTTAATAATGGTGTCAGACACTGCTTTGATTTGAGTCAAACAGGTCAGATGTGACACAGGCTGTACATGAGACAGAGAGTAACTGTCTGAATACACAATGGGGCCCAGTCAGACTTTGAATATCAGATACTAACTCTCCAGGCAGAGCGGATGTAAGTGTTCCTAGGAGTTTCTCCAAGCAGTATCTTCCTTGATGTCTTGTTGTTTGTACTCCGTGGGGCGCGCACTCGTTGTTCGCTGCACTATTCTCCGAAACACCAGAGGGCATACAAAGAAGACAAGAAGCAAGAAGTCCACGAGTGTTACCCACAGAACGGCGTAGACTAAGCACGCAACTCCTCAAGACCAAGGAGGAATCTCATAAACTGTATCGCCTTTATAGAAGACCTACAAAGAAAAGAGTCAAGTATTTGGAACAACGAATGTATTATAATGAAACGAAGGTTTAAGGGTTGAATAAACTGTAAACTATTTGATTTCGGCTGCAAAGTAATTACACAAATGTAGATTTTCTAACGCATTTAGAAACAAAACTGGTCGTCTTTTTAAAATCCTGATTGTGAAAATGAAGTTATAATTGTACCTCGTAACTCAAGTCATTTGCTTTTATCAGGAGGTTATTTGTGGCGGTTATGTCTAAAAAGCCCCACGTGTGCAGCGAGCACCTAATTATAAACAATTAGAGATTAAGCACCACATCTTCGCGCTTTAAGCAAAATACATGATGACGTCCCTTTTGGTTTACACACCCTCACGCCAGGCACACTACCCTTTAGTCTCACCTTTTTTTTTTTTTTTTTTACAAGAAGTCCAAGTTAGGTCCATGACAAGTCTGAATCAAGTGTCAAGTTAATCAAGACATATTTAGTTTCCAAGACGTGGATCAAGATGAGAGCAAGACGAGTCGCAGTCGAGACTTAAGTTAACAAGTGCGATTTGAGTCTGAAGTTAAACAAGACAACTCCATGATAAATCTGACTCGAGTTAATCAAGACTAGTTCAAGCTGTCTCAAGTTAATCTAGACAAATGAAAGACCATTTTCAAGTTAATCAAGACAGGTCCATGTCAAGTCTTTAGTTAAACAAGACAAGTCCAAGACGAGTCCCACATTAAACGAGAAAAGTCAAGTCTTACATTAATTAACATGTCCAAGTCAAGTCTTAATTACCAAGTCAAGTCCATGACAAGTCTGAGTCAAGTTAATCAAGACAAGTCGAGTCTTTAGTTAAAGTCAAGTCTCGAGTTAACAAAGACGAATTCAAGACGAGTTACTCCAGACATGTCAGACTCGAGTCTCTAGTCTCGACTTAACTGGTACGAGACGAATATTTTAAAACCCCGGGAAATAAAACCGAAGCTTTTTTCATGGAGAGATATGTGAGAATTTAGAATTTAGTGATTTGGGTGAACTGACCATAAAGTGGAGTTTTTCTCTTTGTGTAAACCCCATCTGTCCCTTATGAGCCTGAGTTGCTGAACAAAGTGATTTGTTGCAAAAACCCAATAAACATTTGATCTATAAAGGGCCTAAATACAGTCTGAGCCAAAGAGAATAAGTGACATGACTGTAACTTAAAACCTAAAAGCATTACTGCTGTGGATTACAGTAAAAGAGAGCGCGGGGGGTAGAAGGAGAGGTCAAGAGGTTGCTGCCAGGGAAAGAGACAGAAACAGGGAGGGATGGGGGAGGATTTGGGGGAGGATTTGGGGAGGGTTGATGTTAAAATGAATCACTGGCAGTGATGTTTGATTTCCTTCCAAACTCTCCGCAGTCTCCTAGGGACACAGAGCAGCTGTAGGGCTGGAAATCCCAACACTTGGCCGGTCAGAGTGTGTGTCAGACGCTCTCCAAATCCTTCGCTTGTTTGTCTTCGTTCTCCTCCCAAGTGCTAAAAACACACATTTACACATGTGACCTGTGGCAGCTTGTGGAAGAAAAAAACGAGTTTTCCCGTAACATTTAAATGAATGCTGCTAAGAAAAGATTGTGACGTGAAATGCAGCTGCCTGCTCGATGTTACCCACAATTAGTAATTAATGAGACGCCATCGCACCATGAATGAATCCATCTGTTTATAAAATCCTCACACAGGAAGAGATACACTGAAGTACAAAGTATTGTTAATTATGTATCTCTAGAATGTCAACTTCATGAAGAAAAACCTTGTTACTGTCATGATAACGCACGAGATAATCAAATGTAAAAAAAAGACATAAAAAATGATAAGAAATGTTTTCATGCTTTTATTTCTCTGAATTTACAAGATTATTATCCCAGAATAATAAGAAAAGTTTACATGAAAAGAAAAAAAAATCGGCTCTTTGATTTCTTTGATTAACGAGATATCTTGAAATCCCAGAAGATTTAATGGAAGCTGTTCAGTGGAATCCAGTTTTATTATTATTATTTTGGTTGGGAGATGCTCGTGTCTTAAAGTGATATACTAGATGGTGTTGCTATTAGTTTTTAGGACTTTGCAGTTCAGACATGAAGCCCATCTGATCTGCAGTGGAATCGATATGAGATGCTTCACGGACGCAGTATAAGACGATGCATCTGAAATGCCTTCAGGCTGGTGATTCCAGAGAAAAACAAGAGCATTATTCTGAGATAATAATCTTGTTAAATCATAAAAATAAGAGCGGATTTTAAGATTTTCTCATAATTATTATAAATGTGTTCATTTAGAAAAATGAAGAGTGCTTCTTTCCCCATGGCAATGTTTCTAATAATTCTGAGATGATAGTCTTGTTAATTCAGAAAAAAGAGCAGAATTTATTTTCCGTGAATTTTCTTTTCTCATATTCCTGAGAGCAGATTTAAAAACAATTCTCATAATTCTGATATTAGAAAATTGTTAATTCAGAAAAACAGGACAATTTCACACTTTTTAAAAAACTTTTCTCAGAATCCTGAGATAATAATCTCCTTAATTTAGAAAAACAGAGGAAATATTTTTCCTCAGCTGAAGTTAGAGCACAGCGTGTGAAATAAGTAACTCCACATTAAACCAAGACGTGACTTTACTTTGGTACGCTGTCTGTTTTAAACGTAACTCTTTAGAGTAGAAGACTGAAAGTATTTACCTCATTTTTCCAGATTCACATTACTGTAAAGTTTGTATATTTCATCTTTAAGAAGTCACACAATGATTCTTGCCCTATAAAAAAATAAATAACAGAGTGTTGTATTTGTTTGAAATGTGTAATAAAATCTTGAATAAATAAAGTGTGTGTAACTTCTCACACGTGTCCTTGCAGAGCTTTGTTCAGAAGTGTGAAGGCATCAGTGAGAATACAAACACTGGGCTCTCTCTGCATCCCGGCGTGTTTCCACATGTTTATCTGAGAACCAACAGGCTGTCCAGGTGTGCAAACAAACAGCTTACGTGTACCTGCCTGAAGGAACCAGCTGGATCGAGCTGCGCCTCAAAATCTCTCAGGTCTGAGGAGCGGCGCCGGTTTCACTTTGTTGGTTTTCTTAGAATTTTATCACAGCCCCCGGAGTCTGTGAAAAACAGCTGTGAGTGTTTGTCATGTGAAAATAAATATATTTTTAAAAATATATTAACCCCTTCAGGTGCAAACTGTTTATAAATAGTTTACCATAACATATATTATACCACATGCAATATGAAGGCATTTCTGAGCTGCATCACTTGATAAATAACCTGAGAAATGTGAACTCACATAATCGTGATACTCGCTCACAGAATATGTTGTTGCTCCACATTCAATTAATCAGAATTAAATTAGAACAAAATGTCATTATCTGTCATTTGACAGTGCACCTTATAAATGGAATAAACTGTAAAAGTCCTTAAACTTGGACTCTCACTACGCTCTAAAGCCTTATTTCAGATCTTGTTTTATTTCATTGTAAATGCTTTTAACTGTAAGTTTATCTGGTTTATTTTTATACTTCGCTGTATTTATCTCTTTTTTTTTTTTTTAAATGATCTACTCCATGGCGTGTTTATTGTTCTGTATTTTAACTTTTAGCTTTCATACGTTGTTGTTTTTATTGTTAGCTATTCATTTTGCAAGCATTGTTTTGCAACTGGACTTGGTTGAGGTTACCTCCTCAATGGACTTTCCAGGTTAATAAACAAAACTGAAAGAAGTGAAAGTCCCCCTGCGGTGCGTTGCAGTTGTAGTGTAGAAGTAGGAAATTCCGAGTTCCCAGACGGAAATTTCGACTGTAAACGTTTATTTGCACTTCTGTTTTATTTATGTTTCATTAAAGCAGTCGTACACACAGTACTGTCCAACTTCTACCTGACAAGAAACACTGCGTAATTCATCATGGTTGTAATCAACTGGTATTGCTAACAACGGCTAACAAAGCTCACGGTTTTCTGACTTGCTACTGGAATGCGATCGACTCGGTTGTGACATGAAATAAATGGAAACGCACAAACCGATGATCCAACACTCTCACACACACATCATGCTGTAATTGGCCAGCAGTGTGCGTGTGTGTGTCTGTGTTTCTCATTGTATTTATTTTATTTCATTCAATTGTTTCTGTCAGTTCTCGTATTTACGACCAAGTATAACACCATGAATGCCTTCGGTTGACTAGTACCTGGTACCTGGTATTTTCTGTTAGTACCAGCAATAGTAAAAGGTGACTTTAAAACTCTGCAGACCACCGATTGGTTAGAGAGGATCGTCACTAGCGCGTCACGGGACATCCTGCTCAAACCCGGTGTGTTTAAATAGCAAACTACCGTCAATAGCGATCACATTTTTTTCACTTAACCCATTTTTTTTTTTTTTTTACAAATGGCAGGCGGCAAAAGTACGCCGTACATTGACGACCTTTAGACATTTCTCTGTTTGGTTGCCGGTGAAAGGATTCAGGGAGTCTCCCTTTTTTAAACGGAAGTTTTTAAGTGCCGTTGCTACGTCCAACAGCTGATCACCCCACCTACACTGAGACGTGAAAACACCACACTACAGTGTATTCTGTGAGGCGAGACGAGTCGAGTAGAGTGGTGTACCATGCGGTGAAACGCGCTTAAGACTAAACACGTCACATACTGTTTTTCAGACCGCAGCCTTTACTGTAAAGCTCCAGACAGAAGGAGCCAATGATCTGATTAAACATGTTTCTCGGGCAGCAGGTCCTCCACTGGCTGCCGAGACGTCCCTAAATGAAATGACTTCCCTCTTTAATAGCAAAGTGACGCATTTAATTCCCCAAAAACATGCAGCTTCAGTATCTTGGCAACAAGTCCTCCAAACTTAACAACAAAATATCCACATTGAGGCCGTTTCTTACGTTGTGTCACCACATGTGAGGGAGAAAGTATTTATAGCTGTTCCCAGTGGCCACACACGAAGGCGGGTTGAGATGGAAAGAAATGCACAAATGTGGGTAAAGGTGCAGACTTTCACACAGTCTGTCATGAAAGGAATTCATAATGTTGGTTTTTGGTTGATCACAAAAAACGTCACGTAAAAAAGTTGTGTAAAAATGTAAAAAAAAAAGACAACATGACAGATAAGTTTAAATCCAACTTTGCTTTCTCACTTCACTGGGAAGATTTCAGAAAATGGGTTAAACCCAACCTCCCCAATGCTTCGATAATAGAGTGTGTGTGTGTGTGTGTGTGTGTGTGGGGGGGGG
>CALSCE010010700.1:2139902-2169885 GCA_943593645.1 Bovichtus variegatus
TCTCTCTCTCTCTCTCTGTGTCTCTCTCTCTCCCTCCCCCCACCCCTCTCTTTCTGTCTCTCTCTCTCTGTCTCTCCCGCACTGTAATCCCATCACTCGCTGCCTCACATGGTTGCCAGGCAACCATGTCTGGTCACCCAACAGCCAGGTAATCCGACAGAAGATGCAGATTTTATGAGCAGGTTTGTGTGTGTGTGTGTGCGCACACATGCATAGAGTAGAAATGCATGTGGGAGGATTTAAAAACCCTGCTGCAAATTTGCATGTGAAATGTATTGGTTTGTGTGCGTGTGTGAGAGTGTGTGTGTGTGTGTGTGTGTTTGTGTGTGTTTGTGTGTGTGTTTTGTTTACCTGCATCCCAGCAGCCGAGGCTCATTTTGTATTCCAGGCAGAATTCCTGGTCTATTTAAAGGAGCATGAATCTGAATGCACTGGCTGTTTGTCTTCTGTGCAGCAGTGCAGGATTAATAATAATACATTATATACACAGTGCTCACAGACGCTTTACAATAAAAAAAAAAAAGAAAAAACATACAAACATACAGCATCATTCCAGTTTCAAAAACGTTTCTTGAACAAAAGCTAAATCAGCCAATTCGGGCGAGAGAAGCAACCAATCACAGACACGGTTCAGTTTCTTTAAGGCCAAGCGTAACAATTCACCAGCAAATGCAGAGACAAAAGAAGAAATTGTCCTTCAATGTTCGCTAGGTTTGCATAATTAAAAATATTAATAAAATTAGCTTTGCATATGTTTCATAAGGAACAGTTGTGGTTGGATTTTGGTAAGAAACAATAAATGTAAACAGAACTTTTGTGCGTCAGCAAGAAAAATCCACAGTTCACCTTTAATGATATACTGGAAGTAAATAACAAGAAATAAACTTCAAAGAAATAACTGAATTCAAAAAGAAAGTTGTTCTATTAGTTAATTTATTACGCAGAATTGTTCATTTCTCTTTGGGATTCAGGTCTGAAGAGTTCAGGTGATTATAAATTCATCTGTCGTGGTTTTTTATTGGTTAATTGGATGTTGCAGCATTAAGATTTTCAGACAGAGAACTTCTGCGTCTGAAAACAGACCCGGACCATGTGACAGACATGAAAGATAAGATGAGATAATCCTTTATTAGTCCACAAATTAACACCAAATTATAATAAAGCAAACAGTAAAGATATGATATAACAGTAGACACTGAAATGTTGAATCCACAATATTGCACATATGAAATATTGGTATTACACATATTAATATTTCAGTGATATACGTACATTGATGTTGCACATGAAAGTTGGATCAAAGGCAACACCCAGATTTTTTTTTACGTTTTTCGATGAAATGTCCCGAATACACATTCCTGCCCCCCAGAGGATGAACCATGAAACATTTATTTTTAGAAATAAAGAAACTTTACATCTTTTAGATCCTGGTACGGCTCGAAGGAAAGCACACGTGAGTTCAGTCTGATTTCTAAATGTAATACAGAGGTTGAGATCATCATTTTTTTTCCTGTGTTTTGAGGAAAGTGAACACATGATTTAATGTAGTGAACACATCATTTAATGTAGTGAACCCATGATGCTCCTCCTGTCTCAGGTGACGGCCCACATGGCATCGATTCTCAGCAGGAATTTGCTGCTTCGTGAGGAAAGGCGCTGAAATATGAAGAAAGTGATGCCATTAAGTTTTATGAGGCACATCAGGAGGATCGTTTACATCCCGTCAGCCTTCTGGAACTGGACAGACTATTTGTGTTGTCACGTAAGACTTAAACGGGAAAACTACGACGGTGGCATCAACCTGAACAGGGACGGAAAATAACAGCAAGTCTTTTAGTTCATTTAGGTACATTTACTTTAGAATAAGGTCAATTTAAGCGAATTGTCCCGGCAGAAATGTTTGAATAAAGTCAGTAAAAATGAGTTTATAGTCCCAGTAATAGTTTCAATGTGCACTGCCACTTTATATTATAAGGCTCATTTATAAAGCCTTTTCTTACACTTCCATCATGTATTATAAGAGGCCATGATCTCATATTATACACTATTGTGACTCTATTTGTTTTTTATTTGCTATACATGAGGTGCTTCTAACTCTTGGATTCATTGGCATGAAAGCATAATTAAGTGGAGTTAAAGGAATAAACTGCGACAGTGACACCCAGCAACCTGCACTGAGTTACGTTAAAGTTATGGTTCCCATACAGCAAAACTGCATTGTCGATTACGTTTGTTTTTGACGTATCATAAATAAGTTTCTAATCAAAGTAAAGTAAAAAACAAACGCGGGACTTTCACCCAGAGGCTGCTGTTTGTGTCCCGCATGAAACCAAACATCATGGCCACTTTTTTTCCACTTACATGCGTTAAACAGACTTATTTTAAGCCAAACCGAAATCTTTTAACCAAACATAACCAAGCAGTTCTTGTTACAGTTCACAAGGTTAATCACATGTTTAAAAAAAACACCTTTTCCTCAAAACATAATTAAGATTGTAGTTATACGTCTGGATACGAGGATGGATCCAGAGAAAGAAATCTAGCAATAAAATAAACTGTGTTTCTATTATGTTTCAGGTGCAGTCATTTACATTATGACTGTTGATGTGGTATCATAAATATGATATAAATCGAATATGATATAATATCATAAAACCACAACTTGTCCGGCTGCAGGATCAGGAGTCGACCTCGCAGCCGGAGGATGAACGTTCCCTGGGGGGAAGATTTTAATCGACAGGTTTAGCATTTATAATCTAAAGAAAGCTAATAAAAGGTTTATAACACAATATAATGTAAAGTGTATATTGATGTATTTGACCAGAATGTATCATAATGTAAAGGAACACGGTTGTAATCATGTAAAATATGAACCCAGTTACATTTAATATGCTGATTAAATGCATTTATTATACTTATATTTTTACCACTACTTAGTCACTTAACTTTTTTCTTACATTACATTCAGTATTGACATATATGTTAATTAAACATTTTCTAATTGATAAAAAGATTTAATAAAGGTAGCATTAGTTTCACTAAAAACTTATTTGCTGTTGCCAATTATTAGTATATATATATATATATATGTATATATATAAAGGTCATTTATCAAGTCTGTGGTGCACCCATGTGTGATAACATCCTCCCATGGAGAATCAGTGTTTTCATTGAAATATATTTTATTTAACTTTAGTACAAAAGACTGCAACATTTAGTAAAACCTTGTTTCTCCTCATCGTTTCCTGGGATCCCTGAAAACAGGAAGCATTAATTAAGAGTCCCACATTAAAGTTCAACATGCTATAAAGCGAAGAGGAAACTTCCCAGACAAGGTGAGTGTCCTCAGCTCCTGCCGGCTTTATTACCTGCAGCTGCACAATTTCACTTTTACAACATCACTGAGGCTGTAACAACCAAGCATGTAAAATACTTTAATAAGTATAAATGTATGTAAAATGTCTTTTAATTAGAAATCAGACGCTTTTTTTTCTTTCGTCAGATTTTCCATAGAAACTGTTGAAGTTCTTTGATAAACTTGTTCATTACAATGTATTTATTTTCTTGCTGATTTGATTATCTTGCATGTTCTTGATAAGGAGCCTTTTAAAAGCTGCACACCACGAAATACAAATGATGTTGTTTTACGAGGCTGTGGAAATCAACTTGTGTGTCACGACTTCCTCCTCTTTAAAACCGAGAAGTTGAAAAAGGTGCTGAGGAAAGCTCAACAAAGTTTTCCATATCGCTCTGGTGTTGAGGGGCATCTCCGCCGTCAGTCCGAGACAGAAAACATCTGGACTAAATTAATCAAACTGAAGAAAGAATCCTCAGCCAGGAGACGACCGAAATCTACATTCAGCTGCTAAATGTCTTTTTTGATTCTTCTAAAGACGGAAAAGTGAATCTTGAATCCTTAAAACTTCCGGACTTCATGACGATGATCACGTCTTTTTGTTATTGTACATTGCAGTTGTACTGCAGTTGTGAATGTTCATGTTCATAGCTTTACCTACGAAAAGTCCATTTGTGTGCAATCCGCTTAATTGTGAACCAGGAAGCTTAAAGATCAACCATGTCAGAGTATTGAGGAGGATGTTTGGGTCCAAAAACACACGACTTTCACCCCCAAGGCCGCTGTTAACATCCCGTGTTACAGTGTTTTTAACCCAAACCACGATCTTCTCCTAAACCTGAGAAGTTTATTTTCAACTTGTTTAGTTTCGCTCGATTCCTGGATGCCTACAAGATCGTGATCATGTTATTCGATCCTAAAAACACTCAACATTGGAGCCAAGAGAGCCAAATATTGCTGTTAGACATAACTTCAGACACCAAATACATAAAAAAATTAAGGCAGATATTAGTTTGTGTTCACCCAATTCACCCAAAATATTTAACCAAATCACGCAAATGTAGGATATTCTATGTTACTTCCTTTCACTGAGCTGTCTGGCCTCACACCTCTTCTCCTCACCATGCAACAATAACTTAGAAACAAAGTTATTACCTACAGTATCTCAAACACCTTTCAAGTCTTTGCAAGTGGCACATAAAAACGACTTTAAATGTTTGACAATGAACGTCAGTAATGTCAAATCTACTGAACAGCAAATGGGATTAAACGTGTAGAATCTCTGGATATTAATGAGGGATAACTTAAGTATAAGTAAGTGCACATACAGCTCCATGACCTCCTAACATCTCCGCACTGCAGCTCTCCAGCGGGGAAGGTCACTCCTACGTGGCCGTGCCCGAGGCGCTGCGGCTCTCTGTGTGAAAACATCAATGACGATGATTTTGTCCACAGTGAAACAAGAGAAGTGTTGCACACACAGCATGTCGTGTGTTTAACATTTAGTGCACAGCCTGCAGGCGAGCAGTCCGCGAGTGAATTAACTGTCTTGAGTTTCTATCCGGGGCACAAAAATAAAAACTAAAGAGCATAGAGGAATGATTCATCCCTCCATTTTTGTTTGACCTTTGGCGGTGAAGGCCGAGTGCTTTCTCTCCGTGGCCTGTTTTAGCTCCACCAATCACAACGGACTGTGTCAGCAACTGCACGCTGGTTGCCATGCAGAAAGATGTCCAGTGCACCAGCAAAGACAAAAAAGCCTCATGTTTGTTACGTTGACTTTTCAGTTAGAAATGCGTAAAAGGTTTTTCTTGTGTGTAGAAAACACAACAGTCTGCTGTGCTCAGCGTGAGCTGGTGAGGAACATCCGACTGTCCGTATCTCGTCTTTTACTGTGTCTCAAAAGTGTCTTATCCATATTTTTATGACGACTAAATAAAATGACAATGTGAAAGGTGTATTTTATAGCAGCTTGGTCTCCTAAAAATGACTTTACCATACAACAAAACTACATTGTCAATTAGGTTTCAAGGGACACGGATTACGTTTGTTTTTGACGAAACACAAATATGTTTAAAATCAAAGTCAGCGGAAGTTGTAATTTACGTTCGTAACTTAAATAACGTATGAAATCATGATGTTTTACTTAAAATAGCCAAGTAGTTTTGTTGCGTTTTTGTTAACGTTAGCTGCGTGTTTAAAACTGCGACCGTGATTCCCTTGAAGCGTGATTGAGGATGTAGTTTAGTTGCATGGGAGCTTCATTTTGTTTGACAGGGTTGCTGGTGGAGACGAACCTCCAGAGAAGAATGATCATCTTTATGGAGCTTTATAGTTTCAGCTCTTAATTCTCATAGCGTCGTTTCCAAAGAAGAAGCTGTAATAACCTCGTGTCCTCTACCTGCTGAGCAGCAGACACACACAATCAGAGGCTCGCTGGTGAACATCGTGGAGTAATTAGCAGATAAAGAGACAGAGATTTCCCTCAGGAGGTGGTGGAGACCAAAAACAGAAAAGCTGCAGGAAAGAAGCAGAAACTCACAAAAACTCCTTTCTGACTTGAATGTAAACGCAAACGCACGAGTCTCACATGTGAGATATTTGAACACATGACAGGCGCAGAGCATTCTATTCCCTCCTGTAATAGAAAACAGATGTTGGATCTATGCAGATGTGTTTCAGTGCAGCAGAGAGTATTACGGCTGCGCTGAAGCAGATTCTGCTGATGGTACTGTTGGTGTTTAGGAGTCCGACTCCATGCCCGCGGCAGCCGCAGCGGCCGGGGTTACCGCGGGGTTAAATGTGCCGTGCTTTGGAAGACTAAGCCGTGTTGACATGAAGACAATCTGCTGAGCAGCTGAGCCGCGGCGCTGCAGGACGGTGAGGCTTTGATGCAGGTCATCTGATCAAAGAGGTGCAGGGTTTCATCTAATCACTCCACACAGAGTCCCCTGAACTCATCATCAAACATGAAGCAGGCTTTCATTTAAACTTAGTTTTTACTGTTTCACCATTAAATTAACCAATCCTGCTAAAATAAATACGAAACATTAAATCCCAGCTGGCAAAAACTGTGTTATTTTATATTTATCCCTTAAAGGTTATGATTTAAAAACACCACACAGCATTAAGAGTATTCTTATTTTCTAAAGCTTTGTTATGCATTCTAAATACAGATGCTTTTGTATATTACAAGGAGATTATCTTCATTCCCTCGCATGCCAAAGCTTTTGTTGTCTAAATCTGTATGAAACAAACCTGCGGCCCGAAACATATAAAAGGAGTTGACTTTAAAGGAGCACTCGACACAACATGTGTGGTCCTCTTCAGATAAGCCTGAGCTCGCCTTGTTGGCTTTTGTGCTTGTGATAAATATGGTCTCACGAGCATTTTCCATCGGCTTAATCCATAACATGCTCATGATCATTCATGTTGATGTAACTGGCTCATTCCCAGCTGATAAAACAATCAACAAACTAGAAGATTTAGGGCTAAGCTCCTATTACACCTATTACTTTCAAACGCGCTAATTGGAAGTTGCTTAATATGAAGTTTAAAACTGCAGTCCCACCTCTGCAAAGGGTTAATCTTACTCCTCTTTGCAGCATGTTGTTTCCTCAAAGCAGTAACCGTGAAGTACTTGACGTTGTTCATTTTATTTAATCTCTTGAGCTACGTTCACACTGCAAGCTTTACCGCTCAATTTGGATTAAACAAAAAAAAAAAAACACTAGCACGCATCAGGCTGTCGCAGGGAGGTAAACATGGAGGCCGCTGAAGACAGTTTACAGTTTCATTAAGAAGTTGATCTGCAGTGGAAGCCAGAGGTTTTGCGAGCCAAATACTTTTTTAATTCTGTCTTTCTGCGGATCTATGGCTCCGATCTCTGTACACGGGGATTTTGTGGGATCATGACGTGAATCTTTTCACTGAAACACATCACTGTCGTCCATGTTTTGTATTCACCACGTGACTCGATCTAGAGAGACGTAAACTAAATTCAGATATCACTGTTCAGAAAACACATGAACGTGGCCGAAATCAGAATTGAAAAGATCCGATTTCACGGGATTTGTGCTGTTCAAACTGCACACAACTAATCGGATTTGGACCGCTTTTGATCACTGGTGCTCTTGGGTTACAAAGGTGATGTGTAAATCAAGATGAGTGTTGGAAATGTGCCCCAAACTGACCGTAAACACCAGAGTTTTCATCTAACTTTTGTCCTAATAGATCTAGTAAAAAAGCTGTCACTTCACATAGACGTCCTCCAATAATCTATAAATATGGTTTGGCTTGAAGCTGCTTTTCTCGATCTTTGATGTCGACTTGTGAACCCGAAGAAGCCGCATGTTTAAAGAGATTTTCAGGGCCGGGTTTTTCTCCTTCAGTGAGCATTAAGCTTCAGTCATTGTCTCCACCTGTGAGGGATTCAGCTTCAGTGCATTTCAAAGAGCTTCTGATCTCTGAGGCAGAGACGCGACACGTCGACATCCATCAAGATCTCTCGTCGCAGCTCGCAGGAACCTTTCAAAGCTGATTCAGATTCAGAACCAGCTCCATCTCACTTCCCCGAATGTCCTGATTCTGCAGTTCGCTTATTGATCACAAACACAGTTGACTCTCTGTGGACAGCCTGTTTAGTGCCCTGAAGTTTAGGGGCATTGTTCGGCATTTTGGGATCTGAGTTAGACGTTAAATGTGAAGAGCATGTGCATTAAATATGAAGCTACAGCCGAGCAGCCGGTTAGCTTAGCTTAGCTTAGCTTAGCATACAACAGCTAGCCTGGCTCTCTGAAAAGGTAACAAAATCCAGCTACCAGCTCAGACCTTGTTTTATCTGTACAAAAACCAAAGTGTGGTTTTACAGGAGCTTATTTGCTGGATTATTTTCTTGGCGCAGTGACTTGAGGTTGACACACATAGTTTTTAGTGAAACATCTTGACAACTATTGGATAAGTCGCCATTGGCCAGTAGCCAAACTGTGGAAATACAACTTGTCTGTCCATCACGTGGTGACATGCAACCCAAAAAGACTTCCATATTTTTTTTAGGGTAAATCAACTTCCCGATACGAACGCTTCAACAGCCCTTACTTAAATCATACCGCCCTACAAGTTGTAAAAATGGCCGAATCCAATTATTTTAGCTTAATGCGCCACAGAGCAGCTTTCATAGGAATTAACAGGATCCAGTTTCTTTATACATCCATGGTGCAGCTGCGAGCTGTAGACTCTGAATCTTCTGCTCCTGATGATGTTTTTGAATGTATAATTTTTGGTTTTTGAAAGCAGTGTTGTGTGCAGAACAGTGGTTTTGCACTAATGGACGTGACAGATGTGTGTCCCAGTGTCAGGGATGAACGGCCGTCACATCCCCTGTCCCGTTCGTGCAGCCGTGATGGATGTGTTGTCCTCTCCTCTGAGGGTGACCCGGTTCCTCCGACTGACTTCCCTGAGTGGGAATAACTGTGGGAACTGCAAATCGAGTGTGAATCCCGTGCGGGTTTATATCCAGGCATCACAATCGCTGAAGCTAATTGGATTATTTCTGTGTTTTGAAGACAGAAAAGTTCAAAGAAGAAGGTGGGCGTTCAAAGACATGAGCCTAAAGGTGTGAAAATGAAAATACACGGTAGAGGACAAAACTGCACGATGTTAAGCATGTGAGAGTCCATGAGGTCAGGGGGGGGGGTAGATCAGACTCTGTTCAGCCTGTTAACATGAGCACAGCCGGACTCTCCTGCAGAGACGATGTACGTGCTTCGTGTAAGCTTCGTGGAACGTGAACACTTTTGTTTGGGAGCTCGACTCGCATTGCATTTTTTATCGGTTGTAGCCGGCCGGCCAATCAGACGAGCCGCTCTGCGTGGAGTCACAGATGCATCCATCCAGTCCCCTTTCGACACAGCCGCTTGTTGCCAGGCCTGTTCGTGCCCTGCAGGGCGAGAGGTGGAAGTGGAGCAGAAAATGTTGACGGAGAATAGACGGGCTGTAGATCTGCCACCTGAGATCAAACATCACACAGACGTTCGGTTTGTTGTCGACGAATAATGAGGAGAAGAACCAGCAGGTGAAACTGAGGGAAGTGAAGAGTGACAACAAGAGTGTTTTCTACAATTAGTTACATGCATTTCTTTGTAATTTCTATTTCTGTAACTTCACTTTTTAGCACAGATCTCTTTTCTAATCTGAAGCTGAGGCAGTTAATGCATCAACTAAACAAACTGGTACCATAAATAACAATGTGTATGACTGCTCTCTTTTATTTGTTAATATTTTAAGTTTTTTTGCTAAAACAAAGATACCATTACAATATTTCTTTTCTTTACTGTATGGATTATGCTACCTTACAGTATCTGCTACAGAAACGATTAATCAGACGTTTTTTGCAACCAGAAACAACACGAGGGTAAAAGTTGAAGGAAGAACACACCCAAACCAGACGACACCGTGGTGGCAACCTATCAATCACAAGGTAGCCCCGCCCTAAAGCTTATGCTGCTTTATCGTCTATTTTACTCTAAATGGGACATCATTTACTAAATGAACTTCATGCTGTGTTGAAGAAGACTTGAAACTAGAGATTGAGACATAAACTCATCAGGAAAATGTTTACTGAGGTAATAAATCAAGAGAGAAGTAGAAACATTTTCTCATAGACTTCTATACAATTTCCGTTTTGCAACCAGTGGAGTGGCCCCTGCTGGATATTAAAGAGAATGCAGGTTTAAGGCTCTTCTGCATTGGCTTCTCATTTCAGACCCGGAGGTAGGTCCTAAACTTTACAGTAAGAGTGTGGCAAGTTTCAGTACTTTGGTGTGTTACGTTACGTTTTGAATGAAACGGTTTGAACAGGTGGTTGAGTTTGAGTGAATTTAGAAAGATGTGGTCATTGAATGCATTTTGTGTGAAAGCAATCAAAGGTTTACTGCTGCCTGTGTCCAGTGTTGACCTGAGTTTAGAGAAATGTATAAAATGTGACAAGAATGGTTATGCAACAGAAAATGTGTGTGAAACAAAATTTTTTTTTCTTTTCTTTTTTTTGTCCAAGTTTAGGTAAGACAAAGCTGATACAAAACTAAATGACTGGATCTGTGCAGAGTAAAGTAAAATATAAAATAAAAATGATATTATATATAAAACAAATAAGTGAAAAAATAATTACAAATAAAAATATTACTTATGCAGAATGATGATGTTAATTAATTGTTATTACTGTTGCAATATATTTCTCAGCAGATTTTAATTACTTCATATACTGTTGGCTTTACCGTATATATTACATCATATTTAATGATCTCCTGAGGTGATTTGTAATACTGAGGTCATCAGTAAAATGAAAGTTTAATTAAACACAGAGGTCATTTGATAATATGTGTCCCCTGTTAACCAGTGTATGTGTGTATGTGTGTGTGTGTGTGTGTGTCTGATTTTCATATTGTTTTTATGGCTTTGATCACGTTTAAGGAGGCTCATCGAGACGCTCAGCAAACGTATCTCTGCTCGACACATTTAACCAAAACTACTAGAAGTTTAAAGTTAAAGAATTTGAATTATTTTAGGGAATTTGTATTTATAGTGTATTTGTAATTATAGTGTATTTGTATTTGTAATTATAGTGTATTTATATTTGTAATTATAGTGTATTTGCAGGGTGCATTGCTGTCTACCAAAGTGTTCTTAATTGATACTTAGTTAAGTCCAATCCTTCACTCAGAGGCTTTAATATCATTGTAAAAACATGAAAATGATTCAAAATCCTAAAACCGAAAAACAAACGCAAGACTTTAATTGTTTAAAAAGAGAGTGCCTTTGAGTTTTCTTCTATTTTTGTGCAAGGAGCACCTCAAACAAACTAATTGTGAGTCCCGAGGGCGGCGCTACGAAGCGATTTGGAGTCAGCGAGGTAACTTCAGGGTTAACCTGCTGGGTCTTCTGTCCTACGAATACATCTAAGCAACACCTTCATTTAATGGAATACACAAATGTAATTATATATAGATCTAGTCATGCTCTAGATGTGCAGTGATATCTTATATATATATTAATTTACACATTCACACAGACTTTATACCAGCTGTCCTGTTACTTTTAGCTGGATTATGTGTTCAACTTCGTACGAGTCTCACGTTTATCTGCACTGGAAAACGAAAGTCTGAAAAGTACCTGCAACCAGAAGGTGAGTCTAGTAGAGCCGTGCCATGCAGTGAAAACGTTAAGAGAAGTGAGGTGTCGGCAGACAATGACGTTAAAAAACAGTCAATAAAGTAGGTTTTACCCACAAACGCACGCCTGGTGGAGATAAACATCAAAACGTTGTATTTCTACGGAAGCAGCTCTGGATGCTCATTGAAATGTAAAAGTGCCGACGAGGCTTCGGGCCGCTCTCTCTCCGTGAACTGCGGTCTGACCCGGGGTCTGTTGGGGTGCAGAAGGAATCCTGAAGCTGCTGGAACGCAGCAGGGGAGCTTCATAATTGGAGTGTCCTGCAGGTTTTAATGTTGTGGCTACGATTCACACTTCAAAGGCTGAACCCCAGTTCAGAGTGCAGCAGGGAGAGAAGCAAACGAGCCGCGTTTGTGCACTTTTGTTGAAAGAATCACATGAAGTAAAATCATAAGGCAACAGGAATCTGTGATTAAATAATAATTCAGTGTTCTTCTTTAAAATAATCCACCTACCAAGACCTCTAAAGCTTATGAATGAATGAATGTGTCACCGTGACGTCACCCATTGGTTTGTGAACGACCGTATTGAAGCCTCGAGTTTGGCATTTTGGCCGTCGCCATCATATTTGGACAAGAGGGTGAAGCCAGGTGCCATTAGCATAACAAACGCTAAGTTACAAGCTAACTATAGCGATAGCTAGCTTGCTAGCTTGGTTAGCGACATGCATTACTTAGAGTGTCTTTCTGTACGACGAGCTAAGCTAACAAGCCGGGTATGTTGAGCGCAGACACGGATTCCTGCTGATTAATGCCAACATATAAATAAAAACTGGAGCACAGCGTTCTTGGATGGTCTGTTAGTACATTTAACCACACAGCAAGCCATACATTAGTTCGATATTTGTATGAAAAATTCTCCAAGAGCTCCCAACACCACAAACACGGTCGAGATGTCTAATTTAGTTACTTGAATTAGGTGAGGTAACGCCTTTAATTATGCATAACTTTAGGTTTTAATATAATTTGAACGTGTTAGTTATCTATGAATTCATTCGTACAGTTGTCGTGAACGGGGAAATTAGCTATAGAGAAAAAAGGGTTGTTGTACCAGGCTGTAAAGGGATAGAGGGATAGACCTGCGCCTGGAGCCAGTCTCACGTGGCCATTCGAGGAACTGCAGGTTTCGGCACGTTGGCTCCATTCTTCAGGTTGTCCCTCACAAACATGGACAGATGAATGAATGTATGTTACATGAACCCTTACACTTCTCCACAGCTACACTATACAGACTATGAGCAGAAGATCCTCATAGGGACGAACACACAGAGCAGCTCTACAGCTGTTCAGCACGACCAGGTGGTTCCACCCTGAGGACGATTTCAGCATCAGACACCAGGTATTTATGTTCTCCGTGTCTTTGGCCTTTAGCTCAGTCATCAGTTTGGTTGGCAGCGTGCTGCAGCTTTACTGCTTCTTCTCTACACGTCGGCTCGGCTTGTTGTTGTTGTCTCGACATGTTTAGTCCTGTTTTAAGACATTCAGTGAACCTTCCTCACACAGATAAAGATTAATGTCTTATACGCCATTATGTCTCTACATGACATGTACAAGCTGCCAGTATAAATGACCAATGAGACGATAAAACAGTCACAATAAGACAGGAATGATTTTGAATCTGTGGTAGTTTTTTATTTCAAAATGGACTCTGTCTTTGCCGGGGGAGACAAGGTCAGAGACGGCTCCCCTCAGAGGGACGTCAGCTCTCATTAGAAGGTGAGGTGGTGTGTGTGTGTGTGTGTGTGTGTGTGTGTGTCACCCCCTGGCATGAATAAAACACACTGATCCTCAGCCAAACCATCAGTCTGACACATTTTCACCCCTCCCTCGTCTCCTCCTGAAACGAAGAGGACAAACATGTTTGGCCTTGTAGTTGTTGCAGGAAGTGAGGAGCGACGTATAACAGAAACATGTGGAGGCATTCGAGCAGAAATAACTATTTTCATCAATAACCTTTAGATTTCTTGTGTGTCAACCTTTTTGTTTGTTTTGTTCTGTGTTGGACATAATTTCTAGGTTAAATTTATACTATTTATTATAATATTTATTATATAATTCTATTGGTTATGGTAGCAGATTGTTTAAATTATGTTAAAAAAAGATGGTCACTGATTTTTCTTTATGCCTGTTGTCTATCTATAATAATAATAATAATAATATGTTGATAGGGCACTGGTGAAAACATAGTTACAAAGTGCTTTTAAAAAATATTACAACAACAAAAATAGAATAAAAAGTCGCAAATAAAATGATGGATTTGATGTATAAAATCCTCGTGTCCTCCGTCTGCTGAGCAGCAGACACACAGTCAGAGACTAGCTGGTGAACATCGTGGAGGTGGAGACCAAAAACAGAGCAAAAACAGAGAGAATATGAAACGTACTGGAATGAACCAGGTGGTCACAAGTGATTTTTTTGCAGTAACTTTTGCGGTATTCCACCATCAGCACGTTGCGATGGAAGCAGCTACATATTTGAAATGAACTGAGGAGAAAGTCTTCCTGGAAACAACAACAACTTAACACATGGTTTAACAACTTTTTATTACTTCTGTGATAAAACGCCACCCTTTTTGGATTTAAAGAAAATGCTTTTTTCTTCTGCTGAATATCATATTCGATGTTAGATTCCTTAAACTCTTACTGTTGATCTTTAGCTGCTGTCAGCGTAGAAGCACGAGCAGGTCGATGTGAGACAAACAGACGCCAAGAGACTACAGAGCCTCATGGGTAATCTGTGTCATCACCACAGGCTGCCGGACGCTCAACCTGCAGCATGACAAAGCTGTTTGTCCTGCATTCATTCAGGTCGCACGTGTACACGGTTACAGCCTCAGCCCTAAATGTGAAATAAACTCTGCAACTTTAACGGTGTCGTCCCCGAGGGGAAATGTGTCTTGCAGCCGGTAAAACAGAACACACAGCCTCAGGTACAAAAGAAATAAAAACCATAGTAAGATACACGAGTACATCAAGAGACAACAGGAATGAAAAACGTTCAATCAGTCGGGGTCATTGTGAGCATGCAACAGTCGAGTAGCCTGAGAAATAATTAGGAATTATTCAACCTGTTGGACCTTCAAGTTGCAGTGAACAATGAAAAAACATCTTCAGCTTTTGTTTTCCAAAATTGAAAGCAGCATTAATTAACAACATGTTGTGCATGTGAATGGATTTACACATCCAAAAGACACAAAGCAACATCAACAACATCATCCATAGTAGAGTTAAAGCACGCAGACGCAGACGCTCTTTGAACAAGAGATCTTGCGTTGGGCTCACACCAGCCGTGACACCAATTCGCACCAATGGCCCCTTTAAAGATGGCCCCCACCTCCCACTACCCCCACACCACTGCGCGGACCGCACCCATCTTCAACATCACCCTTCAATTAGATCTCAACTACACACCTGTAAAGTTTTGTAACGCCAAATCCGGCCAGAGGTGTAAAGTGGGGGCGCCAATGGCCCCTGTCACTCGCCAACTTTGAAGTCAACTCAACTACATGATTGCGACGCTTTAGCAGTGACACAAATCTGTCCACAGAAACACACACACAGGGTGAAAACGATGACTGGGTAAAACAGAATCTTAAAGATTATAGACAGACTTTGTATTTCTGTGATTTTACTGTCATTTTCAAAGCAAAAGTTGCAGATAAACTCCGGCACACTGTGTAAGTACTGGACCTTTATGAGGCAAATGGTTTAGTTACAATAAGAAGCCACCGTACAAAGAGACTGGCTGTGAGTCTGCAGCCAATCACCAACTACCCACGTGCAATAGAAAGGCATAATTAACAAACATCAATTTCCATAATGATCCATTTCATATAGAGCTGGAAAAGCAAATAATAAAGTGTGTAATAACAAGACTGGGATCGACTCGTGCAGTCGCTGTAGGATAGAGGTGAATATGATTATTGTTACTTAACATATAGATACATTGATGAAGTAATTTCTTATTGTTATTTTTGCAATGTAAACATTTTTGCCAGTTACAGTGGGCACGATATCATATGTCATGATTGCGTTTTTTTGGGGGGGGGTTTGCGTTAAAGTTCAAAAACGGCATAGAAAGAAAGTGGGCCTTTACTTGTGATTTATCCTGATGGGACGGGTGTATTTTAGTCCTTTTTGGAACTTTTTTGTTAACATTTAGTTTCGCTAACATGTCATTACCGTACTTCATCAAGCAGCAGAGAGAGGAAAGTGTCTCAGGCTGCTCCACAGGCAGAGGAATGTGCGGCAGCAGCTCCAGACATGTCAAGTTAAACACCACCACGCAGGTCAGAGAGGAGTGTGAGTACACACCGTGTTCTTAAAAGTACATTATAAACAACTAGTCCAAGTATCTTTACTGTCCCTTATACAGTATGTTACAAACACACAAAACCCTTAACACTGACGGACGACTAATGACAGGGTTTAAAGAGTTAACAATCGAAGTTAATGAAGAATCTAGTTTAATACTTTCTGCTGCTTGACATGTAATTGGCAGCAGGGACGAAGGGAACCTTATGTGTGTAGGTCCTCCAACAGGCAGGGAGACAGATCTCCTACCACACAGGTCTGTGAACTGGTAACATAAAAGTAATTAATAATTAAGGTTTTTTTTAAAATACATTTTTTTCCCATGAAAATTAAGTTTTTTTCATATTCAAGCTTTTTTCATGAAAAATTAAGGTTTTTTTCACTTCCAAGCTTTTTTCATGAAAAAAAAATTGTATTTTTTCACATCCAAGCTTTTTTCAGGAAAGTTATATTTTTTACCACCACTGGTCCGCTGACCACTGTTTGAGGAAGACTGCTCTAACTCAACCTTCTCATCTCAGCTGCTGTTTTATTTCTATAAAGGAAGAATTAATTCAACAGCGCCATCTTCTGGCGAGTCAGCAGACCTGCTGAGACCTGGAGGGAGAAAAGGTGCAATGCAATACTTTTAGAAGTAAATTCATTTTTAAGAAATGTAATATTAAAAGGTATTGTGCATGATTTTAACTGGTTGTACGTGGTTGTAGTGCGTGTGTGTGTGTGTGTGTGTGTGTGTGTGTACAAGACAAATAACTTATATTATATATTTTTTTCTCATAATATCAACAAAATCTTTTCTGAAACATGTTTCCTGAAGGATGGAGGAAGTCCACCGTCCCGTGGCTTAAAATGTGCTTTTTAAAAAGGTTCAAATTAACATTAAACTTCTAAAATCATAATATAATTTAGTGAATTGTGTGTGTGTGCATTGATGCGTGTTTTATGGGTCTGCCAATGGCCTCAATACTATCATTTAACGAGCTGAACAACTCTTTTTTTTTTAAACGTTGTCTATTCGTTTTCAACATAATCAGCATTAACAATATAATTGCATTTTTTGGAGTTTTTGGAGCATTTTTCTTTTATTAGGATAATAGAACAACACATGAATAACAACAAGAAGACAATGAGTGTATATACATATAAATATATATATATATATATATACATATATGTGTGTGTGAAATTAAACATCTCTCACTCACTTAACAATACAAAGATGAAAAAAATAAATAATTAAACCCATATATATATATATATATATATATATATATATATACACAGCATATATCCAGAGTGTTGCTCTGAGAAACGCACACACACACACTCATAACCTCCGTACAAAAAAAAACATACACAGAAGTGTATTGAAGCTCATGCCAATTTAATTTCCACAGGAAACATGAAATATTTGAGATTCACTCAACTGAATTTAGTAATGAGGGTTTTTAGCAATGTGTGGGTGCAGGAATGCATTTCTATTTAACGTACAACAGCGTTTTATATGAACAGTGGTGAAGATAATGTATCTGAATCATGAAGCCGCTGCAGAAGTCACTTCATGGATCTATCGGGACGTTTTTTTGCGCGTCCGGATGCGTGCACATTTCGGACACTTCTTCTCCACAAAGCAGCTTTTGTGAAAGCAGGCTCTGCACACTGTAAAACAAGAATAGGTACACACATTAGTTCCACTCAAGGAAGCGGCCATGGCAGAGTTTTAAAAGGTATTCAGTGTCAATGCTCACCTGCACAGCGCCTACATATGTCCTTCTGGAAAGGAAAAATTATGTCTCTTTGTCTGCAGAACTCACAGATAAAACCTCGGGCCAGACATAACTGTGGGAGAAGAAGTGTTCAAATCAGATCGTGTAGTTGCTATAGTGAGTAAAACATCTGCAGACGTTCAGTTTTTCCTATCATGACGATAATAACATGATGCATTGGAAGTCTTCTGCATATATTTTGTAGATTTGAAGAAGAATGATGGGTCACACTCACCTGACACTCGTTCACATGCTGGACAGCAGAGTGCAGCAGCGCTCTGGCCCGCGCCACCAGCTGACCCTTCTTCACCCTCAGCAGGTCTTCCATGGAGAAGAGGAAGGGCGGCTCCGTCAGGTGAACAGGAAGCTGCTCAAACTCCGACATTAACTCTGCAGACAGTCTGCAGGCGCTCAGCAGCTTCTTGATTTCCGTCAGCTGTTCCTGCAGCTCCTGAAGGAGGGAGGGAATTAAAGAAAGTTTAAATGAATCTCGGCTTCTGTGTTGGACCTGCGTGAAAGTGAAATCATGAATATTTTACTGGCTTTCTGCCAGTGATGGAAGAAGAACTTGATCTTGTACTTACGTAAAAGTTACTTACCAATACAACAATGTAAAATTACTCCATTACAAGTAAAAGTTCTACAGTGATTCAGTAAAAGTACAAAAGTGTTATTGGCTTAATGTACTCCGAACCAGGATACAGGCTGATCCAGGTCTCTGTGCCTATACTAATAATATTATTATTATTATTATTATTATTATTATTAATAATAATAATAATTATTATTATTATATTATTAGTAATAATACTATTAATAATAATACTATTAATCAAACTAGTATTATTAATAATATTATTAATAATAATATTATTATTGATAATAATGATAATATGATAATAATAATAATGATAATAATAATGATGATGATAATAATAATATGATAATAATAATAATAATAATATAATAATACTAGAAATAATGATAATAAAATGTATGAATAATAATGATAACAATAATGATGATGATATAAATAATAATGATAATACTAGTAATAATAGTAATGATGATAATAATAATAATAATAATAGTAATATTAACAATAATGATAATAATAATAGTTATTATTATTAATATTCTTATAATAATAAAGTAAGTATTACCTTATTATTATAATAAGGTAATTATTATTATATGATGATAAGCTAATAATAATTTGCTATTATGAATAGTAATAATAATAATAATTTTGATAATGATGATGCTGATAATAATGATAACAATAATAATAATAATAATAATAATAATAATATAATATTATTATTACTAGTAACAACAACAATAATAATAATAATAATAATAATAATATAATAATAACAATAATTCTTTAACTCACCCTGAACTTGTCCAGCTCTTTCACTTTGCTGCTCAGCGTCTTCCCGACACAGGTCAGGTCAAACAGAGGCTGATGCCAAACGGATTCCAGCAGCTGTTTGGAGAAATCACTCACAGGGTATCTGTGAAATTATTATTGTTATTACACATTTAATATAAGAGTCAAAGTCTAAGTGTGTATGAATAATCATGCTTTAATTGAATTGATAGTAAGTTTAAAATTTGTCTTGGAATTTAATGTTAATGCTATCGTTACTTGCTCTCAGGTCGTGTGTCATTTATACTTAATTGTTATTTAAACTTCATAATTAAACATTATTATCTTTTTTATTATCATTATTATAATAACTCTTCACTTGTAATTGCTTTAAGATGTTTTCTTATTTTATTCTTAATGTATTATTATTGTTGTTATTATTGTTGTTATTAATAAAAGTAATAAATAAAGTTATTTATGTTTTATTTACATATTTGTCACATTGATAAGCCCACTGGTTCCAGCAGAAGCATCAGTATTAATATGTACCATGTTTATTACTGTATTCAATATCAATATTAGTATTATCACCGATAAGATATTGTGGATAATAATATCAGTTGGCAGTTGCATTAATACTCATTAATAATATTTTTATTAATGTTTTTATTACCTGCCAAAGTCCCAGCAGGACAGAATTCGACCAGGAATCACGGCCTCAGAGCCGCCGTGGCAGCAGTCACAGAAATATCTGCAAAATAATTCAGAATGAATTAATAATGTAAATTAAACAAGTGGATTAAATTTAATATGAAGATTATTTCTTTAGTTAAAGACCACAAGCACTGCAGCTATAAGATAATTGTTTTTTATTCGTGCTAGCAGTGTAGCTTGACAACATGACTATCATACGGATTATGATTTTGTACAGGTGTTTTATATATATATATATATATATATACACACAGGTCTGTTTCCCCCTGAATTGTAATAATTTTGATGATCCCTTTACTTTTCCTCTGGCATCATCATCCAAACTTAAACCTCATGCTGACGTTAGCATTTAGCTCTTGGTGTTGCTAATATATTGACAACAATAAATTATTCTACGTACCTGCCGAGATAATCACAATACCGCAGTTTCTTGATGTACCCTGGTGGCAGAGAGAGGCAGAACTCAGAACTCTTTAGCACAGACATTGTGAGATAATGTTACACGTGTTGTAATATTTGGACTATATTACTCATATAATATAGAGAATAGTCAACAGAAAACAGATGATTTATGTATTTTAAAGCCTGTGTGTAGGTTTGTAAAATGTCTGACTTCAGCACCCCCTAGTGACAGATTAAAAAAGCTTCCAGTGCACATTGATGGAACACGAAGCACATTTTGTGCAGTGCGATTACATACAAAGTCACTGAAAAGATGCGAATACACGAGAGAATACGTGAAATTATGCGTAATAAGGCGAAATAAGGCAAAATTACGCAAATACGTGAAAACCTTACAGCATTAAGATTCAGAATATTGTAGCCGTCTGTGGGCACCGGTCATCAACAATAAACATCTTAAATGCCACTGAGTTTATATTATTTTAAACTTACACAGTATCTAGACATCTATGTGTATAAACAGGAATGTCGCTTCCGTATTTATACCTAATTTAAATGACGTTATTGTAAGTATTAATGGAGCGGCTACAATGATAGCAAAGCCCTGATTGATCCAAACTCCATTCAGAAAACAAGCTTTTTAAAAGTTGTTTGCTTGTCGTCTTTTGGACAGACCTGACAAAGCATCAATTCAGATTCTTTACAAAATCGGCAACATGATGTAGTTATTTCGGCATCCTTTTGATACATTTATCGCAATTAAATTACAGCAAAATGTGTTTATTTTGGGCTTGGGGATTAAACATAACCATGCACGTAAAAATATCTGTTTATATGACGCACTGTAATCTTTGCCAAACACAGTACCGTAGGGAAATCACCAATCCACTACAATTCAAACATGTTCGATGCTCAGTGTCATCTTTACAATCCAATACTCACTGGGCTCCACCTTAGTCCCACAGCCTGCACACAGGAAGTGCTGCAGAGTTACTACTTCACTGCGTCTGCAGGAGGAAACAGTGAACCGTGAACCTCCACATCCCGTCTTGTGCTGCGTTTTTAGTTTCCACTTTATTGTATTTCCATTGAGTCAGAGATAATACAGACCTTAGAGTTGGCTGAACAGTGAAGATGATCTGGAAGCGTGGGGGGGCCCAGCTCAGGGATCCTCTCATCCTGGTCCTCAGTCTGATCTCCTCTACCAGGCTGTCGCTGCTCTCCGCCACTTCTCCAGTACCTGGCAGCTGGCGAAAAAAACAAAAAGCAGAGGTGGAAGTTCAAGACTGGCTGGCATTTATGGCGCTGCCTCGTGTCCGCAGCTACACACACGCCAAGCAGGAAGTAGATCAGTCCGAGGGTTGTTGAGATAATCGAAACTCAGACACACACACACACACACACACACACACACACACACACACACAACGCCGTCTGCCACTGAATTATGATGAGATGTTGAGAAGCACAAGCTGAGGGAAGATAAGATAAATTTGACCTACATCATCCCACAAAAGGAGCTCCTTGTTAGACAAACAGCTTTTGAATTCATCCCTGTAGCGTTGCCCACATACAAGATTAACACTATTATAAAGCTAGAGTTGATATTTGGTCGCTGTACGAGTTCTCACCTCCTGCAGGGAGCTACGCAGGCTTTGCCGTCCACGCTGAGGCTCATGGGAAGGAATCCAGCTCCTCCTGAACTCCAGCACCAGCTGCTGGGCCAGCGACTCCGCACTGCATCATGGGAAACCACAGATGGACTCAGCACTCACAATCTGAATTTAGTACGTTTAGACATTTACTGAAAGTGTTTTTCTTACTTTCTGAGAGAATCTCTCGGTGTCAGCGTGGCGTCGACTCCACTGTCTGAAAGTAAAACTCAGAATGTGATATTCAGGAATTATGAATTATTGATGCAATGTTAACCTAGAAGAAAATAATTATCACTAGTTATAATACATCCTCTAACTCATTTGCCAATGTTACACACTTTTTAACACTTGTAGAAAAAGTGATGGTAATACATAAGAATAGTCTTTAAGGACGTTACGTTACTCACAAGCAGGTTACTGTGAAAACTACTGGAGGACGAAGTACTACAGAGTAGAAATACTCCAGTATAAGTCCTGCATTCAAAATCTTACTTAAGTAAAAGTACAAAAGTATTAGCATCAAAATAATCACATTACATTACATTAATTACGTTACATTTAAAAAAAAAAAGTTAAAGTACTCATTATGCAGAAGGGCCAGTTTAGAATAATACCTATTATATTATTGTACTATAATTATTGATGCATTAATGATACAGATTTTTTAAATACTGCTGGGTAGCTTGTTAATAAAGTTTTATTGTAACCTATATTAATACATAATAAACTATCTGTTGATTATATTTTGTATTGTTAACACGCAAAGTATCCAGTAATAATATCAAATAAATGTCGTACAGTAAAAAGTAAATTATTTCTCGCTGAGATGTAATGGAGTAGAAGAATAAAGTAGCACAAAGTAGAAAATGCTCAAGTAAAGTAAAAGTACCTCAACCGAAAATACGACCGTAGCTACATTTCCATCCGCATGTTTTTTTAACTTTAAATATGCACATAAGGATACTGAGTAAAAATGCTATAATAAAATAACAATTAAAAATATTGTTAAAAGTTAAGAAAATATATATTAAAATCTTACTTTTTTCTCCTGTAACGTTTGTATATTCTGTTATATCTAAATATACAGAGAAAACTATTTTACCTTCAAATCCGCTGTCAGTGGAGAGGACAGAGAAGGTCTTTGGCGGATGTTCATTTCCTGCTTCCTCCTCCTGCGTGTGTCGCCGTGTGTGTGTGTATGAGTGTGTCTTTCTATAAGGTGTCTGTGTGTTACATCTCTGCTCATCCGCCGAGCTTGCGTCGCAGAGTGTGTGTTGGTGTGTGTCCGCGGTGGAAGTCCCTCCATCAGAGCTCAGAGTCCACTTTACAGCTTCCAGCACCTCCAGCATCATGTCCACCACGATGAAGTGAGCATTTTCCTGCACACACAGTCGCCCAGACAGACAGCGTCCCATGTGTTCAAACGTTCTCTGAACCTGTCTAACACCCAATAACTTGCCAGGTGCATCATCTTACTCACATTGTTACGTCTATAATGTACCAAAAACACACAGGAAGTGTAACGGTACTGTACTGGGAGCGAACGCACCTTTTCCAGCTCACAACTGGTCCTGAAGATGCCTGCAGAGAATTCTGGGATACCACTGCACCTTTTCTCTTTGATGTGTTGTGTGGAGGTAGAGAGGCCTGACACACGCACACACACACACACACACACACACACACAAACACACACACACACACACACACACACACACACACACAAAGATTATTTTAAGAGTGATTTCAACATTGAATCAAATTCCTTTCTGTAACGTGTAATGGTTCCCCTTCTGTAAAAAATGTGTTTTTTTTTAACACATTAACCATACGCCAAGGAAAAAGTACGCAGACTAATGTCATGGAGGTCATGTTTTCGGCTTGGTTTGTTTGTTTGTTTGTCAGCAGGATTATGTAAAAACTGGCCTGATTTCCATGAAACTCGGCGGGTGTAGAACCGGCGGAGGAAGAACTCATTACATTCTGGAGCGGATCCAAACCACAAAGTAAGTTTCACTGTCGATGACATGGCTTTCGTTAACGTAGCCCCTATAGGCTCTGCAGATCGTCCTGTAGTGATTAAACTGACTACCTGATGAGGGAGGGGCATCACAGCTGCTTAGGCCCCGCCTTCTTTGCTTCTCAGCCAATCCCTGCCGTCCACTGCAGGGAAGGTGGAGCTCAGCGCTGAGGAGACGGATCAGGTGTGATGAGGCGGAGACGCAGGGCGGCTTCTTGTCCAGCAGGGGGGACGGGGGGTGAGAGGAGCTCGGTTTGGGTCCCAGTTCCTCCAGACTGGTGACTGTCAGGCCTCTACGCTCACCCGGGGACAGAGAACCAGGAGCAGGAGGCAGGGAGTCTGAGCTGGAAGAACTTATGTTTAAAAAAAAAAAAAGGCCGATCATAATCTACACATAACTAATTCAATTTTCAAACCACTAAATTTCCATTATAGAAATGTCCTATTGGGTTGGATTCCTCTAAATCTTCATATTACCTTCACACAACCGAAACATCATTATGTGAATCATAGATAATTTCTTCAACAGCGGGATCACAAACACACAAACGCTCCTTTAATATCTGCCTGCCTCAAATACCAGCAATAATGTGACACCCCAGGTGAATAGGGTAACAAATTAAATTAATATATATAATAATGAAACTTACCCAGTTCATTACTGACATTAACACAATTTCTTTTTTTGTTATTTTATTTTGTTTTAGTTTTCTGAAATGTGATGTTTAAATATGCAAATGAGGCATTATGTCATTAAATTTGTGCTAATTTGCTACATTTGCATATATAAATGTGAACGTTGGATAAAGCAGGTTCAGAGTTCTTGTTTCATGTTGTTCACATATTAGAGTCAAAGGTTTTTACAGAGGATTCTGGATCTCTCTTTGTATCACTCCACAAATCACTAAATACTGTCAATGTTCTGCATGTTGTTAGTAATAAAAAGCTGTATAAATCTGGCTCTGAATGAGATGTGAACACACCCCTCTGTAAAAAGCTTCAGAATATAGAGAGGAATGAAAGTGGAAAGTTTGGTGAATGTAAGTGCTGCTGAAGTGGAGATTTCTGCCTCAGAGTCTGAGAAAAACCTCCTTTAGAGAAAACCTTCTTTAAAGATATGGATTGTAAAATTCATACATTTTGTACACACTACAGGTGAATAGGCTCAAACATGTAACTAATAGATATCAGCATAAAACTTCCCCAGTTCATTACTCACATTACTAATTACAAGCAAGTATTTGTGATGTTTTCATGTACGTAGTTACCTGGATGGGGCAGGCCTGTCGGCGCCCCCCCCATTCCAGGAGACGGCCCCATTCCAGGAGACGGGCCTGTGGCGTCGGAAGATGACCGGGCTGCTCCTGCGGAGGAGGAAGCTTTTCTTGCCTTCATCAGCGTGACTGGAGTGTGTGTTCAGCTGGGAGTGATGGGAAAACGCTGCGTTAGTTTCTCCTCCACTGGTTTCTGGGGGGGACAGCAGGACGAGAGGGATGGATCCTGAACCAGCTGGCTGATGGTCTTTATGTGAAGAATGTCCTGGAGCGGCTTATAGAGAGGAAGAGGAGGCAGATATAACGTCTTCAATCAACACATACTTCACATCAACTATCAGTGCTGAGGGTCTCTTACAAAGGCAACAACAACACAAAGGGAAAGGCAACAGAGAAGGACAACACTAGACAACAACAACATTAAACTTACAACCACCACAACATGTCACTGCATGAAGACCCATCGAGTGTTTGCAGTCATGAGTGACGGGGACGTCTTTCAACCATGATCTCATCTTGACTTTAAAACCAGCCAAGCTGTGGCACTCTCTGATAATACGAAGAAGAATGATGTTACACTGATGGTGACCTCGAGGGCCTTGAGTGTTTGTTTGGAGAGAGTTTGCATTGGAACAAGTGTTGTTTTTCCAGCTTGTGATATTGCTCCATTTTTCTTGGAAAACCCGACACTCTTTGAACAAAGACGTTTTTCCCACATGTGGCCAATGCTGTGTCACGTAGCCCTGGGATCTTACAACACGACTCCCAGTGGACAAACATGACTAGCGGGCCGGTTCTGGCCCTTAGTCTGTATGGTTGACAACCCCTGCTCCTGTATAATCCGTCCCAGCCCTACCTGACTACCCCGTATGTTGAAAAATTACACTAAAGGTCAATGCAAGGGGTTCAAACTGGATGCAAAAGGCAGCAAAGCTCTGTAAACATATGTTAAAGAGTGAGGTGGATGTTACCTGATGCTGACAGAGCTGCACTTCCAGGTGCTGGTGTCTCTGCAGAGTCCACACACCAGCTGATGTATCTGGATCTGTGGTGAGACGGGGACACGCCCACGCAGCTGCCCATCAGCACAGAAGAGGACAGACAGAGTTTATCAATGACGGCAGTTTTGGTGCAAACTTCCTGGTGCAGCTGAGTTTCCTGAGAGATGAGAAGAACAGAAAACACTGAGAGAATAAAGCAGAATTAGCCAGACGTATATTTCTTCACACTGGTGAAAACTTGTCAACCGGATGAGTTTTGTAACTTTCAAAACTTGCTTTTCGTCCTTTTTCTTCCCTTCTGTTTGGAGACGTGTGCAGGAGGTTTTATGAGTTTTTGACAAGCTACCCTGTGGTATATAAGATGTCTGATCAGGATCATAAAAGGCTCTAAAGTCTAAAGACGGACGATCGCTGCCCTCATCGACTCTGAATGGATCCAGTGGTGGAAAGTCACTAAGTATTTCCATTTTATGCTACTTTATACTTCTACTCAACTCCTATATAACACCAATATTGTACTTTTTACTTCAACACATTTATGGACGACATTAATTAATTTGATTGTTTTTGATTACTTATGCAAAATACAAATCAACTAATAAACTATGATATAATATTACAGATGAAGTCACCCAGCAGTTTATAAAGTAATTAAAATAAGCTCCACATTTACCAGCTGCAACATTAAAGTTATGAACAAATGAATGCATCAATAATTAGAATGCAATAATATAATATATATACTTTTGTGTCTTAAAGTATATTTTGATGCAAATACTTTTATGATATTTATGTTGTATTTTTATTCTATATTTATGTTGACACTTGCAGTACTTTGCCTATATTTTTATTTCCTCCTAATTTGTGTATTTTGTGCACCAAACACCAAAGTTTATTCCTTGTAAGTGAATAACCTACTTGGCAATAAACATTATTCTGATTCTGATTTTAGAGAAAAACTATTGGAAAATATTTACTGGAAAAACAAATTAAGAAGTTTTTCTTTTGGGATTTAAAAGCTTCTAGAAATCTTTTCTTAAAACCATCCCAGCACTCCCAGTGTGCAGCAACACATAATAAACGATATTGTGGCGTCACACAGGATCTGCACTTGTGCAAGTCACAGTTGTGGAGAAATTGTTTCGATTTTTAGCTCACACCAAAGTCCACAATTTCCAGTATTTGCATCTGCCGTAAAAAGTAAGTTTACTCATCACGACATGTGAGCGCTCTCCCTTGTGCTGCTATGAATAAAGGAAATGGTATTAAAAAAAGTGAATTGAGCAAAAAGGTAAAGATCACACAAAGTACGCTGGAAATTTCTGCTTTTGGTTTTTAACCTCAACATTTGAACAACTGCCTTCTGATTTCAGGCTGCACTCTTTAAACGAGTCCTTTAAAGCAGGGGTTCCCAACCTCTGGGCCGCGGACCAGTACCGGGCATCATTTGGTACCAGGCCGCACAGAAAGTATAAAAAGTATTTCTTTTGTGTTGATAATATCTATTGTAAACATTTTTATGTATTATATTATATATATTATAATGTAATAATAATATAAATAAATGTATAAATAAATAATATGTATAAAATGTAATAATTACATTTACATTATATATGTAATAATTAAATTATATGTTTTATTGTGTGTTTTGTTATGTCTTTCCAAGTTATGCAATATATTTGACGATAATATGATTAAGTATTATCTGCTCTTCATCAAAACCATCTGTCGTTTCACTGATTCTGTGAAAACTGGAAACAATATTTTTATCTTTTTATCTTTTTAATTTTCACATAATAAACATTTGACTGCAGTAAAACCATTAAAAGTTAATGGTTACATAGAAGTATAATTAGCTTATATCAACTTAAAGTGTGAATAATCGAACTATCTTGTCTGAACGTTTCCATTAAAAAAAGAAACGGAAACAAACTGCAAATGCAAACTCCAGCCTGCACTTCTGTATTTCCCCGACTGTATGATGTGATATATACTTTATATATAATCACAGAGTCACAGCTTCATAAACATCAGCTGGTTTCACATGATGAAGTAGATAAACAGGAAAGATGCAACTCAAGAAGCTTTCAGCTAAACTACCAAACAGAGAAAAATCCACCAGCAGATAAACACCTTTAATGTCATTAAGTAAGTTTCATTTTCATTGGACATTCAGCCCCTTAAAGTTCTCTTAATAGGAAGAAATAGTCAAAAGTTTCCTTTTGTAAGACGTGAATTTAAAAATAGATCTCAGATCGTGATAGAATAAAGGAAGAAAAAGGCAATAATTAATATGTTAATGCTCATACAGAAAGCGGGACAACAAATAAAACATTGTCATTTTCTGAAATTCAAAAATAGAAACAAACTGAAGTGTTTAAAGACTGAGGACTGAGAACAGTGTTAGTTTTCAGTTTTTACCCCAAAACTAGTTTGGTGTCTGTTTTGAAAGAGGACAATTGACACGTTAATTTAAATTTATTAGTCTCACTTTGAGAGGCAGATGGACTTATAACTTCCTGTGCGAGTGCAGAAGTAGACTCTGATTGCGAGCGATAACATCCAGAAGTACCAGGATGTTTCTTATTTTATTAAGAGCAAAGTGCATTGGATCAGAGAACACTGACCGAAACACAAACATCTTAAAAAAAACACAAAATAAACTAAACTACTCACCATTTTGTAAACTCCTGAACTGAAGCAGCGAGCTGTCGGAGAGAGGAATAACTCTTCATCCACCAAAAATACTGCAGCGCAGAAAGTAAGAGAGGCGGTTGATTATCAGCACTTCCTGTATTTAACAGTGCCGTGTACTTTCTGTGGCGTTTCTTCTGAGAACAGACAGGACATAAAACTCTTGTTATACTGCAAGACAGAGTAATTTCACCCGAAAGAATGACCATAAATGTTAGAAATAAAATGCAATTTTTATGGCTTTTTTCCACTTTAAGCTGATTATTTTTTACTGACAGGCAGTTTATTCATTCTGCATCAACTCATGCTTTCGTTTTTCAAGTCTGCTAATGAACTCTTACACGATTCTTTCCTGAAGAACATAAAAACACAGAGTAAAGATTATTTGAATCACGTAAAAAATGGAGAAAATTGACATAGTATTAAAGCATTCAATAGAAAAATGGTGTGACAATATATATATATATATAAATAATAGAGAAAGCCACAGCTGGAGTTACATGGTCACGTTATAATAATGCATCTTCCTCAATCTAACAATAATACAACAGCCTAAGGCTTCTTTCAGCAGAAATATTAGACTCTCAGCTCAGCAGCCTGATGCTGTCACGTCAGCTGGCAGCTGGTGGAGAAGAAAGAGGAAGTTTTACTCTGAGTTGAAGTATCAGTGGGTTTGACTAACCTTCATGTTTACAAGAGAAAAACGTAGAAACAGCTCAGATTCAACCTTTCTGAGAGGAAACGTGTCCAAAACACTGTCAGCACACAAGCTTCAGAACTGAACCTGCTTATGTTAGAAAAATGTGGTGAATATAAGAAGTTATGTCCCTTTAAAGTGCATCAAATGTTGTGTTTACACGCTGGAAGACACCTTGGACTGTCCCTGCATGTACTCTTCATGTAAGTCTGTCTGGAAATTAATGTTAAATAAGTAAAGTGAGGACATTTTTAGAAAGTGAGGACATCTTTGGACAGTGAGGATATTTTAGGAAAAGATGACATTTTTGGACAGTGAGAATATTTTTTATAAAATGTAGACATTTTTAAGAAGTGAGGACATTTTTGGACAGTGAGGATATTTTATAGAAAGTGAAGACATGTTTAGGTAGTGAGGACATTCTTTATAAATTGGGAATATCTTTGGAAAATGAGAACATTTTTAGTAAGTGAGGACGTTTTTAGAAAG
>CALSCE010010700.1:2195723-2206557 GCA_943593645.1 Bovichtus variegatus
TGGTTCATTGGTGTTTAACAGCAACTGGAAATAATAAGTGAATGAAAACTGTTTGTGTTAAAAAGTGAAATTCTTGTGGTGAGTGTGACATGGCTGTTGCTGTGCTGATGTACATGTATATTAGATGATTATAGGCGACAGATAAACATGGAGAAAGGGTTGAGTTTACATTTGCATTAAATTAAAACCTTGAAAGCTAAAATGAAACCTTCTAATTATTACACAATCCTTGTCTGTACACAAGGATGTACAGACAAGGATCACTGGATTACTTTGATACTGAAGAAAATTTAGAAATATGCTGATTCTCAGTTATAAAGAGCAGATTTATGGACCTTTATTTGAGATAATGATATTCTGTGAAGCCTACTTTTAAATTGCCTCCATGAGCTGTGTGTCACAGCTGCTGCAGAGGCGAGGGCAGTGTGGGAAATTTAAACAACATTTAGAAAATTTTGCGGCGACTTTGGAAGAGAAAAAATAAGTATTTGTGCATAAAGTTTTAAATGTGAAATGCGCCGAGATTAAAATGCATACAGTAATCACAACCGTGTGCAAACATGAGTAAATAAAAAGCATATTATTGCTGTTCCAAAGAGAAGAGGTGCGCTTCGCAGTCTATTACACGGCGTAAATACTTGATTCTTATTGGTCAATACCAGTATTCTACTGTTGCCATGGAGGCCGATTTGTTTTAGCGGGAGAAATACAATAATTTTTAAACCAAAACAATCATTTTTAATCCAATACAATAATTTTTATCCAATTAAATACTTTTTTCAAATCAATACAATCATTTTAAAACCAATTACATCATTTTTAAACCAATTAAATAATTTTTAAACCAATGAAATAATTTTTTTAATCAATACAATCATTTTTAAACCAATTAAATATTTTTTTTAAATTAATACAATCATTTTTAATCCAATACAATCATTTTTAATCCATTACAATCATTTTTAAATCAATACAATCATTTTTAAACCAATTACAGAATTTTTAAACCAATACAATCATTTTAAAAACAATATTTTGTGTGAAATCGTTGACTTCTTTAGTAAGTAGCCATGTAATAAGCGGTAAAATGTACAGAGACCTCTGTGTGCATCTAACTGTGCTTCATATTCACTTTTTGCAGAATGTTTCTCTCGATTTTCATCAGAAATTATGCTAATTAAAGAAAACTCCCCTCAGTGTTTTCTCCCAAGCATTATTCTTCTCGTTCCTCTTCTAGCGGTCAAAGGTCGCACCCTAACAACAACACAGTGACCCACCTCGTGACCCTGATGACATTACTTCCTGTCCCGTAAGACAGGGAAAGTGTTGTTATTACCACAGGAAGTCCCACGCCTTCGTCTCAGGGTGTAGTTTGTGTTTAAACTTCTCTCTCGCTGATCTGCTCAGCTTCATGCAAATCTGATGAACAGACATAATAATAAAAATAATTAATTCATAACTCGTGTTTCTTGCTGTTTAATTTCAGTGACTTTCTTGTCATTGATGTTAGCAGCAGCGTGTAGATCGTGCTTTAAATACACAAAATAAAAATGTGAAAAATAAAAGACAGTGGTTCGATTTTGATGACCGCTCACATTTCTATTTAGAAAATAATTGTCACCTTTGTTTTCTGTTCACAGTGCCCTAAAATCTCATATCGGGGATTGTTTAGCAGAGTTATAATGTGAAGTGTTTACTTATACGAAATGTACAAATAACTGAAGTAAAGCAGGTTGCACGACACAAACTAATTCTTCCGTTACATTGTTACTAAATACTGAACAATTGGCCTGAAACATATGTTTACTCGTGTGGTAAGTAAACTTTACTACACGCTTCTGAGGCAGCTAGTTCTATTTCATCCTGACTGACCGCCAGAGGCAGTGCCCTGAATATGGAGTAGGAGCTAGCTGATATTTATACTGTGTACATTCTTTTCTATAATCTGACTGTTCCATAGTTAGCAGAGTGCTCTCGCTCAGGCTAACTTGGTGAGATGCTAACAGGAGTTAGCTGCTACAGTACACATTATTTGCCTGTTACTGCTGTTTTTTCCTTAGCTCACACTAACTCACAACTGCACCAGTGAAGAGAGTGTCCTCGCGCCCCTCTCACTGCATATACTGCTTCCTGGCCTCGTTTTTCTACAAGTCAGCAGATTGCTTTCGCTCAAGCCTGACGTAGCAGTCCGCAGCAACTGGTGAGATTTCTCTGCTGCTGTTGCTATATTTAACTCTCCTTGCTGTAACATCTGTATGGCTCCTCTTTAACCAGAGGACGTCCATGACCTTTGTCCCTCTTGCCTTGGCCTCGAGCATCTGAGGGAGGTTCTCTCGGAGGACCCGTGTATGATGACTCCAGCCCAACCTACCCATTCTAGGTGTCTCGCCGCAGAGACTGCGGGTGCTTCGCCCAAGAAGAAGGCTATGTCTGATGAGCTATCTTCTAGGATGGACCTGCTAGCTGCTGAGCTGACCCAGATGAAGTCACTCCTCCTGGCTCTCCATTCTGGTGCTGGTACAGAAAATGCTGCTGCACCCAATGGCTGATTTGGTTCCAGGGGAGGATATTGTCTCAATGGCAGCTTCAGCCACTCGGGCACACTCCGGCACACTCTGGCACACTCCGGCACCCACCAGCTTTTCAGTTACTCCTTCTGAATATGGAGGGGCACTAGGGCTCTCTCCCATCATACATTTGATGGCCGAACCCTGGCAGCCATGCAGGATGCGTCAAAATTCGTCCTTGACCACATGCCAGCTTTTGAGCCTACCTTCGCTTCTGTTATAGTTTCCCCTGACAAGACTCTGAGGCGGAATGCCAGTTGCCCTCGACCCCAATGTCAAGTCACTGATGACCTTTTTGCTAAGGCTCATGATACAGCGGTGTGCATGGGCCGTATCGGCAACTCCCTCTCTCACCTCATGCACGCCCTCTCGTTCTCCCTGCGGCAGGATGCTTTCGGGGCTTCCTCCACCTTTGTCAGAGACATGTACATGGGATATTGTGCCTCATCATCAGGCAGTTTCTTTGTTTTGCCTTCCAAAGCCGTAATTTTCAGTTCCGGGTGCTTCCATTTGGACTCTCCCTCTCACCACGGGTGTTCACCAAGTGTGTCGCGGCAGCCCTCTTGTCCCTGCAGTCGCAGTCTCAGTCTCATTCTCAGTCTCATTCTCAGTGTCAGTCTCAGTCTCAGTCTCAGTCTCAGTCTCAGTCTCAGTCTCAAATTTAATTCCGAGTGGTTTAAGGATTAACCCTGATTATTTACAGAAGTGTTATTATCGTTTAACACTTCTGTCTTTACTCCACTTGTGCTAAGTGTCCGCCTTGGTAGAGTTGCTCTTTTGGTTTTGTGCTATTTGTGTGTGTGTGTGTGTGTGTGTGTGTGTGTGTGTGTGTGTGTGTGTGTGTGTGTGTGTGTGTGTGTGTGTGTGTGTGTGTGTGTGTGTGTGTGTGTGTGTGTGTGTGTGTGTGTGTGTGTGTGTGTGAGAGAGACTTTAAGCCTGTATCACCACTTGTGTCACCTCACATGACATCATGTGTCTAATGCAACCTGACAGATGTGTGTCTGTGAGAGTGAGTTTGTGTGTGCGTGTGTGTCCGTGAGACTGATTGTGTGTGTGTCTGACAGTGCAGTAAGAGTGTTTTTCATTAAGGTCACTGCAGTGAATATCACGTTATGATGCCCCATGTATTATTTTAGAGGTTAAAGAGATGTGATGGTGTTGGGCGCACACACACACACTCACACACACTCTGCCAGTAGCCGGTAGTTGAGTCAGACTGCTGTTTGCTCGGAGGATGAAAGCAGGACTGACTAACTCTTTGTTTCTCTACCACGTTGTTTTAAATAGCACTTCCTGTGACTGCGTGACCCATGATGCAACGCTGCTGCCTGTGCTGTGATTTCACTGTTGAATGACAAGAACACTGGTGCAGTTTGTAAAGTATGTTTGTTTGAATCTCACAGCCTGGTGAGCAACATATCAACAGCAAAATATGAAATGCAATAAATCTAAAATGTGATAATTTGCTGCTTCTCTCTGTTTTATATCACATAATAAATCATGATGAGTGTGTTAGTTGGAGACCTGATCTCTATGATTGCCTTGCATGATTGATATAAGGCAAATATTATATAATATTAACACAATTTCAAAGTCAGTTTCCTCTCTGCATGTGTAGTACAGAGAGAGGTTCAGGAAGTGTTTAGCCTAGCTTAGCACAGTGACTGGAAGCAGAGGGAAACTGTTAGCCTAGCTCCATCAAAAACCTTCCAACAACTCCAGAGCGGTCTGATCTACATGGACACGGTTTCTCTTTCAGACACTTTTGTTTGATTCTTTATTCTTCTATTCTGTTTTGTCGGAGCTTGGATAACAGTTTCCCCCTGCTTCCATTATTTGTGCTAAGCTAGGCTAATCACATCCTGGACCCCTCTATGTACTGGACACAGTGCAAAACTGATATCCATGTTCTCATCTGAATCTAGGCAAGTTATCAAATAATCACCGTAAGCATTTATCCTCCATCAAGTGCAGGAAGTGACTCCACAATACAATTTATTACAGGCAGTTCTGACAGATATTCAACATAAATAAGATTCATGTGAGGTGTGACTTTTGCTTGTTGAATTTTTATTTAGAGAAATGTCTGTTAAGTCACTTTTAAGGAGAAAGCACAATTGTGATTGAGCCTATGTTCCACTGAGGACAATATTTATATATTTGCAGTATTATAATTATGTAAAAAAATATGTATTACAGTTTTTCTTCATCGCTTACACACAACAAAAATAACTATGCACTAGGGCTGCACCCGCTTAGTCAATCAGTCGACTAATTGTTCATTTTGGACTAAGATTTTTAGGTAATTAGTCATTTTTAATGCTTTTTTTTCATGCTAAATAACTTATTTCCGAGAAACTTATGAGCTCTTCTCTGGTAAACACGAGATTTAAAGTGTGGAGCTTTTGCATGATTCTTTGTTTTTACTGAAGTAGAAATGATAAATTAACCAGGACTAAAATCCTAAGGATTGCCACTTCAAAGTGTTTTTAGTAGTATTAAGTGTTTGAATCTGAACACTGAATAACACGACACGTTTCCAGGACTCTGCAGAGGAAATTAACTCCTGGTGTGTTCTCGCTCCGCTAACAAAACAAATGTGCTTTAAGAGTTCAGCCGCAGCAGAACAATGTGGAGTAATGAGCCTTTGGACATTTCTTGGCCTTATTTGGCTGCAGCTGATAACTGAGGTTGATACTGTTGTTGCAGAGCTGCAGCAGGAAGTGATGTCATCAATCCTGTCCTTGACAAATACTGATTTCCCTGAGATTGACGACATTTATACCTCGGATAGAAGAAGAATGTGCTGAAGTTTGCTCTACATAAAAATATGAACAAGCTCATTTCCCCACATTGAAATACACTCAGTGGCCAGTTTATTGGGTAAACTTTGCTTAAGTTAATGTTCAGTTTTATAGAAGTGTTAATTTAACTGTGCATCATTCTGGAGGATGCATGTTGTGGTGCTGTTGAATTGTATTGCATTATTCTCAGAAGTGTCTCTATTATTATTATTTATATTCATGCAGTTAAATATAACTAACATAATACAATATACTGCGCTAAATAAACACTTCTCAACGGTGTCAACAAAAACTGAACACTGCCTTTTTCTTTTTGCTCCATTGTTTGAATATTTGAGGGATTTTTTTAGAGCACAAATTTCCCTTTCAGAATGAAGTTAGTAACAAGTAAAATGTAGTAACATTTTTATTAATCTGTGCTTCCTAGTTCGAAATTTTAATTTTTAATTGACTGATCTACGGTTTTGAAAAAAAAGCTGTGTGTGTGTGAGAGTGAGCGTGTGTTAAAGGTACAGAGACAAGCACCTACAGTATATGTTTATTAATAATAATAATAGGATATAATAATAATAATAATAATAATAGAAATAATAATTATGCATATGATGATGATAATATTAATAATTATATAAATAATAATAGAAATAATAATGATACATATGATGGTGATAATATTAATAATTATATAATGAATAATAATAAATTAATAATAGAAATAATATCAATACAAATGATAATGATAATACTAATGATAGTAATAATAATAAAAATATTAATACTAGAGATAATACTACTATTAATACTAATAATAAAAATAATAACAATAGTCTATTTTCTCAGGCGGTTCTCGTACCATTAACATCTCTTATTAATCTCCTATTTCACACTGTTTTTGGTGTGAATAATAAAATATTTTACTTCCTTTACTTTGAAAAACACGTTTCGCTCAAGCCGCCGTGTCTCTATTTGTGAAACCCTTTATTGAATTATTTTGTTCCATCTTCTGTCTGCAGACCTCTCGAAGAACAGACTGGCGGACGTCCCGTCGGAGGTCTGCCACCTGGTCGCCTTGGAGACACTAAACCTGTATCACAACTGCATCAGGACCATCCCCGACAGCATCATCGGCCTGCAGTCCCTCACCTCCTTAAACCTCAGGTGCACACGCGCACGCACGCGCACACACACACACACACTCTCTTTCTCTTTCTCTCTCTCTCTCTCTCTCTCTCTCAGTCCTGCGTTAAACACAATCTAAGTTAAACATGTTTTAAAGCTTGTGAATTCAAGGGGAAAAAACTTTTTGAAAGTAGACGTGAATAGACATAGGTGCTTGAGTTGATACATTTTGTACAGGAATATAAATCGTTTTTACTTCACGTGAGTAAATAGGCTTCGTTGCTGTTCATGATTCAGCTTCTATAAAGCCTGTTAGTTCTCATGATAAATAATCTTAGTGTTTTCACAGTAATTTAGTTTAACCCGTGACTCAAACCAGGCCTTGAATTTGAGGGAATTGGTCCTGGAAAGTTCTTGAAGTTCTTGAAAAGTGCCGTGTCGTCCATGTTGTTCAGATTGAATCGCAGTGACAAAGCAAAAATAAAAACAGTGTTATTGTCCTTTTAATGTGAATGTGTATTGTGTGAGGGCTTACTGTCGCTGCACTTCCACTGTGTGCGTGTGCGTGTGCGTGTGCCTGTCTGCGTACCGTGGATGCTGCAGGGTGAACTGCAAAGCTTTCAAATTGTCCACACACAGCTTGTGTTCATTTGACTGTTAGTTAACTCATAAAACCACACACGCACACACACACACGCACACACACACACACACACGCACACACACACACACACACACACACACACACACACGCACACACGCACACACACACACACACGCACACGCACTGTACTGCTCTCTGCTCCTGATCTGTGACTCAGCTGTTTTTAGAAAATGTCTTTCTCTTTCTGCTCATCTGTGTTTTATATCACTGTGACCTGAATACACATGAAAATAAATAATGACGTTTCACTTCTTCTCACATTTTATTGAACAAATATTAATCGATTAATTTAGAATAGAACCAGATTGATTCTTGGTTGCAGCCCTCTTTAGTCTTTCCGTTTTGTCTTTCATTTTGAAGTGTTGGCTGGACTAAACAAGACATTTGGATGAATAAATTATGATGATGGAACAATTTCCTCACATTTTCTAAGTCTTTAATCTAAATTATTAATCAGTAAATTGGAAATCTAATCAAGAGAATAGCTGATTAAATAATCATTAGCTGCAGCTCTAAATGCAATCTTTCTTTAAAATTATGCAAATCTAGCTTCAAGCAACAAAAACATTGTAATCAGGGATAATAATAATATTAAAATGATAGAGGGAAAAATTATATAAATAGCAAAGATAGAAATGTAAGAGCTGACAAGGTTGTTGAACCCCAGATTAAAAGACAGATAAAAAATATCTTTAATTAGTTTTTAAAAAAACAAGAAGATGAAAATGATTTTCTTCAACCATCATATTTTTATCTTTAGTGAATCAGATCTTTTCCTCAGCTGCTGATAATGCATCTGTTATTATAGATCCACACAGACTGTACGGCTCATTAGCATGACTCAACACACACACACACACACACACACACACACACACACACACACACACACCCTCTCTGTGTTTCCAGTCATGGTGCTGTTACTGTGTAAATTAGTCATTTAATGAATGATTCATTTAATTAGATGATGTGTGTGTGTGTGTGCTCGTGCTCGCAAGCGCGCTACATAACCACTGTAGACAGAAAGTCTTTATATCTCAACAGAAAAAAAGACTAGTCACATTTAGATTTTAGGTTTAAATGAATGCACACACACACACACACACACACACACAGCCTGTCCTGTCACAGGAAGGACGCGCTGCCTTCCTCTCCAGATTTATTTTTAGTCTCTTTAAAGTCAGACAGCTCATTGTCATCAGTTGTACACTTGTAGAAATATATTCGTTATTCTGGGCTGTTGTTGCAAATGTAGGATTCACTTTGAATCATGGTTTAGTTTTTGCCTGTTTGAAATAGTTTAGTTTTTTTATTTCTTCAAGTTGAGTTGATTCCGTTTTTAAATCCCAGCATTATGTTTTTAGACATTTCCCTCCAACAAATGTCAACTTCATTAATCCTCTGACAGCCGTAAATATCGGAACCAACTGTCATCACGATCCATCTGACGGTTGAGATATTTCAGTCTGGATCAGAGTTTGGATCGACCCATAGACGCCGATAAGTGCTCCGTAAGTGTTTCCATCAGGTCAAACTATGAATATTTTAATCTAGTATAAATAATAAAACTCATATGAGACTTATTGCTCTTCACATTCTTGTAAATGCAACAGCTCCAGGAAATACTTGAAAAAGCCTGCCGGGAAACTTAGAAACAAAGGAACTAAAGTTTAAGAGTAGAACAGCTGATATTCCATTGTCGTCGTTAGCCTGTTAGCATGCTGGTGTTAGCGTGTCGTGCTACGTGGCTGCAGACTGTGCTCTTGTTTTTCTCTCCATTGTCTCCCAACGTGTGTGTGAACAGCTGGATAAGCTCACTTGTGTGTTTCCTGGATGTTATTTTCAGAGCTGAGTCAGAGGGGGGGGGGGGTTCCAATTTTTGTGTGTGTGTGTGTGTGTGTGTGTGTGTGTGTGTGCGTGTGTGTGTGTGTGTGTGTGTTTGTGTGTGTGTTTTGTGTGTGTTTTGTGTGTGTTTTGTGTGTGTTATGTGTGCTTGTGTTTCTATTTCCCTGGTCAGAGACTAACGACTTTTCATCTGCTCTTGGCTTGTCTGAGTAAAATTATTTGAATTTATGATCGAGCATTTAGTGCAGGAGTGAAGGACGGAGTTGAGACCATCAATGAAGCCGTCATAAGTCATAATATCCAATGAGAGAGTCGGGACAAAGCAGCTCTGAAGAGCCTCCAAAAGCTCTTTGTTTTATGATAGACACCTTCTCCTTACAAGTGCAAGGTGTGCTGCATACCTACTGGAATTAGTATTACATTATTGTATATACAGTATATTTTATTTTAATAAGTGTCTTGTCAGGTTTTTTTTTGTTTGTTTTTTCCTATTAAATTAGTATTTAGTATTATAAAGTATTTTTATCAATTTTGTGATTTGTTAGACAACAAAAAACTATAACTATAGATACACTGTTTTATCATGTGCGTGTGTGTCTGTGTGTCTGTTTGCACACACACACACACACACACACAAACACACATACACGTTCATACCTGGTGGAAAGGGGACGTGTGGATGTGAGATGATATATTTATTTTCCCCATGTGCCTTTTGTCGTCAGTGTGCTACAAAACAATCGTCATTTTCTATAATGTTCACACTTATTCTATCATTTATTCAAGGTCTCCCTGTAATTTTAATGCTGCGGTGAAAGATTTGGTGTTAAAATATTCACAATGCTCGGCTCTCTCGTTTAATGTTCCTACTGATGGCACTGGTAAATAGTTTATTAATATCTTTATTTAAAAAGACATCCGTTTATAGACAACAGTATAAATGTGCCGCAGTTACCTTGACAGCTGGTTTTGCAGCCGTAGTCTCAAACCTTCAGAAGTGACTTTTAAATGATGTTGTGATCAAGTCACATGATTATGATTTCTTCCTTGTTTGTGTTGCAGTCGTAACCAGCTGGGCGCTCTGCCGGCCTGTCTGTGTGGTTTACCTCTGAGAGTCCTCAACGCCAGCAACAACAAGCTGGTGAGCCTGCCGGAGAGCATCGGGCAGCTGCACAGCCTCATGGAGCTGGTGAGACCCGCCATACTGCGTCTGCATCACCGCATCACTACATCACTACATCACTACATCACTGTATCACTGCATTACTACATCACTACATCACTACATCACTGTATCACTGCATTACTACATCACTACATTACTACATCACTGTATCACTGCATTACTACATCACTACATCACCGCATCACTACATCACCACATTACTACATCACTGTATCACTGCATTACTACATCACTGCATCACTGCATTACTACATCACTACATCACTACATCACTGCATCACTACATCACCACATTACTACATCACTGTATCACTGCATTACTACATCACTACATCACCGCATCACTACATCACCGCATCACTACATCACCACATTACTACATCACTGTATCACTGCATTACTACATCACTACATCACTGTATCACTGCATTACTACATCACTGCATCACTACATCACCACATTACTACATCACTACATCACTGCATTACTACATCACTACATCACCACATTACTACATCACCACATTACTACATTACTACATCACTGCATTACTACATCACTACATCACTGCATTACTACATCTCTACATCACCACATTACTACATTACTACATCACCACATTACTGCATTACTACATTACTACATCAC
>CALSCE010010700.1:2251563-2315361 GCA_943593645.1 Bovichtus variegatus
GTGTGTGTGTGTGTGTGTGTGTGTGTGTGTGTGTGTGTGTGTGTGTGCGTGCGCAGAAATAACTTCCATTGACTTTTTTTTAACAGATTGAGTTCATGAAAGCAGCATGTCCACCCATTAAGCATGCATGCCTTTTTTTTTTTTTTTTTTTACACTCTTTTTGCAGTTGCATCACAAAAGGCCATACAAACCACATTTGACAGAGTACTCTTATACTTCTACTTCTACCAGTGACGGAGCTGCATCGCATTAAGTTTGGTTTTCTGATTCAACTTAGCTCATAAAAGCAATGCTTTTTGGCAACAAAATCAAAAATCCTGTGTACTTCAATCGACCAAAATACAATGTTTTCAAAACTGTCCCTGCTTGTGTAACCTTGCCAGAGAGATTAAAGGTGTTGCAGTGTTCTCTTACACGAGTGTCAAGTCTCTGCAAGTGGTTTTTCATATACTGAAAACAATGGTTGCTTGAAGGGCAAGAAATCAAAACAGAAAATAAAACAAACTAACTTTGTGATGTGAAAACCGATCAACGGTCTGTGGCTTGTCACTTTGGGTTGTATATGTAAGCTAAGGCACACATTTAATATGGTTAATGCAACCAGTTGCTCAGCCACTTTCAGAGCTGAACACCAGTGATGTGGCTGTCACAGGGTGTTGGGTCACCTGTAATTCCTCTGTAAAATGAGACAGTGTGGACTTTACCTCTGAATGCGATGTTTTCTGCAAATGAAGACGTACACTCTCCTCAGCCCCACCAGGACGGGGTCCCAGTTGTTGTAGTGGCATAGGAGCGTGGCGATGAAGAAGGAGAGGAAGACAGGGACCGCCCCGGCAAAAAACAGCCACGAGAAACGGACCTATCCACATACACATATGAAGGAAAATAAATATTACAACTACTGTCATGACTGGACTTTGAAATTCATTTAAGCACATTGGTTCAAATTACACAACTCATTCAATCCCCAATTTAATAAATATTTACTCACATTACAACATAAATAATTATTCATCAAAAGCATTATGACAAATTCCGTACAAACCTTATACAGTGAAAAGGAAACACATTGAAATTGACTTTTCATTTTGCCATATTGAAAAAAATAACTGTATCTTGAATCTTATTTCAAAGTCAGACACCTGAGGTGGTAAACTTACCTTCTGCATGCAAATATCTGCCATAATAGAGAGCGGGATGGTGAGGCTCAATGCCAGAGTCCCGATTAGAGACGATGTGAGGAAACAGCCCCTGTGCAGAGAAAGCAGCATCACTAGTCACAGCATTAAAGCGTTTCGGAAATTATTCTTCAAACTGATTAGTTCCACTAACTCAACTCATCAAAATGGAAATTGTGATGGCTTTGTATGGAAGCCCATAGAGGACTTTGATAAAATCATAACGTAAACAGGAAAGTAAAAGTGAAAATGTAATTCCACAATAGCATTACAATTTTACACATACATATATGGGTTATTTAAGTAAAAATAAGGTTTGCCCAAGTGGAAAATTAGGCTAAATTGTTTATATTCCATTTTAATTTTCACATTTGAATTAACATTGAAATATTTTCCACTGTACAGTGGGGTACAGTTTTAATTTTAATATGGTCATAAGAAAGCCTCTATACAAGAATGTGTGTTAAGAAATTGTGTTATTTGCATTTACATTTTTACTTTCTACTCAAATAACACATACTGTACATAATATGAAAAATAAAACTGCTATTGTGGAATTACATTTACATTCTTAAGTATAAATTATGATTTAAAGAAAAGTCCACTACGGAAGCTTCCATAGTTTGGTGCCAGAATTGTGACGTGAACAAATAAAGAGTCAGATGCTCACCAGAGCCAGAGGAACTCTGACAGAACGGTTCCAATGAGGCCATTAATGAGGATGTACGTCCACACCAGCTGGCTGGGAAGCTCAAAGGCCTCGAAGCCTGTGTAGTGGAGCAGGAGGAAGCCAGGCCACAGCAGCAGCAGGTTGAACAGACCCACAAACCCTGAGAGACACACAGCAGCTCCAGCTTAGGCAGCTTTAAAAGACGCCTTCTGTTCCCCAGTGGCAACAACTACATGCTAAAAAATAGTTATTGACCTTAACAACAGATACAATGAGTATTTGCTTACCAAAGAACATGGGGATGTCAAGCTTATCCTCCCGATCCACTCGTCTCTTGATCATTACGATGTAGACAGCATACAGCACCGCCCCCGCCAAGGACCACAAAGACCCTTCGCGTAAAAATCAATTACATTTTGAAAGGTTTTAAACTATATCAATTCATCACTATTAGGCAAAAGAGTAATGAAACAATTCCACTACAATTGATGTGAACGAGAGACAGATAATCGCTGTCTCCATGGTTACCCGTGACGCCTTTCTCATCAGGGTTGTCCATGCTGGAGAAACTCACGAGGGTAACACCTCCCATGCTAAACAAAAGAGATAGAACATCAACTGACGGATTAAAAAAAAAATCTTAGAAAAAGACTTTAAGACTTACATTTTAAAATGAGTCAAAATGTCTAAAGTATGGAAGTCCTGAGAGGCAAATGAGAAAAATTATTCTGGCAATCTATTTTCCAAGTCTGATCTAAAGTGTTTTCTCTCCTGTGTTTATGGCTTTAGGACATGTGAAAAAAAAAGGTGTGTTTTTGACAGGGTCAATTGTTTATTAATGTAACAGCGCACCACACGCAATCGTGTTTTCTTCCAGGTGAGTTTTAATGTCTCCATGTACTCTAAACACAAGGTACATATGTTGTGTGTTAGCAAATTAAACAATGTTACATAACTTGCTAAAATACAACATGTATCTTGCTTTTAGTCCCATTTATTTGCTTCGTCCACCTGTCAGAGGCCAGTATTTGTGGAGATATATTAGTCTGAACCAACTGGGACCTTCCATGGAGTTAGGAAAAAAAGAACATGTACAGCTCCTCCAGTAAATCACAGGATACATCACCCAGGCACAAAAAAAAAAAAAAAAAAAACTAAACATAAAACAATACATCCACTCGTGCAAATACATGCTCAGCACTGAAAAACCTCCCAACATGCCGTTCTCAACTCAACTGCCAACACTTTGATTCAGCCCTTACCTCAGAGCCACAGCTAACAGTTTGGACAGGGTGAAACGGTCGCTGCTGTTGCTGGGAAATATGGCTGCTAAGATGAGCGTGAACAGACCTGAAGAGGAAGAAGAGAAAGTCAAGTCCAGTCAAACAGTGGCATTAGACAGCTGACAGACCAGTCAAAGCAGTGGGTATACTTTTCTTTAGGGTAAATACATATATGATGGCTGACACTGCCAAACCAACACACATTTTGCCATTTTCCTTTAATCAAGTTGAAGTAAAATAGTTTCAGTTTCAAATTTTACTTATTGTGTGAGAGAAAGAGTCACCTGAGGTGGATGATAGAATGTTGACGATGGCAACCTGCGTGTCGGACAGGGCTTCCTGATAGGACAGGTTAGCCAGGAACCACTGGAAGACAAACGCAAGCAGTGATGTGACATTTTCTACACCTTCCTGTACATCGGCCCTGTGGTAAATACCATCTAAATGATATTATAAAGCCTGGTTTAGCAGACAGTTTAAAGTTCTTTTCTTTTTTTTTTCTTACATGGCACTACATTTATTTGATTTATAAGTTACTTTACCAATGAAAACAATGAAGATTTTACATCCAAAACATATGCACTGGTCTGAACCAGCTGGGAAATGGTAGGTAAGAAAAAAAGAACATTTACAGCTCCTCCAGTAAATCACAGGATACACCACCCAGACCTTATAAATGACGATGCTTTGCTAAAGATTTACCTACCCAACAGTATATAAGATAGTTTGAATTAGCGCCAATTCTAAAACGCTCCTCTCAAAGTAATTCTATCATATGATTTATAACAGTAAAACACTCACAGGAACACTTTTTCAGAATCATGAGTACTTTTAGTTTTACTTTTGATACATTTTGATGAAAAGACCTCAACTTTAGTGACATTTTATTTTGTGTCAGTTTATTTTTGATAATACGACTTTGACAGTTTATTAATTGTAGATACCCCCACCCATGATAGCATCACCCATAAGTAAATAAATATAATATAATATACACTTATAATAATATAAGTGTATAAATATACAAATCGTGTAAAATGTCTGAAGTTTTTACCCTACTCAAAGTTTAATCTCTAGTTTGTTGTGTGAGTGAGCGAGCATCCCATAAAGTGATTCTCAGTCTTAACTTTAACACAGGTTAAAGGAGGGCTCGACCATGATGACCTTTGTTGCATCTCTCTCTCACTCATTTCCTGTCATCTCTGCACTACCACTAATAAGGGCATAAAAGGCTCAAAAAAGTTATCATAATAATTCAAACAAGAGAAAAGCTGCCAGAAGTATCTTCCATTAGTCACAAAAACAGCATGCCTGTTAGAAGGTGGACAAAATGCACAGGAACATCTTACAATTCAATAACAACACAGGGCCTCAACATTTAGACTGTAAAAGATCTCTGACACAGTAGCTTAAAAAAACATAACTTGTATTTCTGGGTAGTTGGATTGTGGTGTAACGATCGATAGATCATAACATCAAAAATGACAGCAGGAAAAAAAGCTAAATGTCATCACTTGGGTATTGTGCTGATGTGATTTTTCCATCATTTTCAAACCTTGGAGTATAATTCCCAAACAAGTGATCAAATGAAGAATCATGTCAAATACTCTGCTTTAAGATTTCCCAGATGCTCTCGATTTTGCTCAGAGAGGATGAGTCACAAATTAAAAGCAGTTCATCACTTGAAAGGCTACATGATTAATGGCTAATAACAAACAAATAAGCAAATAAATGTGTGTGTGTGTGTGTGCGTGTGCGTGTGTGTGTTCAATTATACCTTGTTACTATGCATCCTTTCTATAATTTGATACAGCAAGGTACAATCAAAGGCTGGCACACATTCCAGCTGACTTACTCACCACAAAGCAGAAGAAGAAGCTGATTTTGGCCACATCAGTGATGGTTAGCTTGCCCACCGTGCGCAACATGGCCTCGTGGTCCTTGGCAGCTGGGTAGGACATACGGGACAGTTTGGCCTCCAGGGCTTGAGTAGAGGGCAGCTGACGCACCTCCATGATATTACTGAAACGCACCCGCTGCTTTTTGGAAGCTGCTGGGAGGTGTTGCACAAATAGAGAGGGGAGTGAATTGACGGAGGCAGGTATAAAAATTTGGTTCTATTTTTGTCTGCTCAAACACAACTAAAGTAATAATGTAATGTAACGTTGAGACTCCATTTGTATTTGCAGCAAGACAGTCACACAAAATATCCTGCTTATCGGGTGCTAACGCATGACTAGTCTGAGCACAAGTCCTGTCATTTTAAAACACAAGTGACACACATATGAACCCTTGAAATACAAACACAACAGAAACCCTAAGAGACCATCTCAGAACCTTTACTGTGGGGCTTTGGACTCTGCAGCTATATTGTCTTTCAGCCAGATCAAGACATTAAGGGCAGCTACAACTCTCCTGAACTGCATCACTAAAAAGTGCATATTTTTTTCCATTGCTCTGTGAAATACAGCCAAAATCCTGTTGTTCTTATTATGATGTTATGTGAAAGAAGAGAGAATAGAGAAAGGATAACTGAGCGTGAGGCTCTCATAAAAGGTCAGACAGAGGTTTCTCTTGTTAAATATTCTATTTCTTTCATATTGGCTCTTAATAATGATTTGTTTTTTTGTTTTTGTTTTTTTTACGAGAACAAATTGATCTACTAGAGTGGTCTGAGTAAATTCAGAGGGGAATACAATGTTGAAACAAGATAATAAATATTTCAAAAAATGTACTCACAAGATTCACAGTCTCCCATTAAAAAGTTTGAGTGCTCTGCAGGTACGTCCTGGAACTTCACCGGGACATACAGTGGTTCACTCTGCACAAGAGTGACAGAGTTAGTCGGACATTTTTGTAGTTGGTGAAGTAAAAAAAAGCTGTAACCTGTTGGTAAACAGTCAGGGGGAAAAAAAACAAACTTGTAGCACTTTTGACTAGTATACTTTCTCTACGATTAGACTACGTACCAAACAGTTGTTCACAGTGGTGTCAGTGGTGCAGGGTGCAAAGTAGGCTTCAGCGTCAGCAAACTGCAGAAAGACGCAAATCAAATAATCAACTTACAGACCAGAAGCAAGATTTCTGAACCTCCCTAAGAGTCATTTACAATTGCATCTAGTCTTAAATGAAAGGTTCACCGTTTTTCAAAAAAAGTTGTGCGCAACACAGAAATTGCTTTATTTGCACACAAAAAAAACATTCTGCTGCACCTTTTAACTGCGCTTAGGTGCAGTGTAGTGAGGCCGATTACAAAAAGGTCATAATTCAGGATTTCTATGAGGTTTACCACAACTGTTTGCTTCTGCTGCAGATGCAGCTCAGAAAAATAAAGTCAATAACCCTGGTATGTGAATCTGTAGAATTGAGGTTGTGAAATGCACATAAATGTTTGGAGGGGGAAAAAAACAACATTTTTGATGTACTCCCCCCACGCGGTGAGAGTGTGCTTTCACTACTTACAAACGCAGAGTGCCGCCGTTTCAGAGAGCCAGTGCACTGCTGCCTCCAGGGCCGCCACAGCAGGAAACCCAGCAGATAGAGGACAAACATGGAGGTCTTGGTGAATGTGCTGAAGAAGGGTTTGTTGTACTCCTGTCGCCTGAAGATGTACTGCAGGAAGAATCAACAGGAGGAAGCAGTTTAGGATCACAACAGCTTTTAACTAACATGAGTTGCAAGCTGGACAGTGTTTCCCTCTCAGGCACTCCTGTTTATTTTGCATTTCAAGTCTAGCAAGTTAAGTACATTTCTTCCTAAGAAGAGACAAACAATATTTAAACAATATAATGTGACATTTGATACTTGCACCACATTTCAGAAGGAATCATTGGACTTGTTACTCCAGTACATGTATGTGATGGCTGTCGTTAGCGCTTCCTTTAGACATGTTTCTCTGTGAGAGGCTGGATGTTTCCTCTTGTCTTACATTTCTAGCTACTTCCAAACTTCTATGCCGCTAACCCAGTCGTCTTTCCTCAGTGCCTCGGTTTAAAAAGCTTTTCAAAACCCGCCTGTACCGAATGGCATTTGTATAATATTGTTTCATCTCTATATGTTTGACTTCCCTGTTTTTGATAGTCTTTTAAATGTTTTTGTTTTATGATTAACTATCTAATTGTAAAGGTGCTGTATTTAGTGAAGCACCTCGTAACTCTAGTTTTCGAAAGGAAGATATAGATATAGAAATAAAGTCTACTATTATTATTATTATTATTATTATTATTATTATTATTCTTTTGTAACAGTGCCACTGCCACAAGAGATCATCTTTTAGGATGTTTATTTTGACACTGTGAAATGGCCTATAGTTTTGACTATCCAGCAGTAAATAGAGTTATTGGAGGATCTACAACGTTTAATACCAACACATGAATAATTTAAACACTCTAAAAAGGAGATTAGCTGACAAAACGACGATATTGGAGTTATAATATATGATATTATAATATATGGAGTTGCAATATTGACATTTACTAGTTTTTTTTAGGATTTGAGTGCTTGTTGGGAGAGGGAAGGGCAGATGTGTTGTACATTTGGGATAACACAGTAAAACACAGAGAAATATATCGAGTTCACAGCTTTGTCTGCTGATCCCAGAACATCTCAATGCACTCTGGTTACTGAGCACATCTGCGCCCCTCTCTCATTTCCTTACAGACGTGTCGCCTCATACTGCTACCCACCTTACCGCAGCAGGTGTGGAAAACTGACTGACTGAAAAAGTCCTTACTGAGGTTAGCTCAGACGAAACTACCCAGATGACATCCACCAGCAGGAGTATCACCACCCCCAGGGCCATCCGCCTCCGCTGGGCTGCAGAGCTACCCTGAGAGCTCATCCGGTTCATGATGAACACCCACTCCATCAGGACACTGATGAGACATGCATGGATGGACGAGGACATGTTGAAGATACAAGATGTTCAGAAACAAAACATTAATTAATCCATGAGTGTTCTATGGAAGTGACACATTGACAACAAAAAGATAGATTCTAACAAGAAAGTACAACAACATCAGTAGCTCTGCGTCTCGTACCCTGCTCAAAATGCAGAATTTGTTCTATGAGGGTGTAAGGGCAAATAACAGAAAAGCTACAACAGTCTGGTAAACTCAGAAAATGACATCACTTTACTGTAATGCAGCCTTTAAAAATAGGAAAAGACAACACTTATGGCATATTAAGATTTTCAAAATGTAAGACTATATGTAGTTTCATATCACGATATTGATATAATATTGATATATTGCCCAGCCCTACATTTAGTCAGACAGAAAATGTATCTGCAACTACTTTGATAACTGTTGAGTCACTTTTCAAGCACAGACAAACTCTTAAATGTGAGGATTTACTGCATTTCTTTGTTTTATATCATTGTAATTTGATTTTCTAACATTTTATAGCCTAAATAAGCTAGTAATCCTTTAATTGAAAGTGACAGTGAACCAGCACAGTAAGAGCAAAAGGCAAAGTATGACTATAATATCCTGACAGAGCAAATCACTTTTTTTTTTACATTGCAATACACACCTGTTTACCAAAAACAATGTACACACTGAAATGTTCTGTCCAGATACCGATTCAGATTCTCTGTAATGCAGTGAGTCGAGAGCAAGCAGGAGACTCACAGTCCACACAAATCTGACACAAAAAGAAAGCAAAAAAACAGTAACGTTAATATTTTTGTAAACCAACAACTTGTCACAGCAAACATCAGTGGAAATGTTCCCACTCTAATAAATGACATTACGTGACTCTATAGCAACCAAGACAAAGAAAGACGTTAAAGAAAATAGTAGTACTTAAGCTAAGTGTCAGCTAGCAGCAGTGTGTGGTGCATAGTAAACGTACTGTAAAAAAAGAGCTGTACTTTACGTAGCTACACATTTTAAGAGTTAGCTTAGATAAATGGCTAGTTTACATTAGTAAACGGGTAGCTAAACTATGTGTAAATCCCATCAAAGTGCTCGTGGTCAGGTGAGCAGTTTTCTTCAATCCCTAAAAGCTAGCGAAACAGCTTACAAGCTAGTTTGTTTTAGTAGCTATTAAATTGTTACATACTGGAGGTCAGCAAGTAATGCTATCGGTTGTGTTTAAATGCACCGTTAGCGCCAGGCTCATTGGGCAGTTGGTTCAGGTGCAGCTAATGTGAGTAGTTAAAGTTAGAAAATAACATCGTTGTGCTACGTTTACTGTTTATCAATATCAGATAACTAACGTTTACGAGCTAAGCGCTAACAAGCTTAATTAGGTGATCAAATGCTTAATTAAAGTCATCGTTTTACCTGAATGCGAGAAGAGGTCATTTAGTTTGCGCCATTGTATACTTGTCTTTTCATATGCTGCCGAAATATTGACAAAATCACAGTTTTTACGATAAAAAATTATTGACAGCCCAATGGTTGTAAACATTAGCACACCCTCCCCTCTTGATTATCAGGTGACATCACTTATGTGCTGTAGAGACTTCTGGGATATGAAGTCTAACAGTGGCTGATATTGTCATCATACACTTCAGACTTTCACTCAATCCGTCTATTGAAACTCTGATGTATACATTTAGACCGTTACAATTTAATATATGTATATTTACATCACAGATAAGTGTGTGGTTGTATAGCGTAATATAGCTGAGAGAGATGTAGGCTATAAATCTTGTGTTTCATTGACAGATAAATAAAATTTAGTGGAGTTTTACTTTAGCTTAGGCAGGATATTGATTGAGGAGGCCTTCAAGGAACGTTGTGAATGTAAAACTTGGCTTAAAAATAAAGAATAAATTAATGACATATTGTCCATTGCTGGATAAATTAGGATTGTTAAATATAAATAACAAATTGTGTTCTTTAATCAAAATGTCCTACTGAAAATCCGTCAAAACACTGTCACGTATACACACTGAACAAACTAGTGTTTCTACCATATAATTACAGAAAGAGCATTTGTCTTCTATATTAGGGATATATTTATAAATAATGACATTTATTGGGTAATATCTATGTATGTCTGTAAATAACAGTTATTTGTATTCTTCTAAATACGAAGTGTCTTATTCAGAGTCTTAACTACTCGTGAAGTAGTCTTGAAACATGGACTGTATTCAGTATATTGGTTATTAACATAAAATGTCAAGCATCATAAAATAAGCGAAATGTTGTTTCTTGACACCATAGAAATCCCAGTATAAAGAATTTTAGATGTTTTCAAAACATGCTTTGAATTATATTTCCTATTTCTCTTTTACCAGTGAACATGTTTTCTTTTCCAATCGATTAATTATGTTGTACCATCGAGAGACTGGAATGGCATCAAGCACTGTTGCTTTGATTGTAAACAGGTACTGAAACTTGTTTAGAATTTCAACAAAAGACAAAAGTAACTTAAGTAACTAACTAAGTACTTTCTACAATTAGAAAAAGCTAGTTTTACTCTTAACTCTACTTTCTTCTTCTCTTGAAACATACAATACAGTGGAATTATAGGAAGTATAATTTATGTATTGAGAAGACATTAAAAAATTAAAAACATAGACATAAAAAATAAAATAAAACAAGTAAATGTTTTACAGGTGAGTTATCATACACGGATGAGGAAAAAACAGTATTACAAATTAGTGGGCAATACTTTGATTTATTGCAAGTTCAATTCAAATATAGACAACAGGAAAGTGTATACAAACAAGATTAATTAGAAAAAGTAAAACTGGAATGTTTTACACCTAGTTCTGAATAAAAGTATTTCGTTTTGTTTAAACTGGGTATCTTAAGTTTTCTGTTGCTGTCTGTAGTGCTGTTCAGCAGTCTGTGGCAGAGGCGCCCAAACAAACACACAATTGACGAAACGATTTCACAGACACGGCATATATATCGCTTTTAAATTCACGTTTTGTTACAATATACATAGTAGTAGTTTTAAAATAATAATATGTATTATTAACAACATAGGTGACTACTCTGCCAAACTGTTTTCTGAAACCGCACGCATGCGTTCATTTGTCCAGCAGGTGGCGCTGCTTCTGTGCTGCACCTTCACCCACAGTAGAAGAAGAACAACGCCGCTTTCTCAACTAAACATGGCAGCTTCCCTAATGGAGCACAGTTGTTGAACTTATTGAATATGTAAAAGCTACTGCATTGATAAGTCTGTAACACTAGTCACGTTAAGTTACTGGTGCTACGACGGAGTAAATAGTTTGTGTAGCGGTAAGTAAGTATCACATATCTGTCATAGTGTTATAAAACCGCTCACAGGGTTAGCATCACGGTTAGCATAGGGCTAGCGCGCTGGGTGAGAACAACGTATTTTCCATTGTGAAACGCTGCGTTAAAGCCTTGTTATTAATGTTTTGTATCTATTGTATTTAAGTATTTAATGGGGTACAAATATATAATAATTAAGTCCATTGTTATGACCAGTAGTACGTGTAACGTTAGCACGCTAACCTCACACCTGCTAACAAGCTCAGAACGTCATTGTGATGAATATCTGTATAACTTCTTTATTTACTGCGGGTATATGTTACACAGGTTGCAGTAACAATAGGATTGTGAAGACTATGCTGTCATAGTGAGGGAAGCAGAGCAGCATCATGGAGTTTTCTTCTCAGGAGGAGGAAACTCTCAATTCCCATCAACCCACTCCTCAAGTCGTCGATATGACCACCAGTGAAAGGGTAAGCTTTTAATGTCCTAATAATAAATTAGATGTGGGCTTTATATTGAGATAACAGAGGCATTGGGTAATGATATTGGCTGGGATGTTTTAGGGATGAACCAATATGTCAATGATATTGGCAGCATCAGTCCACGTTCTTGGCTGATGAGGATTTGGCATGTTTGTGGATTTCTTTCTAGTAGTAGGCTGCAAATTAGCAACACAATAAAAGTGCCATGGTCAATTAAAAAAAACATACATTGTCAAAGACAATGATTTGTTTCTAAATTGAGAATGTAATGTAACATAAGAAAAAAAAATTATATATATATTACCTCAAAATGATTTACCCGAAATATTAATGTGAACATATTGAGTCTGTTAATGAAATAAGCTGCACTCTCTATGAAGGTAATGTGTAAAGCTGTTGATTAACCTCATTTAGTTTAGGGTTGAGCGATTTAGAAACAATACCTAATTGTGATTATTGTATGATATTGCAATAGCAATATGATTCACAATATAGGAGGGAATGATCATTTTTGCTCATTGTTCTCATTTTCATTGAAAACGAATTAAAGTGGAATTGTGTTGCACATACACAGTGCAACAGTGAAGGTTTGTTTTTAAAATGATTAAGTAAGTGGAAACTTCTTCCACTTTATAATAATCTCAGTAATAAGTGTTGAGCATTAATGTTTGAAAGCAGTTTTTACACTTAACCAAAATTGTACTGAGTCTCTTATTGTGCACTTGTTAGGGTGCAGCCAGACATCTGTAGTCATGAAGTGTTTTTTTATGTATAGACATGAATGCCTGTATAAGGAAAAGTTCATTCAGTTTGCTTTTCCCTTCCAGGTGGTAGACCTTCTGAATCAGGCCGCCCTGATACCAACAGATGAAAAGCTAAATGTGCTCAAACAGGTTTGTAATTATTTACAATTTGTTTTATTAAATCAGGTTTTCACTGTTGTGATATGCAAAAAGGAATATTGATAAAATAAAATAAAAAGCAGTTTCATAATGTTTGTTTTAATGCAAAATAGGTTGCACATCTGTGTGAATTACTGTTCTTTCACTGTTCTTTCCTACACACATTTTCCAACCATTACTTGGCTACTTTGCATTGTAATGTAATGCAACCTGTTCTGGGTGTTGACCTGCTCTCTGCCCCAGTGTGTGCTGGGATATGAGGCGACACACACTGAATCAATGAACTTGTATAATTTTCAGGTCCAGGAGCTCATCATCAACAAGGATCCCTCTCTTCTTGACAATTTCTTGGATGTAAGTAAACCTGTATACAGCTCTCTTATCTAACTGTAGTTTGACCTGAAATAAAGCTTTTTTAAATACATAAGCTGTATTAGTATACAATGCCACATTGTTCAGTAGGCTTAGATCAAAAACTAAAACTTTGATTTATAATTCTTCTTCCGTTGGCCTGTTCATCCCGTAGGAGTTGATTGCCTTTCAGACGGACAAGTCTATCGAAGTGAGAAAATTTGTCATTGGCTTCATAGAGGAAGCATGGTGAGTTATTAGACGGACAAGTCTTCCACTGTCATGGCTGTGAATTTCACGTTTATGAAAGAAAGTGTTTTGCAGGTTTTCTCAGTCTTTTTCTTTTCTATGTTTTTTCCAGTAAAAGGGACAATGAGCTCCTTCTCAGATTGATCGCCAATCTGAACATGTTGCTGAGGGATGACAGTGTGAACGTGGTGAAGAAAGCCATCCTCACACTCACCCAACTGTACAAAGTTTCTCTGCAGGTAAATACAGGCCTCTTTTATAAAATATTTAGACTTGTGTGTTTTAGCCCAAAGACCAAATGCCATAAATCTTCTGGTGAATTCTCTTTCTGTTTTAAGAAGACAACAAAATCAAGTTTCAACTACCAATATGTGTTGTGTATTCAAACATTATACTTGTATCTCTTCCTTGCCAGTGGTTGGTGCGCTCTAAAGCAGTGTCAGAGAGGCAGGAGGCATGCTGGGATCTGCTCACACAGATGAAAGGGGATGTTCTGGCCTTGCTGGACTCTGAAAATGACGGCGTTCGCACTCACGCCATCAAGTTCACAGAATCGTTAATCATCACTCTTTCACCGCGGACGTCAGACTCCGATGTTCCCAAGCGACAGGAGGGGGACATCAGCCTGGACAAAGTTCCCAGAGATCACTCGTACATTCGCTACGGTACGGGTATCAGAATTCTGCTCTGAGGACATAATGTGTTAACATGTTTTGTTTTTTTTTGTCCAGTCTTGGGCTGCATAATAAGGAAAATATGCGATATTACTTCAGAGAAATCAACCAATATTAAAGTGTACTCAGTTCTGCATTTCTGCTGCTTTCAGTATACTGCTGAAATACAACAAATTGCTTTTTGGATGAAAAAGTGAAAGGAAATTATTATCAACATTCTTTTATTGAGCAAATTGAACATGAAACTGAACACAAAAGGCTCCAAGAAAAAAAAAGAATGATAGTTACATTTTCAAGTGCCGTTTTCTACCGATAATTTCTTTAAACTAGCTCAAATATATCGCAAGTTGATATTGTGATGTCATTAAGCTACCATTAAAGTCCACCAGTCCATTAAAGCTTATGTTTTAGAACTGATATCTTGATGCTGTTGGAATCAACAGCTGTTTTGTGTGAGGAGGGAAAGGCTGCACTGGAGAAGCTGCTGAAGTTTATGGTCCATCCGGCCATTTCCAGCATTAATCTCACCACAACACTCGGCTCCCTGGCCACGATCGCCCGTCAGAGGCCAATGTTCATGTCAGAGGTGGTGCAGGCGTATGAGACATTACATGGTGAGTGCTTCTGAGCCAGTGTTTCTGTATCTTTTAGAGTCCAAATCTATGCATCCCAATACATCATTTGACTCTACAGAGTGTTATACTAAATGCTATTTTCTTTTTTCCTGTATACTTGAACCTTTTTAGCAAACCTGCCACCCACTCTGGCCAAGTCTCAGGTCAGCAGCGTGCGAAAGAATCTGAAGCTGCACTTGGTGGCGGTCCTCAAGCATCCCTGCAGCCTGGAGTTCCAGGGTCAAATAAGCACTCTGCTGCTGGACCTGGGAATGGCCCAGAGTGAAATAACACGCTCCACACCTGCACCACGTGAGCAGCGCAAAAGGCTTCGCAATGATGAATACGGAGAAGGGAAAAAGGTCAAGATGGGTGAGTACTGATCGGTGATGGCAGTCATAGACATTATAGTCTGACTAGACTGTTTGCTGCACTGAAGTATAGAAATTATTGGAAAATATTTGGCAGGTGTCAGGTTTTGATAACTCTTAAAAAAAAAAAAAAAAAGCTGTATAAAATATTCTAGTTAGAGATGCACCGATTGCATTTTTCTTTGCCGATTTTTTTCTTTTTTTCAAAGAAGTATAATTGACTGCATACACAAACCTTTTTAAACTTTTCTTTCATGGGAAATTCAATTGTATGTTCATACATATCAGAGAAGAATCAGGAAAATATTATTCTATACTTTGTATGTAGGCCTATTATAGAAAGTCAACTTTTTATTTATTTATCTATGTATTAGTACAAACGTATTCATGAATCGGTATCTATTTACAAGAATGCAAATGTGTGTGTGTATTATATTATATTAACTCCCAGCGTCCTCCTGCCTGCCCACCCACACCTACTGACAGAGGAGAGGGAGAGACCTCGGGCTGTTGGTAGAAGAGCCAGGTCCCTGCGATTATTCTGAGCAGCATGCATGGCAATGAATTACATTATAATGTATTAAAAATAGATTTCTCAATTTTCCCATGATGGTCTGAATAAGTCGCTTAATTTATCGCTAGTAATTCTTTTAGAAATAGAGTCACTAAGAGGGTCTGAAAAGTGATCAAGTTGGCACCACTGTGTGTGTAGTTGTGACAATAGTCGATTACTCTCGGTGCCGTGGTGTGTCTGTCGTGAACCATCGTGTGGCACATGCATGTAAATTTGACCCCCAGAAAATCTGCTATATCTGAGACTAATCGGCCAATCAAGCTGAAAAATGGCCGATCGTTCGGTGCATCTCTAATTGTTGCTCTGTTCTATTCTGCCTCCAACTATACATTTCTGTGTTTGTGAGACCTGATGGAAATCCTAATATTTTTGATGTTTGTTTCTTTGCGTTCAGAGCCAACCCTTGATGACGATGAGGACAAAGAGGAGCCAGCCCTTCTCTCGGTCCCTAAACCTGCTGCTGTTCCGGTGGCACAGTCTGCCATTGACCTCACAGCTGAGTTCCTGCACCCGCTGCTCTCCTCAGAGAACGTAGCCAACCTGGTGAGCAGGAGTGGCGTTTATTTTTGGCTTATTTCTCTCCTTTAAGCTCACTGTGTGACACTTCAGCTTATACCTCTGTCTGGTTGTTTAGGTGCTCATCAGCATGGTGTATCTGCCTGATGTCATGCCGGCATCCTTCCAGGCCACATACACACCTGTGGAGTCAGCAGGCACTGATGCCCAAATTAAACATCTGGCCAGGTTGATGGCCACACAGATGACTGCAGCTGGAATCGGTCCAGGTTAGTGACAAAGACATTTAGCACGAGAAGGCCAAAAAATGTGGCCGTTTTGTTTTTGACTGAAGGAATAGTTTGACATTTTGGGAAATACCCTTTTCTACTTTCTCGCTGAGGGTAAGATAAGAAGATTACAACCAGGAAAGGCTCCAGGAAGTATTTTTCAAAGTTACTAAGTTTTCAAACTAGAAGTTTCCCATTTTTGAGCCAGTCCGATATATTTGCAGGACAATATTATCAACAGGTATGGTCTCACTGCAGATATATTGGTATTGGTGTATATTGCATAAACTGCAGATAATAATAAATGTTCTATCGGTGAGAATTTCTGCATATATGACCCTTGCTTTTAATTTGTTAAAATTTAAAATATGTATTTGTGTTTTTTAATTGTTATTGTTTATAATGATTTCCAGTCAATTTCACAGTTTAAAAGTTATTGTCAGCTTTATGAAAATTGAACAGTGTCCTGCCTCAGTGTGTATATCTATGTCATGTAAGAAGCACATTTTAAGGACTCTGTTAAGTTTTGTAAAACAGAATATTTGCTAAAATACTGTTATTGTTTGAGGGTTTTTTTTAAATTATTAATATTGGTATCAGCCACAAAAACCCTATTGTATATTTTCTGGGCTCTAATTTAAAACCACGATATCTTAGGACTTGAGCAGTGCAAAGCCAGAGAAGACGATGCCGGCAAAGACAACGACGATGAAGCTGGTGCTAAAGACCTGCTCATCAAGCGCAAAGTTCCAGCTGTGATGGTGGGACAAGCCATCTCTGTGGTGGGAGGTTACGAAAAAGAAAAGACTCCGACAGAGGCTCCCGCCACAGTCAAGAGGCTTCCTGAACCCATCGTTCCTACGGCTCAAACCAAGTGAGTCCTGGCTCCAACACAAAGATGGCAGAAGTATTGTAGGCTGCGCCTTTGTGCAAGTCCGACTGATCCACCTGCATGATTTTGTTCTGTTACAGAATGACAGGGGCAAGTGGGAGAAAAAAAGTGTTTCGATTGTCAGACGTCGTCCAGCCTTTATCAGACACGCAGATTGAAAAGTTAACCTCCAGAGCGGTCAAACGCATCCTGCATTCAGAAAAGGCGATTGCTCAAAGCGGCATGTCCCATGTAAGTAATCACCCCCTGGTTCATTTCTCATTTTCTCCTTAATGATTGAGTTGCACTTAAGGTTAATCAAAGGGATAGTGGATTGTGTTGAAGTTGGGCTGTATGAGGAACTTGTCCATAGTCGTTGTACTATGGAGTGTAACTCCAGCCTGTTTCTCCAAACTGGCGGCGTACTGTAAGTTATACACTGACTATGGATAAGTACCTCAAACAACTCTCCGTCAAAACATCCAAACTGTCCCTTTTTACAAAACAAAGTGCCTGTTTTAGAAGATAACCACACTAAATCTGTTTTGTAGGTAAGAGTGAAGCTCCTCTCCAAGCTTGTGACGCAGTTTGAAGGGATGATGAAAGAAGACGTGCTGGGATTTATTCTGGATGACATCAGGACAAGGAGTGACTTGGCCTTTTCGCTCCTCTACCAAGAATACAACACTTACCTGAGCCAGCTGCCATCTGGGCTGCTGGACAGCTACGACCACTGTCTCTACACTCTGCTGTCAGGCCTGCAGGAGAAACCCGAACAGAGGGATGGGTGAGACAAAAACTTAGCATTCTTACATGTTTGCAGCATGCTTTTTTTTTTCACTTGCTCTTATGCTGGTTGTGTTCTATAATGTCTGAAATGGTAAACATTCCTGATACTGTGGAGCAAAACTTAATCAAAAAAGTCCATTTACAGCCTAAAGTGAGTCCTGTTTTTTTATTACATCCCATCTCTTCCAGACTTTTCACCAAGCTGGTACTGGAGGCTCCCATTATAACAGAATCAGCGTTGGAAGTAATCCGACGATACTGTGAGGACGAGGTAAGTGACATGATAAAGACGCAGCTTCTCGTACAGAGTTAGTTCCCCGTATGTCCACTCAACTGTTTGTTGTTACCTTTGTTTCAGTCTCGGGTGTATTTGGGCATGACGACTCTGAAGGAGCTGATCGTCAAACGGCCCTCAAGGCAGTTTCAGTATCTGCACGTACTTCTGGATCTCAGCTCGCATGAAAAAGAGAAGGTGATAACATTTCATGTCCACATCATATTCATGTGTAACTCATATTCTCACAGTTTGATTAGCGGATTTTTTTTTGTATGTGTGTGTTTTTTTTTTTTTAATTTTTTTTTTTTTTTTTAACGACTGTTTTATTTTTAGGTGCGGACCACTGCCTTGGCTTTTCTCAAGCGTATGTATGAGAAAGACCAGCTCAGAGACTACATTGAGAAGTTTGCACTGAACTACATGCAGCTTCTGGTCCATCCCAACCCTCCGTCTCTCCTCTTTGGGGCTGACAAAGACACAGGTTTGGAATACAATATTATTACAATATTATCAGAGTAGTACTTTGCTAGTGGCTGTCACTGACATCATGTTTTTCCAACTATTTTGACCCATTTATACATAACTGCACCTTACAACTACTTAAATGCATTTCCTGTAACACAGCAACTTCAGTGTGAATGTGGTACGGTTGTATGGTTTGGGCGACCTTAGTAGTAATTCACTCGGCAAGAACACTTTTATAAAGGTGTGAAACAGTAAGGCAGTTAGTTGAGTTTATTAAGGTCAGAGCATGTGGTCCAACTACAGTTTTGCTGAACAAAAGCAACTTTACAATTAGCATGTATGTAAATTCCCTGAGTACGTCTGTGGGAAGACTTCTACTGCTTTTTCTTGTAGCATCAATTTTCTAGTAAATGTATATAGCAAACATGTATATACTTTTCAAATTCATTGCAACTGCTATAGTATGAGAGCTACAACGATTCAACAGTAAAATAATCGGCAACTATTTTTAAATCGATTTTAATCGTTTTAGTAATTTTTCATGAAAAAATGTCAGAAAATGCTGCTTTTTGCTGTTTTATATCTTATTAAAGTGAACTGTCTTGTTTTTTGGAGTAAAAAAACAAGACATTTAAAGACATCACCTTGGGCTTTGAGAAACTGGGATGGACATTTTTCAATATCTTCTGACATTTTATTAACCAAATGATTTATCGAGAAAATAATCGGCAGATTATTCAATAATGAAAATAATTGTTATTTGCAGCCCTATATGGTAGGATGGGCTAAGTTGGAGTGCAGATACTACAAACCCACGCTACTTGTGACCATTGCAGTCATGCCATTATTTACTGGCAGAGAGCAGCGACCCGGTGCAGCACCAGCTGTGCCCTGTCGGGTCAATAGCCCCAGTGCAGCTGGACTGCTTATATTTACACCACTGCTGATATCCTGCCGACTAGAAATAGTGCAGCAGAAGGAATAACAAACACTTTTCATGAACTTTTCCAGCCTAAATTTTCCCTGCGAGACAAAGAAATACAAAGTGGCAACTTCCCCATTGTCCTGTCACCTCACAGTGTTGTTGTGTGTTTGTTGAGACAGAGGTGGCTGCCCCCTGGACTGAAGAGACTGTGAGACAGTGTCTGTTCCTCTACCTGTCCCTGTTGCCTCTAAACCACCGGCTGGTCCACGAGCTGGCGTCTGTCTACACCGAGGCCATCGCTGACATCAAGCGCAGTGTGCTTCGAGCAATAGAGCAGCCTGTAAGTCAGTCCTCACTGTTGGCATCTCCTCACTCTGTCATTCATTTGTCTTTTGAGGAACGCTCCATCTATTTGTTCTTCTTAAAGAACTCAGTTTGAGATGAATTGTTCTTATATAAACGGGACACTCTGTTCATCAGTAGTTGTGAATATGGACAACTTCACTCCAAGCAACTAGGAAAAACAGAACCACTGTTTGAGTTCTGACTAAATTATGAAAACGGGGGATATCTAAACTCAGGTGACACTAAATAATTCTGCCAGGAAAAGAATCCAAAAAGCAGAAATTAACCCCAAAACACAAAGTTTTGTGGGCAGAAGGAGAAGTTATCTGATAGCCAGCAGGTATTCATACCTGGGAAGCCGAGCATGACTAAATCAACTGAGGGCAGAGTCCGGACTATTGGACTACAGTATTTGCTTATCTATTTCTTCATGTGTTTTTAAGAGAAGGTAAACTAGAGCAAACTGTGTACGGTGCAACTTCCTCGCTCTGTTACAAGAACGCACCTGTAGCCTCAAACCTGTGATGTAAAAACTGCAGGCTTGTGATCTGTGAGGTAATGTTTGTGTTATATAAAAGTGGAACAACGTCTTCCTCAAAGGGGAAAAAACTAAATTGCACAAAAATGGATTCAAATTAAGCAATGCTCTTGAGTTGTGTTGTGTTGTTTTTAATCGTACTGACACGTTTTTATCCACCCTTGTTTTAGATCCGGGGAATGGGGATGAACTCTCCTGAGCTGCTTCTCTTGGTTGAAAACTGTCCTAAAGGGGCAGAGACTTTAGTTACCCGCTGTCTGCACATTTTGACAGATAAAGGTAAAAAGCACATCACTTTTCATCTGTACAGGAGGGTTATGGTCAATCGACACAAAATGTAGCCAAACATGGAACAACAACACAATAGAAGAACGTCTAGGAAATGAAGTGTCGATGTGTAATATAAGTCTTCTTTTCCCTCCATTCAGTGCCTCCATCTCCAGAGCTGGTGGAGAGAGTGCGAGACCTTTACCACAAACGAGTGCCGGATGTTCGTTTCCTAATTCCAGTCATAAACGGCCTAGAAAAGGTAAAGTTCTGCAACTCGTCTCAATAGTCTAGTTAACTGGGTTATACTTTTGTCACATGTTTATCACACTGCATATACGGCAAATTACTATCTTTCACTCACTGTTTTGCTCATTTTTCATATAGAATGAAGTCATCCAGGCACTGCCCAAGCTCATCAAACTCAACCCCATTGTAGTGAAGGAGGTGTTCAACCGTCTCCTGGGCACTCAGCACAGTAAGAGCCATTTATCTCTCCCACTGTTGGATGGATTTACTTTACTTCCTTTCTTTCTTTTTACATTAAAGGAAATATTCTACACCTTTCATGTGGATGTCCAATCAGTGTTGATGGTAAATGTAGTCCATTGAAGCAAAGATTCCTCAGTGTGTGAATCAGTCAATCAATCACACACAATCAATTTTGAAGCTGATTTCTCCTGCTTGCAGAGCCGTGTCAGCAGTGCCTACATGTACCAGGATGCATTGCTCCCGAGCTACTGTCCATCGTTGCCTCTCCGTGTCCCTGTCACTTTGCTCAGCAGCCGGCAAACAAGACACAGCAAACTTCTGTTTGTCTTGAGGAGATGCAGCATTTATTTGTGCACCAACTCCAAACTCTACTGTATGTCCACTTGATATCTTCACCGCTAAACTTACTCAGCTCTGCTCCGGTCACTCTCTCTCGTCCGCTCCGCATTCACCATCACTCTCTCTCTCTGGCTCCACCACACACTACCTGCGCACACACACATACACATACACACACCCACTAAAGTTCTGGTCTGCTCTTCTCCAAATGAGCTACGCTACTCTTATAACAACAAGTCTGGTCTGCATTTCTTCGGCCTCTGGCTCGATTTAAATACGGCTGAATATCTGAATCAGCCAAAACACTGTATCCTCGACCGTAACATCTTCTTCACTCATACTTTGGGATTTTCACTGTTGGAACTAGCTTGTTTGTAATGCATGTACAGAACAAGAACAAGGAAGGAAGAGGACAAGGAAGTTCCGTTTTTGAGCAGTATCTATAGCATGAGTGCCACCTGACTACCCTGCGGCTGCGGTTGAATGGTCAAAAGAATGGTGTCCTATGTCTTTTCCTTGTGATGTGATGGAGAATTCATAAGGACTTAGTAAAAGACAACTGCGGTGCTGAGAGAATCCCATTGCACTTGCACGACTGCGGACGGGTGTTTTTTTTTTTAGCAACTTCATTTATAACTCATAGAAAATTAGAAGGCTGCGACAAACTCAATGCTTTACAATTCAAGTAAGGATTTGTGTCCAAAACAGAATTACAACTCTTAAGAAGGATGTTTTTAATTTATCTATAGTGTATAATTAAACGACAACGGAAGGATGTTATTGACGGCTGAATGGTGCGTCGCTTTCCATGTTGCTGCAGCGAGGAATTGTGGGACAGCATTATCTCCTTTCCTTTCGTAAAGGATGGTCCAGTGTTCCCTATGCTAAAAGAGATAAGAAAGCCTCTTTTCTTTAGCATTTAGAGAATTTGAACAGCTCTTATCATGGCTGCCACTTTGATACTTCTGGGTTTCACCCAATTAGGAAACTTCCTAAGCAAAAAAGACTATTCTACCGCAGCCTAGAAATGCAGGCTGAAACAGCCTGTAGGTCTTCCTTGCATCCAACTACGTCTCTGTCACGTCAATTGATGCCACTGAATGCAGGAAGAACATCAGATTTTGCAGCTGGAGAACGCCGCTTTCTGAGGCAAAGATGGACAGTATTTCAAGAGCAATGCACCCTGGTACATGTAGGCACTGCCGGCACGGCTCTGCGAGAGGAGAAATCGGCTTCAATACAGCACACACAGGAATTCATTGCTTCAGTCGACTACATTTACCCTCTACACTAATTGTACATCCACATAAAAGGTGGCAAATTTCTCTTAAGAAATTAAGCAATAGCTTATACTTGAATTAAGTTTTGTTCCAACTAGTAATAAATAAAAAAAAGTAATCTAATTACTGTAATAACATGCATAGCAAATATTATCAAAGGATTCTTGTTTCTTATGTCCTTATTTTTTGTCGTCTTCAGTTATTGACGAGCGTGATTGTTTGCTGCTGTGGAAGCTTGTTTCAGGTGAAGGACTCTGATGTATTCTCACTGCATGTTGTCTTTCAGGTGAGGGGAGTTCATCTGTGTCCCCTCTCACCCCGGGAGACCTGCTGATTGCCTTACACAACATAGACTCAACCAAATGTGATATGAAGTCCATCATAAAAGGTCAGTTTTCGCTGATTAACCGCTTCATCAGTTTCTCAGAACAGCAGTTGGTGCTTCAGTCTGTTGTTACTCTAATCTCTTTGCAATATTGTCAATTTATGGTATATCATTTTTATATTTAATTAATTTCTCCTTACATGCACAACATCATCAGTGCCAGGTTTTAGAGTTTGACTTCAGCAACAACCACCTAATAAGTAGTATGTATGCAGGCATTGTGTATGCAGGTTAGCCATTAAAGGGACCTTTGAATAAGCTTTTTTGATATGTTGTGGCGCACTCGTCACTTTGCACCCAAATTGCAGTCTGACTGCAGGCAGTATACTACTATTACTGTATAATGGGTTTGGGTCCCCGATGACCTTTTTCAGCAGGCAATTGATCAGTCTCTGTTGCATATGTATGACAGCTACCAACCTGTGCTTTGGGGAGAAGAATGTGTACACGTCGGAGGTTTTGGCGGTGGTGATGCAGCAGCTGATGGAGCAGAGTCCCCTCCCCATACTGCTCATGCGTACAGTCATCCAGTCCCTCACCATGTATCCCCGACTGGGAGGCTTCGTCATGAACATCCTGTCCCGCCTCATCGCCAAGCAGGTCTGCACCAAACCCCAGCAAAAATATTCATGGTTTCTACAGTCATTGAGGTCCTGGATTTATTTATTTTGAACGACATAGTGTGTGTTTAACTTGTCAAATATGCAATGACATTTTGGTCTACAACCGGATGCAATATATAAGGGTTTCCCATCCAACACCAGACTAGAGAAACGGAGAAACTCATCAATTAAGTTGTACTTTTCCGCGAATAAATATCGATCACCATATTTCACCATTATCACAACTTTGGTTGTTTTTTTCCCCCTGTAGGTGTGGAAGTATCCCAAGGTGTGGGAGGGATTTGTGAAGTGCTGCCAGAGGACGAAGCCTCAGTCGTACAGCGTGCTGCTACAGCTGCTGCCCGCACAACTGACCAGCGTGTTTGAACGCTGCCCAGAGATGAGAGAGCCTCTTCTACAGCATGTCCTCTCCTTCACACCTCATCAGGTAAGTTTCCACTGAAACGCTGAAGCTCATTTACAGTCCAAACATTCTGCTCCTCTCTGGATTTCATCATGTACCAACTGCCTCTGTTTTTCTGTGTAACAGCAAGCTCACATACCTGCTTCCGTCATGTTGGTCCTGGAAGTAAATAAAAAACCAGAACCAAAACCTGTCGAGCCCGTCGTTGTCATGGAGCCCGTCGATGCCATCGAGCCTGTCGTGGAGCGAGAGGTAACTGATGAAGACATAAATATGATTCCTAAAGCCTGCACACTCTTCCCTTCCATAAATTGGTAACATCCTTCATGGACATAAGTATAATGATTAACTTGAATTGTTAATTAGTACGACAGAAATGAACATATTTCCAACACTGCTGGTCACTCAGTGTTTCCTGTTAAACTAATTCTTACCTAATGTCTCGTATATAGTCATTTATTAGAAAATTAAAACCCTCCATTTATTTTTTCATAAGTTGTCGTCATATGCTCCTCTCTTTTAGATGGAACCAGTTCCTGCCCCCGTCCCTGTCCCAGTTGAAGAAGAGGCTTCCACTGCAGCACTGGAAGAGTCGGAGACGCCAGAGCAGCAACACCCAGCCGTCATGAAAGATGAGGAAGAACCAATGGAGCAAGAAGAGTCTGCTCCAGTGATACAGGAGGAGTCTGTTGACACTGTTTCCCAGGTAAGACAAAGTTAAAATAGATGTGTGATTTTAATTAATTAATTTGATCAATTATACTTATTTAGTATTCTTAATTTCACAATCCATGATTGAATAAAAATTGTCTAAAACTGGATCTAAAGAAGTTTAGCCCTGTAAGCTAATGTGTGGTTCTCTTCAGGAGGAGTTGAAAAGAGCAGATGAAACGCCGACGCCCACGCCAACGCCAACGCCGTCACCTCAGCCAGAGCCAGCTGAGGAACCGATGGAGTCTCAGCCTGAACCTTCAGACCTCCAGGAGCCTGAAAAAGATGTTGAAGCTGACCTCACAGACCCTGAGGCTGAAAGTGGCAGCGAAAATGGAGAATAGCTGCTCAAAACAAATGCACCATACACATTTCTCTCCTTTGCAAACATCCCACAGATTTTCCAGGAGTCCTGGTCAAGAAAAAGCTCTTTGTTCTTTTTGTATTTGTAGAAAACTGATTTTTGAGGAAAAAATATCAAGGTAACTTTGCATATGAATTCCATATACGTTAATGTGATAAGTTGACAATAAAACAAGAAAATGCTGGTTTACTGTCTGCTTCCATTGTATTTGCCCCTGTGGTTCAGCGGAAGCGTTTTGAAAGACTTCAAGGTTTCATCAGTAGTCAGCAGTATGTACGCAGCGTGTTTAATAGAAAATGGCAATATTTAAATTAAAAGAATATGGTGCACGAACAACTACTGAACAGGATGCAGCAGCTGATCTCATACATTTCAACATCACTGGAGTTTTGTACTGCAATGAAGACAGATGACTCGAGTGCAACAATCTTTGTATAATATATTATTATTATAATATTTTGATTTACCATCTAGTTAAAAATCTGTTAATAGTATAGCTAAACAACAAAACGGACCACAAACAACTTTTTACATTAAGAAGAAAGCTTTTTCTTTTCGTGCTCTTGTTATTTCTCCCATTAACTTTTATTATGGATACAATTAAATTCAGAGAGAGTCGAAGAGTCTGTATGTCTGTCAGCAAGAAACCTTTTTTACATTTACATTTTTATTTATCGTATCTCCATTCAGTCACGTGAGGCTGTTGATTCCTGAGCGTCGGGTTAAATTTACAACATTTATCGAAATAAAAAAATTCCAGTGTTCAAAACACTCCATAATCGTATTCTGGGTTATTAAAAAATTAACTCACAATCAAAATATCATTAAATATTGACGCAAATAATGCATAAATAATCACAGTAATCCGTATAAAGACAGACTGCAGCTTGTTATTCATGTACAGGTGTTTGTTAGACAGGTACCAGACTGCTGCTGCTCCGGCAGTGATAACTGTGTGTCTTTATTAATATTAGCACAGTGCACGTGTGCAGACACAAACTCCATCAAAAGTCTCTCCAGCTGATCAGCTGTGATCGCCCACTTCAGAAACGGACGTCTCATTTCTCTAAAAACACATTTCCTCGTTTCCTCTCTCCTCGCAGGGTTTCCTTGCGTCTCTCCATGCGTCCTCGAGGGACTAAGACACAAGGAAAAGACGCAAATGAGGGAAACGTGATTGCAAATTCCAATTGTCACCTGTAAGCATTGCTATACTTTTATTTTGAAAATGCAACCGGAAGTGATTTAAATCTGAGTCTCGCGTAGCCAGACTTGTGATTACTGGCTGGGCGGCTAACCTCGCGAGACGAGTCCGACTCCAGCTGGTTCCGCGTAACTTTCCTTCATTCCTACCAGATAAAGCAGCGCGCAACTGGGCAGTTTCTCCTCCTTCAGAGTATAAATGAAAGCTGTCATTCTCGCCGCCGGGTACGGAACCAGGCTCCAGAGGGATGTGGTTGCCGACAGCAGCGGGAGGTTCGCTCACCTGGCTGGGACTGCCAAGCCGCTGCTGCCGGTGGGACGGTGTGCTTTGATATCTCACTGGGTCCATGCGCTGACCGCCGCCGGCTGTGTGGACTGCATTTATGTTGTTGTAAGTAGCACCGTGTAGTCAGTGGTGGAGAGTAACTGAGTACGTTTACTTAAGTACTCTTTAGTACATTTTTGAGTTGCTTTGAGTCCACTACATTTCAGGGGGATGTAAATAACTTTCGACTCCTCTATCCAGTGTTGGAGAGTAACTAAGTACACGTAATTAAATACAATTTTGAGGTAGGCCTACTTGGACTTTATGCTACTTTCTACTTCTACTCCACCACATTTCAGAGGGCAATATTGTACTTTTTACTCCACTACATTTATCTGAGTTTAAGTTAATTTACTTTACAGATTCAGATTATTATTCCAAAATATAATCATGATGTATTGTTATCATCATTATCAAAGTTCACAAGCTACCCAGCAGTAGCCAAAGTAGTTAGATGAGCTCCAGCTGCAACATTAAAGTGATGAACACATTAATGCACTAGTAAATATAATACAATTTTATATATATATATATATATATATATATATATAATATGTACTTTAAAAAATATTGTGATGTTAATACTTTTGTACTTTTACTTGTACAATTGTGAATGCAGGACTATAACTTGCTACTTTTACTTAATTAAATATCTGAGATTTCTCCACGTCTGCATTCATCCAATAGTTATAGTTTCAAGTAACTTTGCATATTTAGTTTACAGACAAAAAATAAAAAAAATAACTAACTATCCAACTGTAGGCTATATAAAGCAGTTGTAATTCACCACATTACATTACCATCATTACACAACCATCCTATCCATGTTAATGCATCAATAATAATCCAATCATATTTAATAACGCTCTAAAAGGAGCCATTCTTCCTAATAATTACTTTTTCTTTTATTATTTGTATTACTATTTTGAGTACATTTTGCATATAACCGCAATGTTGTTGTTTTTCTGATGTTCATCCCTAATAAACAAGTAACTGAGAATGAATGAGCCGCTCTGTTCTTATCTCTCCACAGACGAACGCTCTTTATCGCGCTGCGTTTGAAGAGTGGGCGTCACATTTCACCCATGTCAAGATTCTCAGCGATCAGACGAGAAGCAATGACGTAAATACAACTATACAATAATCACGTTTTGTTCCTGAAAGTACACTTTTCTATACAATCCTCTGACTCGAGCCAACTTTCTTCTTCCCCCAGGCGCGTCTCGGTGCGGTGGCCTGCCTGCAGCTTGCAGTAAAGCACTTCAACATAGAAGACCATGTCTTAGTAATTGGGGGGTAATTTAACATAATCAATTCTTCGATGCATAGTTGTTTTTACAAGTGCACACTCAAGTCCTGTTTCTGCCAAACTGTCTTAACTCCCTTTCCATCCATAACAGTGACACCCTCTTCAAAGAAGATTTTAGCCTCAGTAAAGTAAAAGAGAGGTTTACTGACCTCCAGGCAAAGTGTGAGGACAGTTGTCTGGTGCTCTCGTACCAGTGCAAAGAGGAGGGTGAGTAAGAAACATATGGAAGCTGTCTCGTCCTAAAATGTCAAACATGGCTTGGCCTCATGCTCACAGGTAGTTCTGTATGTGTGTCTACAGAAACTCATAAATACGGGATATTAGAAGTAGACAGTGATCTTCACGTCCTCTGCATGAAGGAGAAACCTCTTCCTGCTGAGACAAAGTCGAGGAGAGCAGTAAGTTCACTATAAGCGCTGTAATAGCGGTCCGCATGGATACAAAAGATCTTTAGAATCTATGTAGAAAAAGGGGAGAGCCTGAAACCTGAGTTCAGGGCAGAAAAGAGCTGCCAACAGATCCTCTGTCCCTACAGTGCAGACAGAAAGTATTGTATTGGGAGAGCGACACATTTATTGTTGTCATCTGATGATTGTAACCCTTTCTTAGTCGCCTGATTTTAACCAGAAAAGATAAATGAAGTCATCATATCTGATCTTTGGTTGCAAATCCCTTGCAGTGATTGGCTAATGTTTCAGACTCTTGTCTAATGATCCTCTGCCGTCGTCATTCGGTTTAGCTAACTGGTGTTGCGGCTATTTTGCCTTCAGCAAGTGGTATACAAAAAGCGCACGTGTACGAACAAATCTTAACAGGGTTCCAAAGGTAATGAAAGTCCTGGAAAAGTTGCGACATTTTCAAAATGCAAAGTTTACTGTTATTTGATACGACAGCCAACATGTACATTGTGCACATATCTACACTGCATCTTTTGAGCCAATAATCTCCATTTGTTTTTCAGTGTCCCTGTTTCTATACGTTTTCAAATAAAAGCCTTCCTCTGTTGGATACCTTCCTGGAGGAAAAGAAGGTACATTTAATAATCAAAAGTCCCACATGTGGTGTGAATTAAGAGTCAACAGGTTTTTTTTTATTTCACTATTATGCTCCACTTTTCATGTTCACAGGACGCTCCCATTGATGAGAAAGACGCCCCAGGAAACTTTGTGTCTTGGCTCATTCCGAGGTAATTTGTGCTGGACCCTTGAGGTTTTACTCCGCAAAGTTAATCAAATCATTTTAATAACCCTGCTTTGTGACTGGTAGCTGCTCTTCTTTTGTTTGTTGTTCTTTACTGTGATCACAACATGTGATTTGGGTGTCTCTTATATTTTTCATACATACTGAAACTAATACACTTTTTAAAAGCAGTCTGTCAGTACATTTCTCAATAAATGTTCATTTTGTTTCTGTTTTTTCTTTCAGGAAGCCAGTATACATTTATGAGATTTCTGGGCGTTTTGATGTTGGAAACTTGCCTTCCTATATTGAATGTGACCTGTACTTCAGAGAAAAACTTCAGGATGCCGTGTCTTACATGGTGTAGAGGAGACAAATGGGACAAAAACACCATATTTATTATGCCATGTTAAAAAATGATCCAAGATCAACACACAATCTAATTCAAGAGTCTGTAACATTAAATCAAGAATTGAAACTGTAAATAGGCCTTTACACATTAACTGTATGTCATTTTATAATTAATATTTTCTAATAAAAATGATTTTTATATTCTCTTGATTACACCCAACGATGCGTCTAGTCAGTGAGGAGTCTTGTGCATTTGTCGGAGGCCTTCTCACGGTTGTCCTCCATCTTTGCGATGCGGGAGCCAAACTGCATGGCTCTCTTGGGCAGGACTGCTGAGTGTCCGAGGCCCAGCTGCTTCGCTGCCATTCTCAGGAGGAGTTTCTCCCCAACACCTCGAGGAAGTGAAAGGTCGGCCTTCTCCCACACGGGCAGAGAATTCAAGTAGCTCACCACGTCCTCGTCCAAGTAGGGAAATCTGCAGAGAGAAATATTTGTCAGACACTGTATTCTGAACAGTAGCTGTGATGGGATTTCTTCTCACTTTACAGCTAAAACCTTTTACCCTCAGATGAGAAAAGTTGATTACTGAAACTTATTTTTGCCACACAGCCACAAACTACTTTCTCTGTTCAATTACACTAAAGTCTCACAATTTGTCTGTCTCGTACCTATTCAGAGCCTGGTCATTTCAATCTTCCTGCATTGTCCTGCTTCCTATTCTGTCTGTTGAATAAGCCTCTTCATTGGAAAACATCTCGACATGTCACAGTAGAAAAGCGTATGTGTAAAAATAAAATGACTGATGGCTGAGTTCCATTTCCCTGCTTCAGTTTTAGGATCCTGGTGTTTCATCAGTATACAATAAACAATTCGGTGAGAAACACTACATTTAAACATAACTTGCTTCATTTAAAGAAAACTCCACAGGGCACCTTTTAATGGTGATGTAAACAATTTTTGCTGTTTTAAAAAAAGAAAAGAAATTTAGAAGAATTTTAACTGTTGCACAGACACTATATCCAATTTCAAGACATTCCTTTTGGCGCCGGTAACGTGATGGGTACTTGAAACAAGGGCCGCACTTACCGAGCCTCTTTCCCATGGTCCCCTATCACTCTGTCATCTCTGCCCAAATTCCTGGAAGGGATCCTGTCCAGCTCCATGGCCAGTTCCTTGATCAGTCCCTCGTGTCCAGACATCGTAAATCGGACTCTGTGTCTGGAGTAACCTGCTAGCTGCTCGTCTGCTCCAATTCCTGTTAAAATGACCTGCAGTCGTGACATAGCGACACGGAGAGGCAGCGCAATGTGATTATTGTAGATCGTGAAACATCTCTTACTTTCAATTTATTCTTGTTTTATTAGAAAAACAGCATTTGTGACTTGTTATTTTAACAACAACTGTGACCCTACTGGTTTTCCCTCAGCACTCACACAGTGCAATAACCCACGGGACGGTTGCATCAAATGTGCATTGGTAAAAAAGTTTAAAAGGGCTCAGAAGCCTTGATCCCAATGTCTGATGTTTGTACTTCACCTTTGCTGATGATGTGAAGGGCCTCTGGTCACTGTCCTCCGTGATGAACCCTGACCCTCGTGCTGCAAACCACACAGCACATCCAATACTGTCATCGAGCACCGTATCCAGTGGATGCACCAAATGACAAATGCGCTCCTGGCGGATTTTCTGCAGCTCCTCCTTCGTTACATTGATTTCAACAAAATTCCACCACCTATCAGGGTTCAAGTTTTGCAATTCCTTGAGACCTGCTTTCCCGGTGATTCTGTCGGGAACATCAAAGGGGCTGGATGTTTGGGAATCAGCTCCATCAGTTTTAGACTCTGTGGGCTTATTTTTGTGCTTCACAGGTTTCTTTGCAGACTCTTTCTGCTTCTTTGGCACCTGTAGTTTGAAAGCTACATTGAGGAGATCTATCGGTTGATGAGCAGGTATATGACGATCAGCTAAGGCGGCGAGAATCATTGAATCGATTCCCCCTGAAAAAAGTATGGCAATACTAGCATGGTCATTAGACAGAGGGGAATTGTCTTGCACCCTGAACGGCAGAGACTGAACACGTCGCCTTACCGCCTCGCTGAGAATATCAATAAGACAGTTCACCTTATCACTTTTCTCTTTGCTTGCGAGCAGCTGCTCCAGATCCTTAACACAGGAATGTGAGTTTGGATGAATTTCTTCCTTGTGTAATGACTTGGGGATGGCTGTATTAAGAGGGCACACAGGGGAGGTGAGTGTGAGACCCGGCTGGTTCATCACAGCTGTGCAGCCGCTGAGGACAGACTCTAATATAGTTTGATTGCCGAACGAGACAAGATCATTTCCCCCGTGAGCCCAAGGATAAATCTCAAACGTCACAGAGCCAGCTTCTGTAACTGCCTTCAGGTCAATCCGGAACACACCAGCTGCAGGGACTTCTTGCCAAGCAGACGGATCAGGTCCAGAACTGTGGGATGCCACGGAAGTCAGGGTCAAGGCACTGACCTCAGCATCAAATTTCCACAGCAAACTGCGCCTACCAAGGAAGTCTCTGCCAAACCAGAGGTAGTCCCCAGCTTTTTGGTAGTAAACAAACCCCCACGGTCCACGTAAAGTGGACAGAACAGACAGAATCTCTGCAGGGTTGCTGCAGGATGATAGCCGCTGAGAGACGACAGCAGTGTCATTCTCCTCCGGCATCACTGGGAGACCTCCGAAAATCTCCCCGTTCCACAACAAGACATTTCCAGTGTTGTCTTGAACTGGCTGTGGGGTAAGAAGGCCTCTCATGTGAAGAACGTGGGCAGAGAATAGACACTGATAGCAGGGATTAGTGCCTCTTACTGTGAGCTCCTGGCTCAAGTTGGGCCCTCTTCTTTTCAAATGTTCATGAACAGTTTTGTCCCACTCACACTGAGTGGGCGACAGACTCAACAGACAAAAGATGCCGCACATTGTTGCGGTGAAACGCACTCTTACATATCCTGCAGATCCTTTTTCATGTTATCCAGTTCCTCTGAAGACAAAATAAAAAAAACATTATGATCATCTTACTATTTGTACAGCATCAGTTTGTAATCAAATGAAGTAAGTATCAATCAAATCAAGTAAAATTATATTTATTCACTTAAATGTACAGCTCTCAACTTACTTTTGCACGACCCCAGTGTCTGGCCTCTGTCTGCTAGGAAGAATATGTTACTGTTCCTCTGCTGGACGTAGACTTTCTGGAGAGAAAATCAATACAAACTGCACATTAATAAAACATACATGCACATCTCACTGAGATAATACAAGGTCGCATTAAAATTTTCTCCAGAGATGCGTCTTGCAACACAGGAAAACATTTTGAAACTAAGAAGGTTCCTTGTCGTAAGTAAATAAATGTGTCAATCTCCGGCATAGTGTAGGCTGTGTTTTGTGTAACACTCACCCTGTTTTTCTTCAGGTTGGAGAGCTCGTCCACGACGACCTTCTGCTCCTTGATCTGTAAGTTAGAAACACGAATTCATTTCTCTGACCGGATAAAATGTAAATTCATCAGGAAACTACTTTTAAATTCCTGAAAAGACATGTGGCTTGTAGGAAAGAGAGGCTGTATATTTAAATATAAAAGGTGTACTAACCTATACATACTGGTAATAGTTCTAATGGCCTCCCAACAGTCACATATGCTACATGTTTACCTGCTCGTATGTATGTCTGTTTGTCCACCAGCCACATGTCGCGGCTGACGTTACCTTTTTGTTCAGTTCCTCCTTCAGTACAGATTGTCCTTCTGAATTGTCGTCGTTATCCCGACTTTTCGACGACATATTTTTTAATATTAATGTAGTTGAAGCTAGCTAACCTCAGTGTAAAAACATGCTCAGCAGCTTTGAAAGCTTTTCCGGGGTTGGAGGTCTGTCCGGCCGAGCCTTCACTGCCCCCTGGAGGTGGGCGGTGATACATACATTATTTATTTCCTTCTTTTAGAGATCCTCCATGTAAAACTATTCCCATTTCCCCTGGAAATATAAACTAAAAGAGCTAAGGCCACCAACAAATGAATGCACAAATGTTTACAAAGATATATACGTTAAAATTGTATTGGTATTCACTTGCTTAGTGAAGTGTCTGGTTGAATCCACAATGCATAAATGAATTAAAACAGAAAATAAAGTCTCTTCAGAAAGCATATATATTAACATGGGTAGGATGTGTAATTGATTTCCTTTTTTTTCTTTTTTTATTACAGGCAAAATAATGCACATAAACACGACAATATAACCTCACAAAAAGAGACAGAAAAACGTCTGGAGAAAAATGTAATTAAAATAACAAGAGATAAAATAAAATTAATAGGATCGCTTTATTTATTCAAATAATTAGGGTGACAGTACAGACACATTTAAAAACTGAAATACATTCTTCTTACATATTACAAATGTTTCCAGATATTTACAAAGACATTTGATTTCATTCTCTTTGTTTATGATACATTTGTACCTTTAATCACGGATAGGATACCCAAAATTAAAAGAACCTCCTTCTCCTCCTTTTTTCTTCTGTTTCATGTCTGAGTTCCATTTCTATCTTAACATCACATTGCAATTAATCCTTTAGAGCATTTTAGGCAACATCCACATTTGCTACATATCAATAAAAACAACTCAGTGACAACCCAACATTTCTACTTTCCTACTAATCCTACTTTCACATTATCTGCTGTGTTACTCTCAGGTCCAGTTAAAAAAAGATAAACTGTCACCAGGTCAAGCTTGCCTGAGTGATGTTGCTTGAGTGTCTCAACATTATGCAGAATATGTTCCAACTGATCAAAGACACGTCCAAAACACGTTATTTATTCTATTGACGGTAATATCATGTTAAAAAAACAACAACAAAAAAACTATATAAATATACATAAAATCAAAGACAAATGTCTGAGAACTTTACTCTTTAGAGAACTGGACAGTGGAAAAACAAATCACTATAAAGAAGTAGTTACTTTATGAAACTGCCCTGTCTACCTACAGCAATTTACTGTAAGAATGTGGTTTCTCCAAGTAAAAGAAAAACAGACACAATGAAAATACACAGAATATGTTCTTTTAAACAAAAAGGAATTACTGCACACTTACAGTTTGCCATTTTAGAGAATTGTAATGTTTAACAAATGTCATTGGACATTAAAGGAACCATATGGACCACAAAAGCTTAAGCTCTGAATGTGGATCCGACTCTTTCCTACCAGGCCATTGTAAAACCAAATAGAAACTCCATTTGAATTTATCATGATCATTTATGACAATAATAATAAGGGTAATAATAATAAGGATACAGATAATAATAATAAGGATAATGATGATCATTTTGTTATCTTCATGTTCCAAATGATAAACATTTTTTACTAATTTACAAGAAGTGTACATTAACCCCACCAATGCTGGATTTTTGAGGCAGGTACCAATATTGATACCTGGGAGACATACTGTATAGACAGGGGACCACCAGACTTCATTGTGCTGAGGCAGAAACAGCTAATGGCTGATGGGATGTCATTCGTTTTACAGATATTTGGTCATAAGTGTTGGACTACTTAATGTCTTTACCTGCTAGAGGAAAAGTCAGAGGATTACTCCACATATTACATCCAATATTTGCTAAGTCTGGACCAAAGTTGTGGACTGAGAGACATGACCATCTCTAGAACCACACCAATATAGCATAAAAAAGTTATTGAGGGAGGGGAGAGCATTACTCATTCACTCAGTATGCAGGGATTCAAACCAGCAACCTTATAGTCATATGTGGTAAAATGACATTATGAGGAGACACTACAGGTGAAATTGGTGACATTCTTGTATTACAAGTTTTCTGAAAGGTCATTTCATTTTGTTGACATATTAGTCAGGGGTTTTTACTGAGGGGATTTTCTGTGTCTCTTTGTATCACTCCATAAATCAGAAAATACTGTCAACAGCTATTACAAATCCATTTTCAACATGTTTTTAGGAATAAAATGTTCTATAAATCCGGCTCTGAATGAGATGTGAACAAAGCCCTCTGTTAAAAACCTTAAGAACCTAGAAAGGAATGAAACTGTAAAGTTTGGTGTATGGAAGTGCTACTGAAGTGGAGACTTCTTGCTAAGAGCATGAGAAAAAAACTCAAACTCAAAAACAGCCAGATATGTATTTCCAAGTTCCATACATTTTGAAAGACACTACAGGTGATTAGGGTAAACATATTTTAATATAATATATCACCATGAAACCTCCCCAGTTGATTACTGACATTAAGACAATTAGTTTTTGTATTACAAGTTTTCTGAAATGTTGTGTTTAAATATGCAAATGAGGCATTATCTTTGTGTATTTTGGATGTTTTCTTTCCACTAGTCCGAAAGCGCGTTGACATGTTATCGAAGCGAAATAGCCCAAAATCTTAAAATTTGACCAGTGCATGAATAAAACATGTCTGCCTGGCAGAGGTCAACGACCGGTAAAGAGAAATTACCCTGAATAACACAAATGTTGATCTTGCTCCACCTGTGGGTCAAGAACCTTTCCAACCTTCAGTGTGGCAGACAAACACACCTGTCTCTCGTTGGATTGCTGCCCGTTGAGCTGCAACACTGTATTGATTTGAAACAGCTGTCAGATGTTTACTGTTCATTCCTTATAAACAAGGGCTGTCATTTTGGGTAAGGTGCCCAGGTCATCACAGCCAGAAGTGACCTTTGATGTTTATTGTTCTCTGGTCGAGCTGTCAGGCACACATCAAAGTCTTAGGCCCCGGGCAGCGGTAGATATCCACAGAAACAATAAGTCCACAGCACTGTTATGTTCCAAAAATGGGTAAAGGTAATAATTATAATCATTGTCATGGTTTTCTATATCTGAGATGGCTGGTAATCTTACTGTGCCCAGTGTCATGAGATTTTGGGAGACCTCAAGAGCCCAGCCTCAGTTATTCCAGCTAAATATCAATGAAATTTGCTGAACCGAGGGAGCTGCGATGTACATTTTAGCTCTATTGTAACAAGGTCTAAGAGCTCTGCACAAAAGAAGAACAGAAGCGCTGCATGAAGAATAGATGAATAATGTGACGCTGCCTCACGTACACTGTCTTTCAGGTGAGATTTCACATCCTCCCTCTCCCTCTATCCCGTCTTTAGCTGCGGCTTGTGAGTGTCACACAATTTAAGGCCACAAGAGGCGAGTCATTCTCATATTTTTGTCCCTGGAAGTACAAATATAGCCGACGTAAACACTGCTTGTTGTTCCACAGCCAGGCTGAAACATGATCCCGTTAGGGGCAGACATACCTGCAGGTCACATGGCCACAAAATGACACGGCAGCAGCCGTCTGACCACTGATGACAGGTAGGTAACTGAACCTGGCTGACACACTGGCCCACTAATAGTGTGGCCGCTAATCTGTTTGTACCAGCTCAATGTGTGCAGACTTTCAAACGGCTGAGAGCGCTCTGTGATCCTTGAATAGATCACAAAAGGATAGTAGAGCCTATTGTCATCACTTGGCTCAAAATATGTGCTTATGTTCCTTGTTAGTGTCAATGTTGCTCCCTCATACGATGAGATGGCACAGAGGAGGTCTGTGTGTTGCTCTGGGCCAAAAAGAAGCTAGTGTTTCTACATTTTTAACATCTACATGCCCAAAGATACAGGCTAAAATATTGTGATCACATGTAGATCATGACAACAAGTACTGGTTAGCTGGAAAAGGTCGTGTATAGATAAAAAAAAAACTCAATTTGCAAAACTTTGCCAAAGCTCGCAAGAAACTTGCTGCCGACAACCTAACCTCATCTTACGAGAGGGGGCAAAAAGTAGCTGTGGGCACCTGTTGACCCCCGCATCCGTTTCACAACGTGTCCGTTTTATAGTTGTATAGTGTTACCAGATTATTTTTTGGTTTGGCACAGTAACTTCCTGTAGTCTCTGCTGGGTGCCTGGAGACCTCATAGAGATGACATGTTTTAAAACCACAGTTGTTTTTTTTTTTTTTGTATCGATTAAATAAAGATGTTATGAAGAGTTCATTCATGAGCTTTAGAGGTGCTGGCAGGAGGATTTTGAGCCAAGGTAGCTTTTTCTCCCGTTTCTTGTCTGTCTTCAGTCCAATAAAATTCCCAAAACACATCACTCGAGAACAGAAATAAGGTTTTAGTGGTGAAATAAGACACTGGGGATCTCATTAACCTGATAACAGCATTTTAAAGTCCACTACAGGTACAGCACAAAAGAAAGATATTGGCCATGTGCTGGTGTTTATTACTTTTTATGGCTGCAGGCCAAGGAGTCTTCATCCATGCAGCCTGTAATTATAGCTGTGATTCTCTTCTGTTGACATAGGTGGACAAATGCAAGTCATCCAAATGTGTGATTTGTACACAAATTGTCTTTGTTCACTGCCAAGCTCTATTGCAACAGATTCACCAGGTTAAGGCAATAACAACAGTCTCAGCTTTAATTTGTGTTGTGTGGCATCAAATGCACAGGCCAGTTCAGTTAATCTTGATTTCTTTACTCTTTTTTGTTGTTTGCTTCTTTTTACCCCTAATTATTTCTCAGATTCAGTTTATATATATATATATATATATATAAAAGAAAGGTGGAGCTGTGAAAACATCACAAATATTTCTCCATTTAAGGTGGAACTGTTTTATTGCTCTGAAAGAATCAATTGAATATTTACTGATATAAGATAAGATAGATCTTTATACTGGCCATAGTTTAATTAGTGACACAGTTCTGGTGTACTGTAAATATACCATATCATTGCAACTGGCAACATCTGTAGTATACTGTTACAGTCAGTCAGTGATGGAAAGTCACTAAGTACCCTTACTTAAGTAACCTACTGTACTTAAGTACAGATGTGCACTACTTTGAGTATTTCCATTTTATGCCACTTCAAACTATACCAAAACATTTCAGAGGCAAATGTTTTACTTTTTACTCTAATACATTTATTCAACAATTAATTCATGTAATTTACATACTAAGATTTCACATATAAAACATTTGATTAGTTTATAAGATATGATCTAAAGTAAACTACCTAACAGCATATAAAGTAGTTACCGTTACCTCCACCTTGAGCAACTACATCAGTAAAATGCGACTTACACATTAATGCATCAGCAATAATATTCAAAGGATATGATTGCAGTTGTTGTTTCTTTATTGGTATAATGTATCCTCTGACATGAATGTATCAGTTCTCTATCATCTATATCCTACAAATTGATATTTATGTATGTATAATTTGTTTCCTTTTTTTATTCGTTTTGTTTTTTCTCTCTCATCTGTTCCGTTGATTGTTATTTAATTATATCGTATTTCTTTCGTATGCTCTGTAACTATAACATTTCTTAAAATGCAAAAAAAAAAAAAAAAAAAAGATACGATATGATATAAAATAATACACTCTCCGGTGCCAGTTTTCTGCATAACAAAAAGGCTACTTGATTCTTAGTCCATTTGTAAGTAATTTTGTAAGAAGAAACATGGAGTATTTTTACATTGTGGAACTACTAGTTTTACCCACATGTGAATACTGTGTTGGAAGAAACCCCGACAAACACACACACACCTGACAACAGAATATGTTAGTAGGCCAGACATATTCATTTGCTCTAATAAAGTCTTGAACAAAGATAACATGTATTAAATATATATATTTTTAAACACACACAAACAAAAGCACCAATCCCTGTCTAAAGAGAGCTAATGGTTTGTATGTATGATATTAACAAAGACGCCCTTTTTTTTGCAGATATGATCCAGCTTCTTTCTTTTTTTTTGAGGGGGGGGTGCGCGTGTGCGGTGCAGTAGGAGGACCACACTTGTTTTTGACACACATTGTAAATAATGGCAGGTCACGTGGCAGCGTGAGTATATTCGAGGCGGGACGTAAACACGGAGCAGCAGAACGGAGTCGACCGTCCAGCGGAGCGGGGCAGAAAACACCTCCTGGCTTTGTGCTTTTATTTCGACTAATTCGCCTATACGACTATTTCTTTCCGACTTCAGCTACAGTGATAGCTAAGTGTGGAAAGGAGAAAGGGGGATACACGCTGTGTCTTTTTTTGTTTTTTTTTCCCCCCTGCTCGTTGCCGACAGAGATGCAGTTGTAGCCGGGGTCGACCTCCTTCACAACATCACAAAAGAGGAGACGGCGTAAAGCAAACAAGCCGTATTCACTTGGTTCTTTGTTTTGTTGCCATTTTGCCTGCTTTAAAATGGATAACTCTGGACCTAAGAAGACATGCTGTGGTAGGTTATTTTTTCTTTGCATGCAAAATTACAAAAATATCCCCCTAACGGAGCCTCCTCGGCGGTGGAGAAGGATGGATGTGGACCAGCAGCTGTGTTAGCGTCTTGACTCTCAACGTGAAATGTTTTCTTCACAGAATCTGTCCGAGACTTCTTTACTTCAGCTAAATTCCTTATTTACATGGGACATGCCCTGTCAACATGGGTAAGAGAGACACTGACACTATCACATCGCATTAATGTCTATTTAAGTGACACTCCATCATATCTGTGTACTCATGATGACAGGCTATATATGTGGCTTTTCAGTGTCAAACTTAATATAATACAACATGCATGTGTTATTGTTACATTGTGTGCTATTATAACTGTCATTACAATACAAAATGACATGTTTTCCCTGGGTAGCTCACCACACAATACTGGGCTTTACAAATAGCTCTAAACAATAGATTCAACTGAAGAGGGTGTTAGTTTTTCAGCCCGTGAAAGCTGAGAGGGCTCTTATTATTTATGCAAACCACAGCTCCTATCAGCCCTAACCTGGGTGTCTGTAATCAAGTATCAGCCTCGACTTAAAATAACCAGAATTTGAATTTCCAGGGGGACCGAATGTGGAACTTTGCCGTGGCTGTTTTCTTGGTAGAGCTGTACGGGAACAGCCTGCTGCTCACGGCCGTATACGGGCTGGTGGTGGCCGGCTCCGTGCTGCTGCTGGGGGCCATCATTGGGGACTGGGTGGACAAAAATCCCAGACTCAAAGGCAAGGCAGCTCAAATCAAAGTACAGAGTGTTATAACAAAAGTTTGTCATGAATAAAATGGTAAAAACTTTGTAGATCTGATCCTGATATAGCACTTTCAAAGGGACTGGCATTACAGTGTTGAATACAGTGTGCACATGTGCTATTACACCCCCCCCCCCCATCCTAATTTTCACAGTTAAATGCACCTCTTGTGACATTTTATTCAGAGGAATTTGGCAAAGACATTATTAGATTAGATCAGGGAGCGCGGAGTGTACCCAACCATCTCTTGGAGGCGCTCTGATGAACTAGTTATCAGACAGAAATCTGTTGTCTTTGATCAGATTTCTGTCCCTAATGTCCGTCCTGGTGTTTCCACAGTGGCCCAGACTTCGCTGCTCGTCCAGAACAGTTGCGTCATCGTGTGTGGGATCCTCCTCATGGTTGTTTTCCAGTTCAAAGAACAGCTTGTGGAGCTTTACAATGGATGGATTCTGGTAAGGTCCCCCCTGTGCTTTCTCTTACACACGCTTTTTCAACGGGATCTAATTGAGGTTTTAACTGAAAACATTTTTTACCCCTTTTCCTCAAGTACAACTCTCTGACACAGGGATTAAAAGTTGTCCTTTCCTGATATGGACTTCTGTGTCAATGTGATTTATGACCACACAGAACAGATTTTACAGATCAGCAAAATGATTGTAGTTCACTTCCAGAAGACCTTTGACTCTTCCACAAAGTTAAATTGACTTAAGTCGTTCTTCAAATGTTTGTTTTAAAAAATGGGCACAATAATTACAGTGAAGTAGTCGTTGGGATTGAAAATCGTAAGTCTCAGGCTCTCTCCAAAAATGCTTATTAAATATGTGTTTGAAAATAGGAAAATTCCCTCAAAAATGAAAATCTGCCACGTAAAGTTAAAATATAAAAGGGCTAAAAATATAAACATAAATGAAATATAAAATGAAGTAGTACACGTTTGTGGTCGACAGTATTTCAAATGAATAAAAAAATGAATAAATGTAGCAAATGCATATGCATAATTATTATTAATTAATTGTTGAACTTGTGCTAATATTTTGTGGTAACAAAATAAAACAATGATAAATAATTTGGTTTCTTATCACAGGGAAACAAACAAGGAGGAGCGGTATTTACACACCTAAAAAAACCTACCTCTGTGTCAGTCTTGTGTAAGGGGCTTGTTTACGCTTGTTGAGTTATGTGGCGTTATGGGAGCTCCCTCAACCCAAACATTCAGGCCTTAATTCTGCAGGCTTGACAGGTTTCCGTCCATCATGACAAACTGGTCGGGTGTCAAGTTGAAACAAATGCCTTTCTGTTGGGGAGAATGTCTTCAGCGTCGCCCTCTGCCTTTGGGTTTCCAGAGAAAGGAGATTTCCGCGTGTTTAGAGGGACGTGTGTGTGTGTGTGGAGGTGGAGAAGTCGGTGAAACAGGACATTGAGTGTTGCAGGCTGTGTGTAGTCAGCAGGTCCTTCAAGGCCCGTCACATGACAGAGAGAGAAATGTGGCCTGGCCTGTTGAAGCATTTCTGTCGCTTTTCTGACCGGAGCAGCTGCGTTGCAATGTACACACAGACCAAGCAACGAAGACGCCGGCCACTGTGTTTCACTAATTCTCCAGTGCTTCTTTATTACTGCTGTAGTCGAGGTCACTGTTGATTATTGAATTAGCTGTTGTGCTCTTTCCTCTTAAGCTGTGTGCAAGTTATTGTTCAACTAATGTTATGGATTTTAGTTTACAGAAGACGACACGTGATAGTATGTGGGCTTTAAATGTATTATCTTCTCTCCCCCTCCCTTTTTTTTAAAAATATTTTATAAAAAGGCTCAGTAATTTCCTCAAACAGCTCAGCAAAGTAGGAGTAAATACTGTCTTTGTTGGGGACTATATTTAGCTGTGGATTAATACACAGTGCAGTGTTTCCCAACCTGGGGAGATTAATCTGAGGGGTCCCAAGATTATTAGGTGATAAAAAAAAAACAAAAGTATGCTTTTTCCTGCTTTTTCTGACTTTTTTCGCTTGTGAAATACTGGATAGTTTCACCTCTTTAGCCCTCTAAAAATCCTTCAAACAAAAACAATCCATCCATCCACAAATTACTTTTTGGTTGAACTGCTTAGAATTTATGTCAAAACGTTAACCCTGTTTAAAAGGTTCACAAGTACATATTGCATATTGCCTGCTTTCAAGAGGTCAGGAACTACAGCTTTAATTAGTATTTTTGGCAGCGGGACGGTGTATGTGGGATTGAGTCTAAACAGACTACAGTGTTCATGGCAATGAGGGAACATGTCACCCAGCGTGTTGATGGAGGAATAAGCTATATCAGGCTTTAGCTATACGGACAATAGTTATTAATGATCAACTCTTTGTTAGTTTTACACTGACCAGCCTTTAATGACACGACAAGGATATTGATCAAATGTAATAATAACGTAGACATTTAAAAAAATACCCTCATTTTGTTTTTCAGACCACCTGCTACATTCTGGTGATCACCATCGCCAACATCGCAAACTTAGCCAGTACGGCTACATCCATCACCATCCAGAGGGACTGGGTGGTGGTTGTGGCCGGTCAGGACAGCAGCACGTTGGCAGGTCAGTGTCTCTCACCCGCCGCTGGCTTATCATCCAATGTAGGCCGCGTGTGACCCGTTATCAGATGTCTTCAGTGGGGCAGACTTTGAACCCCGGATATTGACTCACTCTTGCTTTTACCTTTTATGTCTGTGCAGTTTCCCCCTGATTGTTATAAACTATTCAAAAAATTTGCTCACATGGTGTAAAACACTCTGAGCACTCATGAACTTGATGACCTTTATCATTCTGCTGCGCTATTACCATCATTAAAACCTGCTGTCATATGAACGTAAAACCTACCAACATATTCCACTCTTGTATTAAACAGACATGAATGCCACTGTGCGTATTATCGACCAGCTGACCAACATCCTGGCTCCCATGCTGGTGGGTCAGATAATGGCCTTCGGCTCCCATTTCATTGGCTGTGGCTTCATCTCTGGCTGGAACCTGTGCTCCATGTGTCTGGAGTACGCGCTGCTGTGGAAGGTCTACCAGAAGACGCCGGCGTTGGCCATGAAAGGCGGCCAGAAGGAGCAGCAACAGGAGCTCAAACAGCTCAGCCCGGCGAAAGGTAGCTGCGATCATAAAACCACTTATGCTAAGGTTGCCCTTCAATTTAAAAAATGTTTCCCCTTAGATACCTAAGTATTCCCTTTTGCATTGCTCAAAGGTCTTTAGTAACCATTTTTCCTCAGAATATTTTAAGGGACCCATACCATTAAAAGTGAAATCATTTGTGGAACATAAGACAATGGCTGATAGAAGAGGAGATACCAAGAGGCAGTGTTAAAGTCTGCAAAATGCAAAAAAAAAACAGATGTTAAAGTTGTGTCAACATGTGTCAAGTGTCAACATTGTAGTTTCAGCATTTGCACTAGCAACTGTGTAGCTAGCTAGCCACACGTTAACATAACTCTGTCTCATGTATTAACGTTAGCTATACCGTTTTATTGAAACCAGTTTTTGTCGACTCATGTCCTCTCGATGTTTGGCCTTCTCCTTTCTTGCTGTCAGTAATATTTTTCATATTTCTTCATTACTTCATTTACGGTTCATTTCACAGCAAGATTTTATGATTTACTAGGTAATAACCATCTCACTAGAGTTTTGGCCTGTGCGAGGACTCAGACTGAATCTGTCCATACTTCTTCCTTTTCTCAGACTTGGAGAACGGCCAGAGTCCTGAGGAGTCGTCTCAGCCACTGATGAATGAAAGTTCAGTCGTGGCCAAGCCTGACTCTCCCAAGCAGCACGGCTGTTGCTACCAGGTGAGCGAACCCCTGCGCACCTTGAAGGCCGGCTGGGTGGCCTACTACAACCAGAACATCTTCTTCGCCGGCATGTCCCTGGCTTTCCTCTACATGACGGTGCTGGGCTTCGACTGCATCACCACAGGCTACGCCTACACGCAGGGCCTCAACGGCTCGGTGCTCAGCCTGCTGATGGGGGCCTCGGCCGTGGCGGGCATCTGCGGCACCGTCGCCTTCACTTGGGTTCGCAAGAAGTGTGGCCTGATCCGCACAGGCTTCATTTCAGGCACGGCCCAGCTCTCCTGCCTCATGCTGTGTGTTGTGTCTGTCTTCGCTCCCGGGAGCCCCTTCGACCTCAGCGTCTCGCCCTTCCAGGACATTTACACCCACCTGATCGGAGAGAAGGCGCTGCCCGAGGCTGACCACAGCCTCACCAGCATCCTCACCGGTGTAAACGCCACTACTTTGGCACCAGCTGAAGAGCTGCTGCCGCCCCTGCAGTCCTACATGTCTGTTAGTCTGCTGTTTGCCGGGGTCATTGCTGCTAGATTTGGTGAGTTAAATAGCAGCCCTTGCATTTCTTGAGGTGTTTATATAAATGCCATGGTACTGTGTTGAATATGGTTTTGTTTTGGTGCAGAGTAGAAGCTCCAAAGTGCAAATGACCATTCATTGCTATTGGAGTAAATGATGCATAGTGTTTGTTTTATTGTTTTATTTCAAAATGAATTAGAGCGTAGTATCACAGTGTACATGCTTATTGGCATGTTCACTTCCTTTCATAAGATTAAAAAAAACTGTTTCCAAAATTATGACTTCCTAAAGGTGACTCAAGCAGGTCCACAGGTTGAACTTTTTCACAAGTAACGGAATTTCACATAAAACCTCTACGGATGTGCCAGTCAGAGCAATATTTGCAACCTTTGATTCCTATAATATTACCTGATAATTGCCGCTACAGCTACTGTGGTCTCCTAAAGTGGTGATAATGTGGCTGTAAAAAGATCGTTAGGACTGACTGTTGATCTGTGTCTCGCAGGCCTGTGGTCTTTTGACCTGACGGTGACCCAGCTCATCCAGGAGAACGTGATTGAGTCGGAGCGCGGTGTGATCAACGGCGTCCAGAACTCCATGAATTACCTCTTAGACCTGCTGCACTTCATCATGGTGATTCTGGCTCCGAACCCAGAGGCCTTCGGCCTGCTCGTCATCATCTCTGTGTCCTTCGTGGCTATGGGTCACGTCATGTACTTTGGATTTGCCTTCAAGAGTCTGGGCAGCCGCCTCTTCCTCTGCTGCTCGCCGGAGCAGAAGGTGGAGACGGAGGACAGCTCCACACCTCCTACCACCGTCTAACCCCGTTAAAGAGACTCTGTCCTGGGTACATATCTCTCAAGCCTTACCCTTCCCCTGCTGCATCTTAACTCTAACTAACATCTTTGCTTGTAGCTGGCCGAATGCTAGCCAGAGAAAGGTAACTTAACATGCTATGCATACTGTAACCATTAATCATTCGTAAAAGGAGGTGAGTAGAAAGCTTACAGTCATAGAACAACTATTCCACAGTAAAACTTTGGATAAGGCAGGGTTTCTCTAACTTTTTTAGTTAGGGAGTCAGGTCCGTGCTCTTTGATAAATACATGTACTGTCAAACAAGGATCCATCACTTCTAGGCTCGGGACCCAGATGTGGGTCCTGTTCAAGAAATCAGGGGAAAATATTCTCCTCATATCAGCCTGGATCTAGCTGTAAAGAATTTTCAAAAAGGTGCTTCAGCTCAGTAAAGGGCAGAATGAGGGAGAAATGTTGCAGGGAAGCGATCACTGAGGCTTGGATTAAAGGGGGACAACTGTCTGTCGGAGACCCCCAAAAGAAAGACCGTCCCTCCATTTTCTGACACTTTGCCTCTCAGTGACTTCATTGGTGCTGTAGCTGTGTCTGCTAGCTGCTCTCTGCTAGCCTAGCGTACTTATACATGTATGACGAGCAAGTTGTGGAGGCTTTTTTATATTTAACCAAACACAAAACTGGGATCTAGTCTCTTTAATACGTAGGTATAAGGGTTATGCAGTTAACTGTGTTTATTCAGGAAATGCAGACGGTGTTTTTTTTACAATAATCGTATATCATCAGTATTGTGTTGCGCGCTCGCGGTTGTGCCATAAGAATGAAATGATAAATCCTATGCATCCTTGTCAATAGCTCTCTCAGTTACCAAAGTCAAAGTCCATATGTGGCATTAAAGGAAGTGAGGGAAACCAGATATCTGTCTGCAGCATTCCAAATATATATTCTTACTTCAGGTGACAGTAGTTATGTAGGTTCACTAATGCTTTCATACACTCCGAGTATACCTGAATATGTCTAACCCGCTCTGAGATTGTACTTAAATTTTGTTTTTCTGATAGTTTACATTGATAGTGTCACCTTTTTGATTTTTATGTTCTCTTGAGTAATTTTTCAATCGTGATTGTTGTTACACAGGCACTTTAAGTGATTGACGTCTGTCATTACACCGAACGCGTGATCAGGCATTTGATCAATATTTTTGCACAAGGCTGAAGTCCCCCTCCATAAACTCCTACACAATCTTCTTTCAATCACTTATAGTCTCTCTGTCAGTGTGTTCAGACGATATGCTGGGATTGTGGTTAAAAAAAAGGCACATATTGTAACACTCGTGAGGAAAAACTGCCGAGTTTACCTCAGATACCCCTTGTTTCCCGGGAGCTTAGTCAGCAAACATCTTTGAACCAGTACTAGTCTAGAACATTTATCTCATTTGCATCTCATGACAGTTTGTGGATTTTGGCATGCTTCTTTTCCTGTGACATGATTTTGAAAGTCAAAGAGTAATTCCAAAAAAAACAGCTAGAAATGACAGACAATATGGAAAGTAGCTTTACTTTAAAGAGAGGCTACTATATTTAGATTGTTCTGAGAAGTTGGCCACCGTGGATACATATGACAATTACAGGATACTGATAAAACAGTGTCACAAAGAAGAGTCATAATGATAGCAATATCGATCTCAAGTTTTCCAACATTAGCTAACATTAGCCACAATAAGCTAATGGTCATACTAAACCGTGTAAGGCTGTAACAGAAAAACCCCTGAGAGCATTTGAACTGCTTATGAATTTAACTTTTTATGTGTAAGAGAATGTACCTGATCTCACTTTATAGATCCACCTAACTAATGTAGCTGTAACTAGTTCCTCTCCGCCTCTGACCGTCAGTGATTTCTGTTGCCTTGTTTTAAATGAGCCTTGATAGCTGTTAAACGCACACATGTGGCTACATCGAGACGGTTACTAGCCGTACCCCACCCGTGAAAAGTCTAGCCAAGATCTTGGTAATGGGGTTAAGAGAAATATTTGTGTTGGAAACAGAGGTAGCCACACCAGATGTAGGAGAACAGAAGACCACTTTAGCTGCACATGCTGAGTCAGTGTGTCTACAGGTGTGCCACTGCTCACTGGGAAAGGAGCTTCATTTTCATGTTCCACCCGGGTGTAAAGTAACTCCAAACTCAGTTTGGGCATTGGAAAAAAACAGCTCTTACAACAGTTGGTCTGCTGATTCAGGAATATCTTACATGGCCATAACTCTATATTTTTTATGTAAATAACTTTAGCGGTCAGTCATACAATTGGAAAATGCTAAAAAAAAAAAATATATATATATATATATATATATAAATATATATATATATATATATATATATATATATATACATATATATATATATAGTGTATACTGCTGTCATGCTGTTTGTCTGGAAGTGCTGACTTTTGTACATGTTTTTATACACCTAGTGTTAACATTTTCTGTCAAATTGAGTTTTCTTAAAGATTTTTTTGAGATTTGTGTATAAAGAAATTACCTTCTTTCATTCAAATGCATCTGTATCATACTGCATTAATCTGACTGTATACATATATTTCTCTTTGTATATATATTTCAGTGTTATTGTAGTTATATAGACAAAAGCATTAAATCAGAAAGAAATAATTCTTATGTAATAATCGCACTCCAAGGACATTGGTACTGCTTGTATTGCATGACGTCTCCTAAATAAAGAAAAACTTTACAATTGCCTGTCTTTATAGTCTAATGTGCGTGTGTGTGTGTTATGTCCGTAGGGTTTCTTGGCCTCAGTCTTGGGCTTGGCTGCTGCTGTGTGAGGTCACATACCACAGCAGAGTTAGCTGCTAATTTCCTGCCCAGAATCCCTTTCTTTCAGGCAGCCAGAGTTAAACTGACTTTAAACTGAGCTGGATGATCTGGACTTACATGCCTGCTGAAAAGACAAAGAGTGACCTTGTTTTTAAAAGAAGCGCCTGGGACATGTTAGGCTAGGCTTTGACTCAGCATTTTAACACAATGTATTTACACATATTTTGACTGATATACATTTAAACCGTGAGCGTATTGAGATGGTCCTATCAGGAGTTAGTAGCACTTTAAAGGGGTTTATATAACACCAAATACCAATGCACTGCTAATCAGTACGACAGCTAATGAATACAATAGTGCCGTTTGAGTCTCAAATTCTCTGTCCCAGCATCACTTACAGAAACATCTCACATTTCAACAGCCCACGTCTTTAATTTTGTACCAAGGCCAAAGCCCACAGCGCACATGGATGATTTCTGGTATGAGATCAATTAATTAATCAATCAAGAAAAATACAACTTTGTACTTAAATCATCCTGTCATGTTTTTTTTTTATAATTTGGACTCTAGATTGACTGACTGATTTTTAGAGCATAATCTGCAGTCAGTATTAAATGCACTGTAGACTCAGTGTTTTTTTTTTTAATGACAGCAGGATTTGTCATGCAATTTAGTTTTGGGCAGGAGGTTCAACACTTTACAGAAGTTGCGATTTAGGCCCCTCGGAAGGCTGGTTAGTCGAACCACCGCATACTTTAGAGGGAAAATAAAGCTGACTGTAGCAAAAGTCCAACGTCTGCTGACAGATAAGTAGGCACCGTGGAAATAGCTTCCTATTTATGTGCAAGATCTCTAGTATGACAGGGAAAGGCAGGTGTTAGAAGCGTGGACATTGCTCGGTTTCACAAGTCAGTCGTGTAACATATACTATACATTGGGGTCCCTTTTTTCTTCTCCTACAGACAATGGTTTGCCAGAGCAAGTTAATCCTGTTTAGTTGATTTACTGGAGTGTCTGCTGGTTTCCGGACACCTCACCGTGGTGAGACTCCTGGAAATCACTACACCCAGCCAAGAAATAGTCCAGTACATTATGCACCTTGAAACCACAATTCCGCTCTCCTTCCAGTCAAATCAGTTTCCTGGCGGTGTGGAGTGGGGCGGGAGGAGTGTGCTAGTTTATTTATTTTCTCATTGTAGTCTGATAAACCGTAAATTCATCAAATTCAGTGCCCCATGTCGCTATTTTCCAAGCAACTGCAAGCTGTCATAGGGAGTCGAAATGCAAACGTTTCTCACACACAAAGGTTGTGCAGAAGGACGTAGAAGTTTCTCAGGAAAACACAAACGTTTTGCAATAAAACGCAAATGTTTCTCGGGAATGCGCAAAATTGTTTTGCAAAAAAGAAGCCTAGCTAGCAACTTCAGGCTTAGTCGATATTAGCATACGAATAGGGTGGAGTGCTCCTTTAAGCCAAAAAAATAATGAATGACTGTCTTCCACAGAAATTCTCGATTTGAATTCCTCCCTCATACACAGAAAGAGTCTGAACCGGTTCTTGTGAGCTGATTTTATAACTTAGTCTTTGTTGCACTCGTTTTTATTTATAATGAACACTAGAGAAAGTGTTGTACACATTCAAATTCTTCTTTATATATTCTAATAAGGGCACATATCAGGGAAAGTAAAGTTTACCATAAAGGAAAGGGCTCCTTTATATTGGCTGGAGCTGCTTTACAATCGCAGCTCATATCAAGTCAATAAAGGTGACAGATACACAGCAGGACTCGATAAGAATATACAGGGTGACCTAGTTTAATCACTAAAGCTCAATGTCTCCCAAAGGCAGAGATCATGATGGAGCAGTTCTCTGCCTTGGGAAGCTTTGGGGTGGAGCACCTGCTAGATAGAGGAACTGAAAAATGCTGAGATGAAAGTGCACTTTCTTATCCAACTCTGGACACAAATGTGACCTTCTCCTTCTGAGACGGCTTACTCAGGACTTCCAGATGTGTTACTCAAGAGTCCGACCTGACTTTACAGCACCAATAATGTAACTTTTCAAAGTCCTGAATACAAGAAAAGTTTGTCGAAGACGTCCAAGAACCCAACTGTAAATACCATGGTTTGCATTTCCAGGAATCAATTCAAACAACATGTAATAATTATGTATTTTGTTCTTTTAAAAAAAACAAAAAAAACATTAATTTCGCCTCATTTTTTAAATCCCAGTCATTTTTGAAAGCAGCAGTACAACCTTCCCTCGCCACTATAATGAATGACATCACAGTCAAGGAAAAAAGCTGAAGTGTGCAGTTTGGACTCTGGCTGTTGCGTAAAAAGGTGAAGGACGAGAAAGAAATCTTTAGGAAAGGCTTGAATCTTTTTATTAAATGTATAGAAAAATGTGTGTGCATGCACAGTGCCTATAGAAAGTTTTCATAGTGCCCTTGGACTTTGTGGTTTTAACAATGAATCACAGTGGAGCAGATTTTTGTTTTCCACTAAATCCACAAAAATACTTGTGCAAGTTCAAATAAATTGTTAATAGATGATTGTGTAAGTATTCAATCCCTTTACTATGACACATACATTTACACTGGTGCAGCCAGTTGTTTGAATTATTATGTTTGATTAAGGCATGGCAGGTAAATAAAGCTTTATGTAGTTTGTGTTTTATGGTTTTGTGAAGTCAGTGAGTAACATGGAGCCGTTTCACGCAAAAGTGATTTTGCAAGCTGTAAAGCTGGTGGTCATGGATTGTTGGTCTATGAGGAGTCAAAAGAAGAGAAAGGAGGAAAGCTTGCATGTTGCAAATGTGGTGATGGAAGCCCTGGAACTGCAGCAGGTGCAGAGAAATCCTGAAGGAAACCTTGCAGCAGTATCCTAGCAAAATATTTTTGTGGGTTTGAATTTTGAATGGTATTATTACACCTTTAAGATGCACAGTACTTTGATTATATTAATATTATTATGTTTGTGATTATCATTGTTAAACTGATGTTTTGTTCTCCTTTCATGTGACATATTTCTTAATAAATTTTAAAAAAAAATTAAAATTATTATTTATATAAATAAAAAAACATGATCCCGTCAAACTGAGCCTCTTGCTGCCAAAGGAGTCGATACTTAAGCTGCATTTGGATGATCAGTGGCAAAACTGCTCTGTGCTGGCGTTTTCCAATGGAGAGAGCTGTGCCGCCCGACGAGGCGGAATCGCTACCCACTCCACCGAGCGCTGTGCGCAAAGTTCTAGTTTCTACTTTGACCTTGATTGCCGCTGACCTTTCAAAGTGCAACCAGAGATATCAGCTGTATGAAGCAGCACAGGGGAGGTAACCATAGGAACAAAACTAACTGGCTGTCTTCACCTCAAGACTCTGCGCCGTGACTCTGCGCCGTGAGAGCAGAGAACATTTCCTGTAAAATGAAGGCAGCTTTATTCAATCAAATATTTCTGTTTTGTAGATGCCAAGAGATTTTTCTCTGTCCAGGAGAATGGCATTCTGATTTAATGGTGTAACAATAAAACATTAAAAACCCACTGATGCGCTGAGAACTTTCTACAGGCACCGTGTCTGCGCGAGTGTCTTTGTACAGGATCGTGTTCACGAGTGCAGGAGGCCTGCGAACCAGCTGTGGTCCAGTTTCCTGACCCTCCTCACTTCCCTGAGCTGGGCTTTAGTGAGAGCGGGGGCTGCAGACTCTCCCACCAACGCCTGCTCGGGCCTCGGGTTGCTGTATTCCATTTCCTCCTCGGAATCCTCTTCCTCTTTCTCGCTACCCGTTTCCTCCTCTGCATGTTTATTTTCCTCCCTGAAGCCATGAGAACACAATTGGGGAGAGAAAAAAAAAAAAAAAAAACATTAACGTGACTGCATATTTTCAGAGATAAACATGTGAGTCCACATTTTCCCATGTGCACCGTTTTAGCCAGAGCCTTAAGTTGCTGAATCACGCAGAGCCTGAACTTCAGCAGCGTTTTGTCAATTCATGCTGACATTATCAGACCCACAGTGATGAAGTTGGTGAGGCGCCCAAAACATAAAAAGGCAAAAATCATCATTATGACTGTACTAGTTTTTCAGTTGTTATTGGCAAATTATTTAAGAATATTTGGATAAGGCTTTCAGTGGACTACTGACCTGCCGTCTGTGACGGAGATGAGCAGAGACTGTACAAACATTGAGCAGAGGAAAGAGGTGGAGGGCAAGACGTGAGCTGGAGTCTGCAGGAGCTGTCAAGAAAATGAAAAGAAATTGCTTTAAATGCACAACAAACTGACTGATCAAAAAAAAAAAAAAAGAGAAAAAGAGAAAAAGATATGAAAATAAGTCAACGTCACAAATTTGAGACACAAACACAAAATGGACATGCAGAGCTGAACTACTGACCTCTTTGATAGCAGCAGAGCTCTGTGGCAGAGCTGTCCTCTCAGCGGACAGGTTGCTCGGTGAGTCTTCATTTTCCTGTTGCCGGTGTTTCCCCAGCAACAGGTAGAACGGCGTCATGGCGACACTGTCATCGATTACAAGCTTGAAGGGGGGGGTGGAATCACAATGTCAGGAAAAACAGGAATTGTCTCACATTAATAACTAGAAAAGGTCACACAGCAGATCTCCAGCTGCGTCTCCCTCTCAAACAGAGAAGAGTTGAGTCTCACTCAATTGTCAATAAAAACAGTGATTTATTCATCTCGTATCGTGTTTAACTTTAGTGGATCCTAACATATCAGGTATGGAATTAATCTTCAGGTGGTGTTGAGTAACAGGCCAATCAATGTTTTGATGCTGAGCAGTGCTCGGGTGTGTCGTACCTCTTTGCTGGACGCCATCAGTCTGTCTTCCTCCGCCTTCGTGGTCAATGTCATGAGGTCCTGCAGAGGAGAGTCACCATCAGCATGGACAAAATAATAGCACACAGAATGTGCACAAAAGGTAATTATGGATCAAAGTATTTTTTACGACAATGCCCCCCCCCCCAATGGCACACTGGAACTAAAATTAAGTAATAGCAAAGACATTCAGGTCACATGAGGACGTTACTGAGAAGACACAGAAACTGAATATTTAGCTTGTCTCCATTTGATTTGATCAAAGTCACACATTGCATCAGTAACAAATATGGCACTTTATAAAATCTGTAAATGTAGCACACCATTTGGACCAATCACTGCAATTCCACAGCACAGTGACCAAATAGATCATTATCCAGTAAACAAAATATCATCAGCTGTGTTTGAGGTAAATAAATCTATTATACAGGTAAAATGAACAACCAATGAAAACCAGTCCATCTCTTGATAAACACAAGAGTAGAGCAGAATTATTGTTGATGTTCTGATCTTTGTTATCGATGAAATATCTTTAACTTAGTGTTTTTCTGGTTTACCATGTACTGAGTGAGGAAGTAGAGCTGGGAGCAGTTGAGCCACTGGCTGCTCTCCTCACAGCTCTCCAGCATCTCCTCTCTCGGGGCGAAGACGGCGCGAGTCACCTTCCCTGAGCACACGGCCTTAAGGGAAAACACAGGCCGAGGCTCGCTGGGCTTAAACACAAACACTAGAAACAGAAAAGGAAGAAAACCAGCAATTCATTACAATGGTAACATTAATTTCTACACTTCCATTTAGGACCTGACGGACAGAAAGAGTTTTGAGAGTCACAGTGCATAGACAAAAGACAGTCTGCTAACTCTGATAATAATATATTTATTACACAAGAAACCAATCATCGACCTGGTTATGTTTTAGGATAACTTAATTTTGTGAACAAATGCAGCAGCTGTATCTTGGATAAAAAAGCATTTTCAAAGAGTTATTCGTGTCTTGGTACAAATTGTAGTATCTTTAGCCATGCTAGCTGCACGGCTCTAGGTTAGCGACATTGGTCGGTCCTTCACTTTGTCTCAGCATGAAATGTCTCGATAACTATTGGATGGATTGCCATGAAATTTGTTAGACATTCATGTTTCCCACAGAATATATTGTTATAACGTTGGTGATTCCATGACATTTCTTCTATCATCATCATCATGTCAAAAAAATGTGCTTTGATTTATGACCTGCTGACATCATGCTATGTAGCAGATGTTTAATGCTGTTAGCATGGCTGGAGGATACACTGAAAGTAAATGTGGTTCTCTGTCCGATCTGATCCTTAGGACTACCTGTGACACTATTACTTGCCATTTGGGTCAGATTTGTGTTGTATGTAGTGTCATATATTCATGTCAACCTGTATATACGTTTTTGAAATTGTATTTACAGAAAATGTTTTTGTGATTCGAGAGGAGATTTAAAAACGTGGAAATGTTAAAACTCAGAATCAAAGCTTACAGTCGGTGCATCCAGCCTCACAGCAGAAGGCAGCCATATTCTCAGTGAGGGGATCAGCCAGCAGCAGGCTGACATCCATCGAGGTGCTCCACTCCACTGCCAGAGAGGACAGGAGACAGAGGAGGAGGCAACAGAAATGTATAATTATTTATGATCAAAACTAAAAATGAACTTCAACAAATGCATTCAGAATGTCTGACATGTCCACTAATCATGCATCCTTACACGAGCAGGTGAGTAGGTTCCAGCAGCAGAGCAGGTTGCTGCCGGTGGTTCCCAGCAGATACTTTGAACAGCTTAGGCGCCCAAAACAAAGATCCCTGGTGGAGAAGAAAAAAAGTCATTTTTTCCCCTGTGACTATAAAGAATCCCAAGTATATCCCCCGACCAACCAGCTCCTCACACCACACATATTTCACAGGATTAGCTTTTGAAGAGTTTTCCGCTTTGGAGGCTTCAAATTAGAACACGCAAGCAGGGTCTGAACACCCACCACGAACCAAACACCCAGAACATGCATGTCTGGCAGATAAATCAATAACGGCCGCCCTTTCAGACTTTAAAAATGCTGCCTTCCATTTACGTGCAAAAGTATTCATTACTTTTCTCAAGTTGCATGTAAAGAGTCCAGAGTTGGTGAGGTTGGAGGTCGAGCTCTACACATCCATAGGTGGTAGTTATGCAAGGGTTACCAGGCAGCTGTCAAAACAGCTGACCATTAACGTTTTCCTCCCTCCAACATTCTTATTAAGCACAAATTCCCTTTCGGCTTCCAAATTACACAGAAGTGTCTGCTTATTCGAAGAGGCTTCCTGGGTATGAATGAGTTTGTGGAACAGTTATGCATTATTAGTTCAGACAGTTTACATTTGTGTAAAAGAGAGCAGAACTTAATGTATGCCCGTACTCACTGATTACCAAGAAATATGTTCACTTTGATGCCTCGTTTCTTTAATAGTTTTAAAGGTTTCTTGACAGTTAAATGTTTCTCTCAGCTGGTTCCTTCATTCTAAGATAAATTGCAAGTTGTCTCAAGTGTTTGTCTTACAAATATGCTTACGGCTGACTGGGCTTATTTCAGAAAAGTGGTACAGAAACTAGCAACGCTAGTTTAGTGTCCTCGGTGACCTGAGGGTCCCTTCTTGAGAAGTGTGTGTGTGTGTGTGTGTGTGGGGGGGGGGGGGGGGGGGGCATCTGTCAACATCTCCGAGACTCTAGCAATGTTGAGAAACTGCAGCCTGACAGGCAGAACTTCTTTTTCTCAAGCGGTTACATCCCCTGTCTGCTGTGAGAAACAACGCTCTGGACTTTTGCCACTGTGGTAAAAAGGTCATTTAACTGTTCAAAGACGTCCACCGCTTACGAGCCTCGACAGCAAATGGCCAAACTCTAAAACAGCTGGTTGCTTAGTGAATCTTTGTGTGTGCACTGTATGTGTGTAGGTCTTTTTTTCCTGAATGTGAACCCCAGTGTGTCCAGTCTGTGCTTTCTGGAGATGGACAAAACAACAAGCAACCAATATCAATTTAGTTAAGCTACAGAGCAGACAACAATTGTACTCCATGGTCATTTTGAAACCAAAGTTTGGATCCTTATTTTTTCTTGCAGCAGCCCTTCCTTTACGCTTGACAACTGGCCCTCTTTGCTAAAGCAGTTACGTCTGTGTTTGGCATGTCTTTTGTTGAGATTTCTTTCTCCAAATTACAGTTTTAATGTTGTCGTATTTGTGACCATCCGGCTTCCTTATACCTGTCAGTCACTTTTCTGCATTTGAGACACTAAATAAGATATTTGTTTTATAAATACTTTACTTTCCTCTGTATAAGGATGTTTTGTATTTATGCTGTTCCTTTCTTTACAGATATATTCTTTAAAGCTGTCGTCAGCCTTTTGTCTGGTTGTCTTTTAACAATGTGTCGAATCATACAATAAAAAAAAGAGGATAGCATTGGAGTTATGAGTATACATCTTTCCCCTCCTTGTGTGTGTTCGGGCTAAGCTGTGGCCCTAAAAATGTTTAAACAGTGGTGGAAATTTGTTTCCAACGTCCCATAACAGATAATAAAATAATGCTTTGACACCCTACTATGATAAAAGAGTAATGCATTTGACAAGTTTGACTTTTCCTCATTCTGTTAAAAAAGTCAAACTTGTCAAATGCATTACTCTCTTTTTAACACAAACAACTGGACAGGTAAAATACATTGAAAATAATCTGAACAAGCACTGAAGAATAATTTTTAACAACGCTACAAACATTATCAGCCAGCCCTGGTGAGTGTGTGAGTATTTGAGTGCATGTTTATGCTCTGACCTGATAGCTTTTGGAGGCTGAGACAGAGTTGTCAGGAGCTCCCAGGAAGTGGGGCTCCACACAGTCACCACCTCCTGAAAGCTGATGGCCAGCAGAGAACCATCAGCTGAGAAACAGCAGCACTCAGGCACCAGGCCGTGATAGGCTCCGGTGAAATCACACGACCAGGAAGGACCTTCATCTGCTGGCACGTTCGAGAGGAAGGAGAGAGGGAGACAGACACCAAGGGTGTTGGATTAGTGAGAAATATGCAGCCTAATTTGGCTCAAACCTAACAGTCAAACTAATGTGTGTGAAGCCACAAAGAAAATCTTGGTTGTACACTTTGGATTAAAGCATCGCCTGCATGCCACTGATGGTAGGTTGGACGTCATTATATAGAGTTTAGATGTTGTAGGTAGAATTCTAACTAAAATGTAACACATTTTCAACTTCCAAGAGGTCGTTTGGTTCCTTGCTCAAGTATTTGTTTAAAAGGATGACCTATACATTGACCTTCTGATGTTTTTCCATTCAGATAATAGAAAAGTGATTGATTTTTTCATTTATACAGTTAGTCTGTATTTTGTAGCGATGCACAGAAACCTACTATTGTCACAACAACACACACATACAGTTTAGCCAAATTGGAGACTCTCACTAGATTTAGTAACTTTTCAGACCCTCTTAACGACTTTATTTCTGAAAAAAGCTACTTGTGATCTATTGAGCGCTTTATTCAGACCATCAGGGGAAAAGTGAGAAATATATTCAAATATAATATATTGTAATTAATCCCCATGCATGCTGCTCAGAGTCATCGCAGTGACCGCCTCTTGTTGGCAGAAGAGCCATAGGAAGGCAATAGGAAGCCCCTGCCGCAGGAGTGAATTTAACATAATATAATACAAATACAATGCCATTAAAATAGATAACTATGAATAGATACTGATTCATAGTTTTTTTTATAAATAAATACATAGTTTTAGATAATAAATAGCTGACTCTAAGAAACAGGCCTACATACACAGTATAGAATAATATTTTCTCCGAATTTTATCAGACATGTATGAACAATTTAATTTTCGTTAAAGAAAAGTTACAAAATTGTTTGTATGTGCAGACAATTATAGTTCTTAGCAACAAAGACAATCAGAATCTGCATGTCAGACTTTAAAAAATAAAAAATAAAAAATCAGAATCCGCCAAGAAAATTGCAATTGGTGCATCTCTACAATTTTGTTATTATGTTTTCTCATTTTGGTGCATTTTTTCAAAAATTATGCTTTAATGTTGCAAAAGCCAGGACTTCTGTGGTTAAGGACAGATTTTCAAAACTTGTCAGTTCCACTACTCAAACCCTATGATTGAGGACAAATGACAGAGCTATGCATGCTCTTAATTGAGCATTAACTCATAAAGAACACATAGTTCTTAGAGATGCACACCAAAGCTCAGGTCAAAGTCAAAGCCTACATCAATAGAGAAGGTAAATATTACCACAGTTTAACAGATCAGCCTTTTGGTCAGAAACTGGTCTGCTTACCCTCTGTGTGGGCTGGTCCAGTCAGCTGCCAGGCTTTGAAGTGTCCGTCCTTGCTGGTTGAGACCAGCATGGTGGTCTGGCTGTCGGTGGCTTGGCAAAAGCACATGGCTGTAATCCGGGCCTCGTGGGGGGCCGAGATGGTCGTGTTCAGCACAAAACTGCAGGTGATACAGTAAGCATGTTACAGGGTTGTGGTAAGGAAATAAAATAAACTATTTGTACTTGACTATTAGTCACGTACTAATAAAAAAATCACTACCAGACAGGACAATACTGTGAAGTTTGTTTTTATAATAACTACGTATACAGTGATTTTTCCACAACATTGTGATCTGAAAAAAAACTTTTAGAAAAATCAACTACTTAATAGTTGTAAAGGTTTCTTGACAGTTAAATGTTTCTCTCAGCTGGTTCCTTTATTCTAAGATAAATTGCAAGTTGTCTCTGTTTGTCTTACAAATATGCTTATGGCTGACTGGGCTTATTTCAGAAAAGTAGTACAGAAACTAGCATTGCTAGTTTAGTGTCCTCGGTGACCTGAGGGTCCCTTCTTGAGAAGTGTGTGTGTTTATCTGTTTGGCTGTGTCAATGGCTGACTGAAACACCAGAATATAGAAATATCATATACTATATAGTTTAGACGTCTGTACCTCTGTGTTTGTTCATCAAATGCCCACAGTTTCAAGTTAAGCTCCAGCTCAGCGACTTTCTGTTTTCTTTCTTCCACTGTTGCCAGCCAGTTGCCAGAGGCATCAAAGGCCGCCTTGACCACCTCAAACTGCTCCAGGCCCGACTCATGAATGTACTCCTGCTGCACTATGTCCAGCTTTAGGAAACAGAAGATGACAAACCCCAGAATTTGGTTATTAAAAGCACAATATGTCATTTTTTGCCGAGGGGCGACCCTGAGGGGCGGCGAGCAGAGCTGCTGCTGCTATTTGATGAGCTTGTTTCTCTGATAAAGACTCAGACATTCAGATGGTTTTTACTGGGAGCCGAATCATCCACAGAGGTCTTCTCTCCAAAACAAAACGGACACATTGATTAAAAACCAGTAAAAACACGGAATAAAGCAGTTTCACGTAAAAGGTGTTTTTAGATGCTGTTCGGCATACAAAGTCAAAAAAGTCCCTTTATGAAGCTTCTGGCAGAGAAACAACGCTGAAGCATGCTCAAAGGGGATACGACGCAATTACAGACGACCAAATTAAACGCAGCGTTACTTTGATTAAAATTACAGATTTCTCTGTGCTTAAAAACTCTTGGAAACATTTGGGATAATGTAAGTACAAAACTCAACAAAATATATAACGTAGGGCTAGTCGTTTTTAGAAAAGGAAATGTTACATATACCTACGTTACATACTTTAAGTACAATTCACACTAAGGTGAGATTATAGTTAAGTGAGCCAGTGGATCAGAACACATGTGTCTGAACCTTCTGTCTTTCGTTTGTAATCAAATTAAGAGTACTCTCCAAGTACTCTTAACCATATTTCAGGTGCTGAAAGAGCACATTATGTCCATGAAAGCCTCCAAAAATTATCCACAAACCAACATTGTCTGGCATATGTATGCTAACTTTGGCTCAGTTTATAAAGCACAGTACTTACATTGTACAGCAGTTTGTCTCTTTGGAGGGAGTAAAACTGCAGGTGGCCTGGTTTCCCGTTTAGCACCAGGGATTTGCTGCGTGGGTCCACCATCAAGTCTGTCCTGACACTTTCTCCTGCACCAGGAAAGAGACAAGAAAGAGTTCAAAGCAATTCCTTCTTTTATATGCACAAAGCAACCTGGCAGATTCAAACCTTGTTGCTACTCTTTTAGATTTTTCATATGAAAAAAATTAAGGTTTGATGTAAGAGACACAATTGCTTAAAAATTCCCGATGGTTTTATATGATACAATTTTTATTTCTGCACACTGGTACAAAATCATGCAACCACAAAAGATCATTTGTTTTCCACCAAGTCAATCTGCTTGGACATCGCTATAAAAATACAAGATATAATACAAGGTATCTAGTTAAATATGACATAAAAGACTTGCTAACAATGTTGTTTCATTCTGACACCACTATTATCCTAACCTATCTTAAGACCTTTATAAAAACTGATCACCACCACTGGAGTCACTTGAGCTCTCTTGTTCATTGGCTTTCTTGGTGATTATTATGCAAAGGGCATCGCCAGGGGTTTGTTTGATTTCCTAAATCTCTTCTTGGCTGTGAAAGATTGTTCTCCAAGAACTGTGATGGTTATTTATGATAAATATGTAATATATAATATTTATGAAGCCTTGCAGCATGTTTATGATAAACATATAGTCTGTACTCACCTTTGACCAGGCCCTGAATGACAGCCGACACTTTAACACAACTCTGGATGATCGTAATCTCTATAAAAGGGGAAAAAAAAGACAGAAACCGGTTACCACAGCCTTCCTTTCATACTGAAATCTCTAGAACAATTCTATCTGCACATTTTACAGCTGCAGTCATTGCTGCAGTTAGTGTTGCCTTTCTCAACTATCAGTCAAGGACACAGACTGGATGCTGGCTTTGAAAAAACATTATACAAAACTATGTCCACCAGGGTTTCTGTTATCCGGCAATTAAATTTTATTTTATTTATTATTATTATTATTTTTTTTTTTATAAATGGGGAAATACCTCACGTAAAAGTAAAAAATATATCTTACATGTTCAATGCAGCCTGCTTGTATTTAGAATACAATGTACAAGCAAAAGTTGCATTAATTTTAATAAAAAATATTATAAATCTACATGCCTTGATGATGTCATGCTTTATATAGCCTGCCTATCAGTTTTTTTAAAACCCAATAAACACGAATAATATTTGACCAGAATTTCTCCCATTTGTGCGGTACATTAAAATCTTCCAGGACACGAGGACCGGCAAACCTTGGGGTCCACTTTCACAATAATTTCCCAACAGTTTGCTGCTCATTGCATTTCATCCGAGTGTGTAATACAGGTTACAGCTCCTTACTGTTGTCACTGTGTGAGGTACAGAACAGTGCTCCATCAGGTGAGACAGTAATGTGTGTGATGGCAGAACCCAAGCGGGGCAGGAAGTCTCGCTGGCTCTCTTGGTTGTATCGCCACTGGACGAGCACAGACTCCAAACCTCCACTCAGCAGGTTGGTGCCTAGTGGAACAAAGCCCAAATAGATACAGAGACAGGAACAGGTCAGGCAGACACTTTGTTCTTAAAGCAAAACAAATCCTGAGCTAATTTGCTCAGCACAAACTTTTTTTTTTTGAAACAGGACAAAAACTCCAGTTGCCAGCCTGAGATCTTAAAATAGCTCAATTGAAATTAATAATCTCGTCTGAAATAGATGGAGGAAGAAATGATAAATCAGGTAATGACATCTGTGTACCTTCTGGGGTGAAGCACAGTGAGCTGACAGCACTGTGGTGCCAGTGCAGGGTGGAGTATGTGTACTCCTTCTTGTGGTTGAAGTTTCTCCTGAAAGGAGACAGTAATGTAAGAAAAAAAGTTTCTGACACACACACCCCCACACACACAGCTTTACAGAAATAAAATAAGAGAATGGGAATAATTGAGGAAATATTGTGAGGTAGAAGAAGTGACAAAATCATACAAAGTTTGTTTCCCATCATGCTACTGGTGTGGAGTTCATGGGTGCAGCTCTTAGTCATGCAACACAATTGAGCAGCAGATGCTTGAACTAAAGAATTGTTTGAAATGATCAAAACACTGGATGTGAGTGTATATGCTTCAAAGCCATGTTGTTACTACACTCACCACAAGCGAATCTTGCCGTCTTCATGCCCGGTGGCAATGCAGTCATCTTTTTGGTGACAGGCGACGCAGGTGAATGTGTTCCTGCCTCCCTTCTTGTTGTCTTCTTTGAGGGAAAACCTATAACAACCCACCCAAGGACAGACGCGCAGTGTTATTGAACATCTTTGTGGCTTTGTAGGCAAATGTGGGTTTTGTGAACATCATATGTTTTAAGATTCATGACCTTTGTCACGTGACAAATTTACTCTTGAATTCTAAATCATTTTATGTCGAGATAGAAAAATACATTGTTTTTGTGGCATTTGCAATCCAAAGCTGTGAATGGTTTGTGGTTTTATTTGAAACCAAATGTGTGATGTGATCATCAATAATTTATCTTCCATCTTCAATAAAATACTCCACATCTTGTAACTGAAGCATCTCACACGTGGCTCACCTGTATGACTGCTGCTTCTTAAAGAAGAAGACCTCCAGATGCAAACCTTTAGCTGAAGCAATATATTCCCCCTGTGAAAAGATAACATTTGGTTATTAACACAAACATGCAGGAAGGCTGACCAATGATCTGTATTTGAAACCTGTTCTTTAGTAAATACGGGTTGGTTTAAAAAAACAAAAAAAGCTTGGTGTTTCCCATCATCTAGCATACGAAATGTACTCAAAAAAGCAAATTATTGTTTTGCTGAATATTCAATTTTCTTCTTTTTTTTTAAAAAAAAGGGAAAGAAATCATTATCTGAAGTACATTGTAATCATTTGATTTATGCTTCCACTGGGGGTTTTGGAGTTTTTGAAGATAGACACAATATGTCATACTTAAGCTACAGCTAGCTCTTATTGCCAAAAAATATAATCTCCTATACAATTTCCTTTTACCACAGCAGAAAAATCTGACAAATGTAACTGTCAGCAAGTGGGGAATATCCCTTTTGGGAATGTAACTGTTCCAGATGGTGTGTTTGTGACAGTAGTGGTGGTG
>CALSCE010010700.1:2321921-2343627 GCA_943593645.1 Bovichtus variegatus
TTCTTCTTCTTCTTCTTCTTCTTCTTCTTCTTCTTCTTCTTCTTCTTTTTCATGGCTTGTGCTGGGAATCTTGTGTCTGTTTTTCAGGGACATAGCAGCCAACGATGAGTCGGTGGCAGGAGTGCTGTTCAACAACCTACTGTCCCAGTTGGATCGGGTGCGCTCACAGGAGCAGAACTTCCTACAGAGACACAACATGAAAATCATACAACAGCAGCTACAGGTGTGTCACCCTCCCTTCATCCCTTCATCCCTTCATCCCTTCATCCCTTCATCCCTTCATCCCTTCATCCCTTCATGTCTAGTTATGTTATATTCACTACTCACTCCATTTGCAACAGGGACTATATTTGATCTCGTTTTCACACCTGTTGAATCTAACCAACGCCTTTTTAAAGTTGCTTTTCTGCAGCAATACTTGCACAATGCAATTATTTGTTTACTTTCTAGTTTTTACTGTACCTGGTATTTTACTCTATACTCTAATTGTCCCACTGGGTGCAATCAGATGCTAATACAATCTAAAATTCATTTCATTGTCTGACATGTTCATACAATACTTCAAGAATGGCATACACCAACTTTCACTATAATTTGCATTATATGCAGAGGTGGACGAAGTGCTCAGATCTTTCACTTCAGTGAAAGTAGTAAGACCATAACAGTGTACAAATACTGCGTAAGTAAAAGTGCAAAAGTATTAGTATCACAATATACTTAAAGTATCAAAAGTAAAAGTACTCATTATACAGAATGGCCCATTTCAGAATAATGTATATTATATTATTGGATTATAATTATTGATGCAATAATGTGTTCATCACTCTAATGTTTGATCTTATTTTCGTTACTTTATATACTGCTGGGTAGCTTGTGAATTTCACCAACGGATCAAAACGTTTTATGAAAACCTACAATAATACATGATAAATTATTTGTTGAATATATTTTCTATTATTAATCTGAGTCTTGAAAGTAACTAAAGCTGTCAGATAAATGTAGGTTGCCTGGTTAAAAACGTGAATTTAGAGGATAATAGACAGAAAATGCAATGGCAGCGCAAGGTAAACAAAAAAAAAGGTTTTACATTTCTGCAGATCCATGGTATTTGCAATATTTCGGGGGAGGAAAGGAAAAAGCACTGGAACAATATACTGTCTCTGTCTGTTCTGTATCTCTACAGAAGTATACGTACAGTACATAAAGCATTTTCATGTTCACATAGCTGAAAAAAATCTGACCAAAAGTTGTTTTACCATTAATCCCTACACTTGCTTTACACTCAAACCCATGTTTGAATGTGTGATGAATGCAATCACTCCCAGTAAAGACAAAAGTTGCGTATTTCATGGTGGAATTAAGATTTATCCGCAGACTGACGATACTCATCGTTTGCTGCAGTAGAATTTAAAACATCTGTAATAAGGAGAAGTGGGTATTCTTTGGTCTATGGTGTATGTTTGCTGGAAGTGAAGGGGAAGTAAGAAAATCAAAAGTCACTTTGAATGTGTTGCTGGTTTCTATTTTTGTGTTGTTTTACTGCATAACCTGAGAGCAGGGACTGTTCTCGCTGTTCACTGACTCAAATGTCACACGAAGAGAGAAAAGGCCACGCAAGTACTGATATGACTTTTTGGGGGTTCAACACAAAATTAAAGACAGTCGAGTCTTTCACAAATTACACATTTATAGCATGCTAATATAGTTGTACTAAGTGCAATACTGGTGTGTTAAGGGGGAAAAAAAGTCCAGCCTCTGTTTCATGTTATCATGCCTGCTGCAGGTAATCTCTTGGTGAGCTCAGAGTTTGTGGTCCAGGGGCTTTACAGGATGTTGTGGTCAGAGCTCACCGACGTCACGAGCCCCAGCGCGTATTTTATTCTGGAAAAGAAATATACCTTTGCAGAACAAACCCATGAGGCGGATACCGTCATTTCCTGTGTGTCTCAATGTGTCAAAGTCAACATTTCTCAGAGGAAGCAGTTACTCGTGTGCAGTATTCAAGGATGCTTGAGGGTTGTTGTTGTGAGTGAAGTTTGTATCTCCGTGTATCAAACCGTGTAGCCGCGTTTGAGTCTCTTTCTCATTTGATTGTCCTCTCACCCACATTCAAGCGGAATCTTCCTCAGGAAAACCCATCTGATACACACACACATCTTAACACTTTCACTTATGTTCATCAGAAATATAATACAAGGTCAGCACACTCGGAGATGTTTCCGGAATACATTTTCGCAGCTTCCAAATGCTAGAAATCGTAAACCAAACTAATCTGCTGCTAAATGCTAAATGGCATTGGTGTTACTGTAACGAAAGTTAGTGTGTGGGTTTGTGTTGATGCATCCTCCGTCATCATTCTGGCAATGATGCTGATGCATGAAAACGTACTCACACCTGGAGGCGAGAGAAACGTTCCTCTTCCCACAGCAGAGTTTTTCGTACTTTTCTAAGTGGGCTTTTGAATAGGCTGATGAGCAAAACAATGCTACAGTCTTCGTGGGAATGTCAAGCAGAACATGACAGTCATGCGGTGGAAAGTTTGTGTCTGCTACGGAATGAACATAAGACATCGCTATCTTAGTTTTTATTAAGGAAAAAAAACATCCTCTACTGTGAGAATATTCTAAGTAGAGCTGCAAAGATTAGTCGATTGTATTGATTAGTCAATGGACAGAAAAATAATCTCTCACTGTTTTGACGATTGAATAAGCGTCAAAGTAATTTATCACAGCAAAATGGCAGAAAATGCTGTTCTTTTCTTTGAATTTTGACCGTTATTTGTTTAATCTGTATCACGTTAGTCCCACAATTTTTTAGAAGTGCATCATAAAATTACTGGTGTATCCCTTTAAAACAATGTACTCCGTTAAAAAAAAAAATTACAAAATTAACTTTAAGAATTTTGTCCTTCAAAGTTTTATATATATATTTATAAGTTTTATATATATATATATCTATCATAGGTATATGTGGGACGCGCATTTAAAAATAGTATTAGATGACAAACACACCAAACACACCCAACACAAACAAACAAATACATATCAACAACAATATATCAAACAAAAATATATTGTAATTTATTCCAGGACTGAGCTCTATTACTATTAAAAATAATCTTCCTAAAATTCAAGAAGCTGCAAAGTACTTCATAATTTTTGTTTTATGCGATTTGTTTTCCGTTATAAAAGGTCACACCTTCGAATGTTCTTCAAGATTATAATGAACATTACGGTTGCAGGTTATATAACGCCCTTGTAAAAACTGGTTATACTCCAAGTATCTGTGCACACCTTTGGCTACATGCCTTTTAATTACATTTTCCTTATTATTGATGTATGGTCCTTTCATGGCTTGCCAGAGTCAAGCTGAAACGCATTCCTTTTCTGATGATACGCCAAAGTACTTCCAGTAAAAACCTGATGATGAGAAATCTCTGCGAAAACCCATTTCCTCCGCAGGGGCTTGGTTTTTCTGGATGGCAAGATAAACAGACACTGTGGAAACTAAACCAAAAATGTAAACCTAATTATGCGGTTGGTTCTTTTATGGCTCGTGTGCATTTCTGTGCTAACGTTCATGAAATCCAAGCGTGTAGGTGTAATATTCTATATGTGCACGTGTGTCTCCCCACAGGTGAAATACACAACAAACCCTGCTGTCATGGCCAGGGTTATCTCCACCTGTCTCAGGGAGGAGCGCCGTATCCTCTCCAGCGCCTGCATTCAGGAACAGGTTTGTCATGTCGTCTCACTGAGAGGGAAAGTCCCTCTGGTTCCTTAATAACATCTGCTGCTGCCGGTGAATCAGAGCGGCTACCAGGAAAACAGTACTGTATAATAACCCCCCCCCCACACACACATTCTCAACCCTTTCAGCTTCTTCCCAAGAAACAATGTGGCATGACAAGATATTTCTGTCGCTTAAGTAATTGTAGGTGCTGTAATAACCAAAAAACAACATAAGCTTTTTTCTATTCCAGGGAGGCTGCTGCAGGGATCCTGTAAAACTAAATGAACAATTTATGATAATCAAGAATGATTTTTTTTGCTAGAAAACAAAAATGTTTTTCAGCAAAAAATACTTTTTTTTAACCAACGGTACACTACATGATCAGCAGCAAACAGCGGACGCACAAAGTTAGCAGATCACAAGTGAACATAGTGAAGCATAAGCAGCTAAAGGGCCAGATATTCATTTGTGGTCATTTCTCTGCAGTTGGCTAGCTCATGAAAAATATAAGGAATTGTGCCTGTGCTTGACGCACCACGCCATGTCATCGGGTGTGTTCTAGCAGCATCTGAATTTTTCTTATTAAATTATAAGTGCTGTCATATTTTCCTGGATTAAAAGAGTAAATAATACTGATGAAAGACGGGTGAAAAATCGATGTTTGACGTGTATCTTTCAAAAACAGAGCAAGTAAACAAAGAATGATTTCCGACAGGGTCCACTGGAGAGATCATTGCAGAATTCTGTGGCCTTTGAGAGGCAGAAGAACATGGACAACAGAGTTGGGATCATCAGGGGCAGCGTGCAGGTAACTGAAACACACAGACATTTCAGGCACCATCAAAACTAAGACATCACCTCATACAATGAAATTAACTTTAAAAAACGACATCTGTCTGTGTCTAGTTGATGGACCAGGCTGTGAAATCCATCGAGGACATGCAGGATGACTTCGATTTCCGCTACAAGACCCTGCAATCCCGAGGTGAGCCCTGATATACGATGTGCACACAAGCTGTGAAGAAAACTGTTATTTCTTACTACTGTGCAAAACAAAAAGCACAGAAGAATATGCTCAAAGATATATATATATTGCATGTGTGTGTCAGAATCGACAGACGCTCGACAGAACTCTGACGTGATGAAACAGGAAGTAACAACACTGCAGGCAATGCTTAACAGTCTCGACTTTAAAAGGAAGGTAAGCATTTGTATCATCGTGCAAGGCTCTGACACGTGAGGCATGAGGGAAATCTTACCAAAATGTCTCCAAATTTAAAAGCATAACTAAAGCTGTTTTTCATACCTTTTGTTAGGAGATCTTGTCAAAGATGGATGTTGTGATTAAGGAGATTGAAGACCTGATGAGCTCTCAGCTCAACCCTGAGCTGCAGGACTGGAAGCGCAGGCAGCAGGTCGCCGCCATCGGTGGTCCGCTGCTCACCGGCCTGGACCAGCTGCAGAGTTGGTAATGAGCTGATTTTTGTTTTATACCAATGTTTACTCTAGTAGAGTTACATGATCAAACATGCATTGTTGTGCATTATAGGAACATTAAAGCCTCATATGATCCTCATACATTTTGGCTCGCAAGCTGGGTCAAACTCTGCTCTGATTGGCCTCATTCACCAATATCTTCCTAAGTTTGTTATTACATTTGTTCTTGAGAAAGGTCTATGTCAGATTCATGACGTGTTCTTAAACCACAGAATTGTTGGCACTGTGTACTTATAATGATGAATCCCATTGTCCTTGTGAATTGAAGGGGTGTGCCAGTTGATCCTTTTTAGTAGGTAAATGCTAATCCCCGTAACTGAGACTGCAGGGCCGTGTGCACACACAGACATTGAACGTTGAAAAAAAACAGCAGTTCTGAACTGGAGGTTCTTCCGCAGGAGGTAAACCAGATTATTTATTTGGGAGCATCAGTAGATATGTAATAACACGAAAAAAGATGCATGGGATGCTATTACTCGTTCAGTGTTGAAGTTGTTACTGTAGTGTTTATTTATTTTAAAAGACCAGAATATTTGTAAAATAATAAAAATGATTATTTAAAGAAATTGTAACTTGATAAAAGATATTATTGTTATTTAAGTCCTTTATTATACAACTGTAGAATTGAAGAAAATGCAATAACCAATCATTTTTGCACAAACTTGTCAGCACTTCGTTTCCAGCGTGAACTCTCACCAACAATGGATAAACCCAGATCAGCATAATGTCATATTTGAAGGTTATGTATATTACATAAGCTCTGTTCCTTTCCCTCTCAGGTTTACTCTGACAGCCCAGAGTCTCTTCCAGATGAAGCGCCAGCTGGACAAACTGGCGGAGCTGATCGTGAAGGTCACCTACGAAAGTGATCCAATACCTCTGCAAAAACCCCAGATGGAGGAGCGAATCAAATATCTCATCTACCACCTCATCAAGAGGTACTCCGAACGCCACACAGCGCAATATTAAACACAACCAAAGTAGTGCGAGCATTGGTGATGGTCACATACTTTCAAAAAAAGAAGCAAGAATACAATGCAACAGAATGCAGATGTACCTTTTCATACTCTTTTTTTAAATTTTTTATTATTAGGTGTTTTGATCATGACTACTGTACTATGATGTAGGCCTACAACCCTTTTAATTTGCATCAGTGTGAGTGGTTATTATAGGCAATTAATGTACATTGGCGGATTATGAGACCCTGGGCACAGACGTGCAAAAGGCCCCACCACGTCTCATAGGAGCAAGAGCCACAGACTTTATAGTTGTTTAATTGCTCCCGATGGCCAACTGTGTGTGAACTGTGTGTTATCTCTGATGAGCATGTGGCACCTTGTACAGTAGCCTCTGACTCTGTATGAATGTGTGTGAATGGGTGAATGCTGATGTGTTGTAAAGCACCTCAAGTGATCGCAAAGATTGGAAAAGCACTATATATTTAGCGCAGTCTATTTTCTATATAAATGTAGTCCATTTACTATTTTATGTTTGTTTGTGGTCATTTTGATTGACATTTTGTAAGCGAAGGCCAGATGTGCCCCTGACACTTTGGGCCCCTGCGCCTGTGCCTGGTAGTCCCGTTCAGTAGCCAGACATTAATGAAACACATAAGTGAGTCTTATTTTTGAAAACCAGTTTTCATGTTTTGTTTCATAGTTTTAAGGTTGTGTAGCTTTTGTCATGTGTGAAAGAAACACTGATAGGTATGAGCGGCTTCCTCTTGTACTCGCAGCACTGACAACACATTACACAATATAGGGAGGTAACCACACAACCAACACACACAACCAACTGGTGGCTTGAATACAGCAGCCGTGAAACGAACATGGTGAAAACTGCAAATAATACGATGTGTGGTTTGTTCTCAGCTCGTTTGTGGTGGAGAAGCAGCCATGCATGCCCACACATCCCCAGAAGCCCCTCATCATCAAGACCGGAGTACAATTCACCACCAAAGTCAAGTATGTGACATGATATGTTTTTATGATTTTTATATATAGATATATCTGGCTATTTCACTCCTGTCTAAACATCTGTCTTTAGTTAAATAATTAGTAGTTATGTTGGTTGAGAATGAAATTCTTTTTCTCTCTTGCTGATTTCTCCCAGACTCCTGGTTAAACTTCCAGAAGTGGATTATCAGCTGAAAGTGAAAACAATATTTGACAAGTGAGTATGTTGTTTTGAAGTTTTTGGAACTGGTTGGTTGTGGTCTAAATGACCTGTAATTGAGAAATGAGAAGAAAAATACTTGAATATACATAAGTGTAGGAAGTATTCTGTCAATCTATCTTGCAAAGTAAAAGTCATATATTCTTAAGACGAATTTTATCTAAACGCTCACCTGTGTGTGTGTGTGTGTGTGTGTGTGTGTGTGTGTGTGTGTGTGTGTCTAGGGACCTCCCCCCTGGCAGAGTGTGAGTACAAACAACCTCAAGACAGGACGTCCTGAGGTTTAATTTGAACACAGATAAAAGCAGTGTAGCAGTAAGTTAGCAGGTTTGAAGAACAGTGCGATACAGTAATTCGTACTGCGGTCGGTACTGCAAACATTACACAACATCACTTTCCTGCTTCAAGAAATGGTTTCATCCCAGAATGCTACATATCAGTTTGGAGGTATTTTTCTGTGGAAAACATTTTTTCATAGGTGAATTTCTTTAGTTAGCTATGACACAAACATTAGAATACATCTTTCTTTCTTTTTGCAATTTTGTTTCCATTTCTCAAAATACTTTTTAAAAAAACCCAGGTATTTTCTGCATATACTGTAAGACAAAATAAAAATATTTCACTGTAACTGAATATTTAGCTGGAGAGATTCATCACTCCAGGAGTTTAAGTTGTTTAAATTCTACAGCTGAGGCTTGATAGTTATTCCAGTAACCTGGAAACAAGTTGGTTTCTTAATATAGTTGAAGAAGGTTTTGAAATTGTAATTTGTATTTTCAAACCATACACAATTTTCTTTAAGTTGTAAGTATTCAGAAAATTCACATTTCAGATTCTGGCAGCTACAGTTGGATTTGTGTCATCTACAAACAGTCAGCATAGATACATATTTGACAAATCCATGAGGCTTCTTTGTTTTACCTTCTTTTTCTCCTCAGAAGTCGTCAGTTTTTCATCCTGACCAACAACACTAAAGTTATGGACATTGAGGATTACTCTAACGGCTGCCTCTCAGTGGAGTTTAGACACCTGGTAATACAAACCCATTCACTGTCTGATTTCATTCATGCTTATGTGTCATTTATTATCGGAAAATATCAACACCTTGGGGAATACACATTACCAGTCCACCATCGCCTCCCGACAGAGGAGGGAAAGCTCGTATCCCCCCCATATGTTTATGAAATTCTATTGTATTAATTCTATGAGTTCATAGTTATATTTTCTCATACAGTATCAGTAGACTATGTCCAGTTGCTATAGAAACACATTTCCGCCAATGTGATTAAAAAAATAAATAAAAAAAAGATCCTGTAAATCTTTTTAATGACAAACTTTCAAAAGTCATTATTTGGAGATAAGTAAGTCATTACTTTGAGATACTAAGTCATTATTTCGTCCATTCTAAATAAATCATTTGAGAGTTTGTAATTAAAAGGACTCTTTCATCACAAGGCTATGTTTTCATCATATTCTTTTCTTTTGCTATACATTAACCAGTTTGTCAAAGTGGGGATTTCTTGAATGTCAGTTTTTGGTTTTCTTTTACTGAAATTAAGTTTGTATCTTACAGCAGCTGAAGGAGAAGAAATATATCAATGGCACAAAGGGAAATGAGGTACGCCGCGCAGATGAGTTGACATTAATGAACACCTACGCTACTGTAATGTGTAATTGTGTTTGTGCATTATTTCCTGAATAAGAATAAGTAAATGTTTCCCCTGACATTACTATGATTGTCTACAAATACCGTTATTGTTGTACGGAATGAGGCATAGACTGTGAAATGGATCTGTGTTGTGTGTGTTTTGCAGGGTCTCCTCTCTGTGACTGAGGAACTTCACTCGCTCAGTTTTGAGGCTTGCTTCACAGTGCAGGGTCTCACCATTGATCTAGAGGTCAGAGGCAGCGTAGATCTGACTTGATGTGTGGCTCTCTGTTGTTGATGCTGCGACTCGCTCATTGTGTATGTGAATCCTTCCAGACGTGTTCTCTGCCACTGGTGGTCATTTCCAATGTGAGCCAGCTGCCTGGAGGCTGGGCGTCGGTCATGTGGTATAACCTTCTGACTGATGAGCCGAGGGTGAGCTAACACACTGTTGTTTAATGTGTTTAAAAGTGGACAGCGCTGCTACTTTCACTCAGTTCCCAGTTTATTAGGTACACCTCACTAAAACCAATGTAGTCTAATATAACAGTCCTGCAAAAACGTCTACCTCCATGAAGGTTGCAATGTTTAGTTTTTGTTTAACCCTTGGGCCTCACTAGGGACATTTTTGGCTTTTCAATTTTTCGAGCATTTTGGCTGCGTAAATGCATACAGCATACATTTTGGCAAGGGTGAGAGTTTTACTTTGTTTGTGATTTTAGAGGATGTAGTTTGTGTTTCAGTTACATTGCATTGCATTATATTAAGAGGTGCATTCAAAAACTACCACCACATCCCCACTTCCTTCTTCTTCCCTTTTTCCTCCTCTTTCCTATAATCCACAGAATTTGGCGTTCTTTGGAAACCCACCTCGGGCCACCTGGAGCCAGCTCTCCGAGGTCCTCAGCTGGCAGTTCTCCACATTCGCTGGTCAAGGCCTCAACAAGGAGCAGCTCACCATGCTGGGAGAAAAGCTTCTGGGTATGTTTGCCCTTCAGCTTTCAAACTTTGAAAAAAGTTTGAGGTGGAATTAAACAACTTTTTTCACCTGGAGACTGACACTTTGTTTTTAGACCACATGAGTTAATGTTGGCATGCTAGCTGCTAGTCTGGTCTTGAGGCTGATGTATGAAGAGAAGGCACAATTTCGGCATTTCAACCGCACCCATACATATACAGGGTGTTGGCTACTTTGGTGCAGTCATTTATGTCATTTACTGTATGTGATTGTAGGTCAGCGTGTCTCCTGTAGTGACTATCAAGTGTCCTGGTCAAAGTTGTCGAAGGTAAGTGTTCAATACAACAAAGTACCATGTGGTAACATCCAATATGGTTGTGCTATCTAGTGGTCAATGGGAAGCATGTATTGTATGCTGTATTGTTGACCCTTGACTTAAATTCCATTTCATATGTATGTCACATATCTAAAGTCATGTTTAAAAGTCAAGTGTACTCATTGTACGTCTTCCTTGTCGTACATTCTTAAAGGAGAATATTCCAGGAAAGCCCTTCAGTTTCTGGATGTGGATCGACTCCATCCTGGAGCTCATTAAGAAGCATTTGCTGCCAGTCTGGAATGAGAAGTAAGCCACTGGCTCACCCCCACCTCACTGTCCAACCCCCTCATCTGTCCCAAAAAAATCTCTGCTTTGAAGTAGAACTGCTCCTCATAACCCATCTGTGCCCAAAGACCATATTTAGTATGACAAGGCAAAAGGCCCACTTTTGATCTGATTGGTCTAAAGTCTTGAAATCTGGTACGGACATACTTTGGCCAAGTACCTTTTTCTTTTTTTTTTTTTAAATAAAAAAATCACACTTTTATCAATAGTCAAAGTCAGGATTTTTGTAGATGAGGAAAACTGCTGTGTTTATTGTGTTTATTAAATTTTTTCCATATAAATATTTTTTTTTACACTGCATATGTGTTTAAATTCAACTTGTTATGAATTAATAGATAACAAATACTTGATTTTCTTATCATACTATATTCAGTCTTTGGGAAAATCTTTTCCTAAAATATAATGACATACGTAGAACATTTTCAGATTTGTGCTTAGGCAAGCCAAAAGAACAATTCAGAAATTCAAGATTTCAGTTGCGGACACAAATGGGTTGTCTGTCCCATTGTGAGAAACTCTAAAGCTTAAAGGAATAGTTTGACATTTTTGGGAAATGCTTATTGGCTGATTTCACCTGTCTGTAAGCCTGTTCAGGCACTTCAACGTAGCCTGCTACAGGTAGAAAAAAATCAAGTTATAATTAGAAACTATTATACACCAGTTTACATTTCGCAGGTTTAAAATGTAAAAGCTCAAAACACTGACTGATGTAAAAAATAAATGACATGTCACATTGCACTATTGTTAAAATCAGCAGTTGTTACTTACTTTGCCTTTTGTCTGATTGATTAAATTATCCACGTTTGATAAGCTTCAATTGTACTGGTTGGTTAGTGCAAAAGACAAACCTACACAACTTAACCTACTTATGTCACTATGAAAAAAATTCTAGTTGAATGTTAAGTGATAGAAGACGCAGGAAAAACAAATCATTGTTTTTTTTTTTTTCTCTTTCACCAACACCGTCCATGCAGTTATATCATGGGCTTTGTGAGCAAAGAGATGGAGCGCACCCTGCTAAAGGACAGGCAGCCAGGCACATTCCTCTTACGCTTCAGTGAGAGCCACCTCGGAGGAATCACTTTCACCTGGGTGGAGCACAACGACAATGGTGAGGACAACCCCATGCATTTGGCTCATAAAAGTGTTTTTTTTGACATACTATTAGGCCAAGGTCAGTTATATAAGTCAAATGATATATTTCAGGCGGGTTTCTTTCCTGTTGTCCTTACTCGACTGAATGCTCGGCTTTGCTAACAGTGACTTTTCCCAACAGGAGACGTTAAGTTCAACTCTGTGGAGCCATACACTAAAAACCGGCTTAGCGCTCTCCCATTTGCCGACATCATACGGGACTACAAAGTGATCTCAGACGGGTTCGTCCCAGAGAACCCGCTCAAATTCCTCTACCCCGACATCCCCAAAGACGAAGCCTTCGGACGGCTGTACAACATTCAGCCAAGCAAAGGCAAGAGTGCAGAACCATTTGGAGTTCATGTTTCTTAGTGCTTGTTTTGAATCATTGCTGGCTGACTGAACTGTTGGCTACAACACTAATCTCTCATCTCTCTGTTCCATTTCCAGTCCATCCATACATAACGTCTACCCTGATCCCAATCTCACAACTGCGGTGAGACTACATGAGACCTCTACTCAATTTATAAACTTTTTTTTATCATGAATAAAAACCCTTTAATTATCGGCCGAAAGATGGGGAATAGATGCTGATTATGGCCCATTGTGTGTGCTGTCAATGCAACCAACAGCATAATGAGAAAACTGAAAATGATCTAGAAAAGTCCCTTCACTTTTATTATCTCCCTTTCTCTGTGACCCCAGCTCCCATGCGAGCACCACACCACCTTCTTGTCAGTCTCCTGAGCCTCCAATGACTCCTGGGGAGTTTCACATGCTCAACGAGCACCTATGCTTCGACATTGACACCGTAAGTTGGCCATTCTTTACCATTTGGTGGACTTTACCACTTACCACAGTATTCCGTATGTTTCTTATTGTTAATAAAACCCATGAAAAGATCCAAACTGACAAAGAATTGATCCCACTAACAAGTATCATGTGCGTATTAAAGCCTGATATATCTTCTTACTCTGTGCCATAGAGCTCCATTGTTAGACAAAACACTATTTTAAAAATCCTCACTGTGCCACACAGTTGCACTGGGCGACACGTTCCCTCATTACCATAAACAAACACTTTTATTTATTTTCACTCAAACCCACATACACCATTCTGCTGCTGGAAATATTCACCAGCACTTTATGTGTATTAATCCGCAACTGAAAGTATCCCCCAACAAATGCACTAATAACTCAAGTTTGATTAACATTTGCTAAAAACTACAGCACTTAGCTGTTTTAGCAAATTGCTGAGCCTCTTTAAAGAACTAAATATGTTTCTCATCTTTAAAAAAAAAACGAGTTTTTAAAAATTTATGCCTTCAGTAGGAAGACAGAGGCTTGGGACTTAGTGCCACAGACACGGTGGGCAATACGAAAAAAAATATTAAGAGACTATTTTGTTGGTTTTGGTCTTATCATGGGATTTGTTGACGATAACAAAAATGTAAAATAACACTTGCCTTATCTTTGTGCTGTGTGTGTTATTGTCTTAAAACCACTTGAGAGAAAAAAACAACAACATTATATTGGCATTATTATGTTGGTATTGATATTTTTTTGCTGCTAATCATTTTCTCCTTTTTGTTTTACAGATGAGCTCTCCATATTCAGAGTGAAGTGAGATAAAACATGCAACATTTTGCTCAAAAGTCTCTTAAATCATTCCCAACAGAGTTTTCATACTATCCTGACGCCAGTCTCCGACCAATGTCTATATTTTTGTGATCATGAAACAGAGTCTGCTTTGTTTATTTTGTGGTAAAATTAGATTCATAGCTTGAGTTGTTGTTTACTGCCTTTTTGTATAGCCTATTCATAATTATTCAAAAAATGATTTGTCCGTTTTTATTGTTAGTGTGTAGAGCTATATTTTAACTATTGACTGATTTTCTATAAGACCTATATTGTATATAAAGCAATTTAAACACATGTATTTTGTCTGTTTTGTACCATATTGACCTTAGATTGCTTCTTTATTTCTGCATCAGTGTGTTGTGTTGCATACACACTCACCCACATCATCATTCATTTACTTAAGGTTAGCCCATGATGAGGCACGGATAGGTCTACAGATAACTTTGCGGCACAGCAGAAGGTTCAAGCTTTTTTGGAAGCAGCCTGAAGTGAATTGTCTGCATCTGACTGCTGCTTACATGAGTCATGCTCCGACAGCATTTGCCGAGAACCACGTGATTCCTAGAGAGTTGAGAGTGGGCGGATGATATTTACGAGTTGCTATGAGGAAATAAACCCGTTAAATCAGGGAAGTATATTTTCATTCAGAATCAATTGCCACTCGCCCTAAACCATTTGTCAAGACTTCATCGTGATAGGCCTACATATATTTGATTTTTGTGAATTAGGAACAAACTGATCTTGCTTATTTGAGTCTGTTTCTCAAAATAGCAAAGGCTCACTCTAATCCAGATACAGTGTAATACAATTCAATGACAGAATCCAAATGTACACTCTGCAATGTGTTAGAAACAAGTTCTAGATCCTTCATAATTGATTATGTGTCCTAATGGGATCAGTCATTATTCTTTTTATGACCTGACAATACAACTAAATGATACTTTACTTTGGAGGGCAGCGAGCAAAGTGTAATGTTCATTTGATTAAAAACATGGTTGGAGGCTCTGTACGTGAGCCAGCATGTATATACCAGAGCACTTGGTGGATATTAATTAAGCCTGTGCTTTTGCTGGTTTGACTTTGTGTCTGGTTTGTGTGGTGTGAAGGGCCCAGCTCTCTGGGAATATAGGTCACATGCAGACATGGAAATGGCATGAGCCTGATATAAAAGGGTTAAAGTTTCGCTCCACTGAGTTTGGGTTGGGGTTAAACCACCCGGAAGAGAGGTAACAACGGATGCAGCTGGCAAGTAAGTAGCAACATGTATCTTTAGTATGAAGGTGAGGACGTGAATTCAGACTTCAGATTTCTGGAAAATCACGTGGTGTGTGGGGAAGGCCCGGTGGATATAAGTAACGCCCTCTCTCCTGTCACTCACAAAACAATATACCAGTACTGAGCTGGTATATTGTCCCGCTACCTCTGTCCATACGCAACAAGGTAAGGCACCGTGTTTTCTATATTAATACGTAGAACAACAGTTTTTATACTTTCTTATGGGAACTGTTTCGTTTTAAGGTGCTGCGTATTTCAGGGCGACGCTGAAGTTCGCTTCTTTGTCGGCAGTTCAGGGGAATCGAGCCTGGACGAGATTATAACAGAAGTTTACGATTCTCTGGGATAAACACTTACACACTTACACACTTACACAGTTACAGGTTCTGATTCATGACATATTTATTCTGTTTGTGTAAATTCACAAAAGGGAGATTTCACTGTTTAGTTTTCCATATCTAGACCACATTGGACCAGGTCCAGAACAAAAACCACGATACTTAGACTATTTAAATATGGACTAGGTATCCCAGAAGGGGGGGGTGGTCTTTTTGTAATTACATCATAAAGCAGTGAAATCTAATTATTTTTTCATTTTCACAAATACAATTTAGCTTTCACAAATCAGAAACTGTGTTTCAAATAATCTTGAGCGTCTCTGGGATAATCTAGTCCACATATAAACAGTGGAATCTCCCTTTTTTTTGCCTTTTCCCAACTAGAGTAAAGCTTTCAAAAAATGTAAAAGTGGTGTATATTGTATAAGTTGTGAACGCAGGTTATACATTGCTTTCACAACTTATACAATATACACCACTTTTATATTTTTTGAAAGCTTTATTCTAGTTGGGAAAAGGCAAAAAAAAAAGGGAGATTCCACTGCTTATTTCACATGTAGACCACATTGGACCAGGACACTTAGACTGTTTAAAGAGCACATATTAAAGGATTAGAGGATCCAAAGTAAGTTTCCCTTAACTTTCCCCTAAACGCCGAATCGGAGGCTGCAGAGTGTTATTGTTCAAATGAACCGTAAAGGTCTCAAAGAAATGAATGCTTTTCAGACTGCATGGTCCCTGTTTGTGTGATGCAGATGGCCCAGTGGCAGGAACTGCAGAGGCTGGACTCAGCCCTCCAGAGCCGCGTGAGCCAGCTGTACGAGAGAAGGTTCCCCAGAGAGATCCGCAACAGTCTGTGCGCCTTGATAGAGAGCCAGGACTGGTGAGACAGACACTCCAGGTTCACAGTGGGACAGTTAGTTTGTAGTCAATTCATTAATTGCACATGTGTTTGTCAATACTGCATATGCCATTGATAAATTATATGGGTCAAAGGCACGCTGGCATTATTACCATTTTGAAGTACTCTTTTGTAGATGGGTGCTGTGTACAAATCTAGTTGTGAGGACTCCGTTTGTATTGTCCTTCAATGGGGTATTTTACAAAATTATATTTCACTTAATCTAGTTAATACAAACTAATTACTAATTAGAGTGGGAATAACGGGGCGGTCAAGGTGCAGATATTTGTACTGTTCATAAATGTCCCACAAAGTGTACCCTCAGTCAGCTCACATTGTACATTCTCTGTTGCTCTGTGTTAGGGATTTGGCAGCTGTGGATGAAAATGCAGCAAGAGCATGTTTCCGTGCGCTCCTGGTGGATTTGGAAGAACAGTCGAACCGCTCCGTGCAACAGAACAACATTTTGCAGAGACCTGATTTCCCAAGAATGAAAGACTACCTGCTGGTAGGGCAGACATGCTGTTGTGTCAACTGAACATTACATTAAACCAGTGGTTCTAAACCTTTTTTTGGCCAGCGCCCCCTATCCATTATCCAGGTCCCTTACCGCCCCCATCAAATAAAATGTAGGCTAATTGTCTCCCCTGAATTTTTATATTTATTATATAATTATATATGATAATTATTCAGTTTGTATTATTATGATTATTATTCTTAGTATTTATTATTTATATTACATATTGATTATATTAATTTTGTATTTAAATTCTCATATTGTTTTTCTTATTATTAGGCTGCTATATTGTGTTTTTATAAAATCTCAAATTCTCTGAGATTGAAGTTACATAATAACATTTCTAAATAATAATAAATATTAAAACAATTTTGCTTTTGCAACATTGTAGCCTTTTGTATAGAGTTATGTCAATAAAGCCACTTGAATTGAATAGTGTTATAGTGTGTGTCTGGACGCTAGGTGCGGAACACCCCTCTTGTAAATCTGTAACAACGTCAATAACACGGCGTTCATGGTGTATCCTTGGAAAAACATTAATGCTTTCGCGCAGTGGGGGGGCAGCGCTGTTTTTTTTTTGTTTGTTTTTTTTTCAAGCAGCCCTTTATCGCTCAGAAAAATAAAAGTCTAAAAACAACACACAAAGTTGCCTGAACACTGGTCAGAATCAATTCAGAATGTGGTTTATTGACAAGTAAATTTACACATTCAAGGACTTTGCCTCGCTCTTCTTTTCAAATCTTAGATTTAACAACATAGCATAGCCTATAAAACAAACCTCCCCCAAAACCCCCAAAAACACATAAACGCCCCCCTTTCAAAAATATTGCTTCCAGCAATATTTTTACCTTCAATAGATTTACCTTAATTTTTATGCTCAAAGTAGAATAACATAGCCTTGTATTGCTTTTGTGTGTATTTAATTATTATTATTATTATTATTATTATTTTTTACTTAGAAAAACTTTGAAGATGAGCCTCTGAACTTGGCAGTGATCCTCTCTGAATGCCTGAAGGAGGAAAAGAAGATCCTGGCTTCAGCCTCTGAAGCACAGGTGGGATGATATCAGATGAAGGAACAGTACAGTGCAGTCCAGGCTGCACAAATGACTCAGGAACTAATCATGTGCCACAAGATTATTCAAATCTGACTCATGTTTTGTTTTACTTTTTTCTTCCTGCTCTGAAGGGACACACCTAGAGTCTAACGCACACAGTTACACAACAGGCTCACTCTGTTCACATATAAGTCTGTTTTGTAAGAATCATCACCATACGCAAATAATAGCAAAAGAGTGAAATAAAGGTCTTTGTTTTTGTCAGGGTTGGGGTGGTCCAGCCATGGCTCAAAAATGGAAAGAGTTGGACAACAAAGTCAGTGAACTGGAAAGACAGACTTCGGTAAACTCACTTGGAACTGTAACTTTTTTTTTTTGTTTTGTTTCCTATTCTAGGAAACAAAACTAGAAATACTAATTTCTAAATGTGTGAACTGTAATGCAGGAGGCGAACCTTGACTTCATACAGAAGACCTGGCAAAGCCAAGGTATGGCAGGAGTCCTAAAGAAACAGGGGACCGGTTTGTTGTGAGTTTATGCTCCATCTATGTCTCATCTGTCATTTCCAGTAGAGCAGCACATTGGATTGGCCAGTTCTCACACTGTTGTGGACAAGGAATGTCATGAGATGATCAACTGTATCACACTAACAAAGCAGGTACAGTAGATGTTTGGTGAGATCAACACAAACTGATAAGCCACTTTCTTAAAGCATTTAATGTTTTTAGCAGTTTAAAGGAAAGTTACAAGGATGTTTTCTGGGCTTTGTTAATGTTTTTTTTTTTTTTTTTTAAGTTTTATATCAGCAATAGAGATATAGAGAAGAAAAGTCTGTTCTAATAGTGTTGTGTTTAAGTGTTATTTTTAAGTATTGTTTTTTTTCTCCCATTAATCTTTTCATGTTGAGTTCAATGCAAAAACTAATTTGGTTTTATTTTTAATTTTTAACTTGATAAAAAGGCTTGATATAATGGTTCTAAGCCACAACAAAATTAGTAAGATAATTAGCCCTCCCCACATACTTAATGCCTGCTGTGTTCCTTTGGTCTTGCAGTTGTTGCTGCAGGAGATAGGGAACATTTTGGAACTGGCACAGCAGATTGTGGCGACTCTCACAGACGTGGAGCTGCCTCAGTGGAAGCGCAGTCAGCAGCTGGCCTGCATTGGAAGTCAAGTTGACACCTGTCTGGACCATCTCCAGAAGTGGTAAGAACTTCAGTTTCATGTTGAGGAACCAACTTTGTATATTTAAGAAAACATCTCTCTGTCCCAGCTGTCACACTTTATACCTACTGACAAACGTGGTGTTATGCGTTTCCTGTGTGTGCTTATGTTGTATGTGCAGGTTCACGACTGTGGCAGAGGTGCTACTACGATTACGTGAACATCTGCAGAACCTGCAGCACCAGAACAAGAAATATGGCAGCACTGATGCCTCCAGCTTCCCTGGTGCCATGGCAGAACAAGAGAAATTAACACTCTCCTTGGTCCAAAAACTTCTCGCAAAGTGAGTCATGGCATCAGGACTCTTCTGTGTTGTACACACACACACACAGACTGATACACACACTTTCATATTGTTGACATGTTTTGCTGTGGTCCTACTCTGCAGTGCTCTCGTGGTAGAGAAACAACCTGTCATGTTGAATTTACCACAACGACCTCTGATACTGAAGACCGGGGTGCGCTTCACAGTGAGAGTGAGGTAATGCTGCACCGAACACACTGTTGCTCTGAATGCTATTGAGTTTGACATTTTTCAAATGTATTTGGTGAAGCGAGAAGTGACAGGTGACAAGACAGAGCTTATACATTGGGTGACATGACAGGACTAACATGACTGGGTAAAACAAACAAACCAAGACAATACGTGTGTGCGTGCGTGCGTGTGTGTGCGAAGGTGCAGGGCAGTCTATTGTGTAGGTTTTTTGTGAGTGTAGGGGGGAGGGTTTTTTTTAAAGAGGGAAGAAAAAGAAGAGTAGAATAAATAAGTAGATGAATAAATAAAAAAGAACATTTTAATTTGTTTGGGCTAGTCGTGAAAAAATAGCCAACACAGACTTGAGATGATATATCTAAGTCTAATAAATAATTATCAAGTGTGGACAGATTTCAGGTAACTCTCTATACAAGAAATGAGCTTTGGTTTCGTATTGTTGCTTTTTCTCTGAAATTATAACTGCGTTTATTGGAAGAAATACAAAATGTTCCACTTGTGAAGATAAAGTAGTTTTAATCTTTTCAGAATTCAATACTCTGCTGGCTCCTTTGTGGTGGACGTGTTTAGACGCATTAAAATACCTTTAAAAGCTCTTTATCAGATCTAGACGTGTCATAATGAATGATTTGCCTTGGAGCTATGAGGAGTCAATCCACATAATTCTTAAACTAGTTGGATAGGATGGAATAGGATGGAGGATGAGCTACAACATATCGTCAGCCCGGCTGGTTCATTGTTCTGTAGGATTTCTTTTCTTTTTTGAAGATCATTCTGTCAGCATTTGTTTCTTCTCTTGTCAGGTTTTTGGCAAACCTCCCACAATTCAACTGTCTGCTCCAAGTCAAACCTGTATTTGACAAGTGAGTCAAAGAAAGCGTTGGTCTGAGCCAGTGATATAATATATTATTTTACATAAAGAAGTCTTCCTATGATTTGATTTAAATGTTTAACTTATTTATTTATTTAATGATAACACTTTATCCTTTCTTATCTCCTCAATCTTTTTATATATTCCCCCCCCTGGAAATAAGGGATGTTGATGAAGCCAAGATGTGTAAAGGGTAAGTAAAGGGTACCAAAACAATTAGAAAATCTTAAAGTGTTTTATATAAACCATTTTTGGACATAGACGGACTGTGGTCTGATGTCGTTGTAGGTTTCGCCACTTTAACTTCAACAGGGATGAGTGTAAGGTGTTGAATGTGGACACTCCTCAAGGAGGCTTGATGGCAGAATTTGATCACAAGGTAAGAAACTTCTCCGACAGACAGCGCTCTGTTAGGACTCAGCTTTAGTTATGAGTGGACCCAAGTGCAGGACACAGACACAGGATGCAGACCATTTGTGTTTTGGCAAAAAACTGTTTTATTGCCTGGGAGCAGGGTGGAGCACAATGTGGCAGGAATGGCTGGAGAGGCAGGCAAATGGCTGGAGAGGGCGAGAGGGCGCATACTGTCGACGGTTAACGATCTGGTGAAGAGTGGGGGAAAGCCCAGGGTAGATATACTGTTGGTGATGAGGTGATTGCAGCCTGGTGTGCTCAAGGAGACAAGGACACACCCACACAAACAGACAGGCAACACAGAGAACAGACCAGGGGCCTGTTGGCTGAAACACACTCGACCTTTGAAACTCTGTCATTAAACGAACATATAGCTTTGTGTTTTACAAACAATACATGTTATATAATGCATACGTCGAACAAATATAGTAAAGTGTATCATGAGTGAGTGTGTTTTCTTTTTTTCAGCTTCTGGAAAGCAAAGGAATAACCAAAAGATCACATGAGGTAAGATGAGACATTCAAATTCAATTAACGGCTGTTCGTAGGTACAAACAAACCCTTCATACGTATATGCTGGCTGTGGACATTTAACACCAGTGACAGCTCTAATGTGTCGCTTGTTTACATGAAAGTGGAGCCAGATGTGGGCCATTAGTGAGGCGTTGCAACAGTATGGAACATGCTGATATCCTTCATCATCCAAATCACTATGTTATCTTCTGAATAGGCCTAATTCCCGGCAGTGTCTCTTCAAAGTCCAGATGCTTATGATAATATGGTGATTCTGGGCTGAAATGGCGAGTGTTTTCTTATCGCTAACGCTGATTGCAAAGTATAATTTGTCTAGGTCATCCACGGCCGGTGTAATACACGGCAAGCTGCGGCGTCTGTGGTGTGATGAGGTTGGTTGGATCAACCTCATCACACCACAGTTCACCACTTTGGTAAATTTACCACTTTAATCTCAGAGAAAATCCAAGTTTTTTTTCTGTGTCAGAGAGTGTGAGTTTAATTTATCCAACTGTTGCATGGAGGTCAAATGTAGCACGGTTATATTAGACAATATGTTTCTGCAAGAATACATCCTAAGTGTTTTGGAATAAGTACATTTATTTAGTTTAAAAATCCATTTAATTCTGGGGTAGAAAAAAAACAATCACCATC
>CALSCE010010700.1:2358627-2376480 GCA_943593645.1 Bovichtus variegatus
TTTTTTTTTTTTTACATGACCACTGAGTGACCCAAGTCAGCAATATTAAAATCCTTTAAAAAAAAAAAAAAAAAAAAACTAAAATATTACAATTAGTTTAGGCTATGTTTCATAATACCTGCGATACATAAATGACATGTTTCTGAAAAAATTAAGTAACTAAATCTAATTTAACACACGTAACTAGCAAAAATGACAGATTTAAAAACACATCCCAAAAGCTGACTTGTCAGTGAGAAAACAGTCATAGTTTGTTGAAACTGCAAAATGCTATAAAACTGGAAAAGTACGACAGCGATGGATGGCCATGTTACACAACATGACAGCAAAGAGCAAAGACGCTCTTTCATTCACTGTTGGTGATAGTTTGTGGGTGATGGGTTAGTGCTTTAACAACCCGACATGTCCTACAGACCAACTTGTATGTAATCAAGAACGTCCATGTTTCTATGGGACACGCACAGCTGCCTTTGGATTGGTGACTTGAGGTCATTTCTGGTAGCAGTGACCAAACGCACAAAAAGTATATGTAGTATATGCAGTATATTTAAGTATGCACAAGGTTCCTTTTTTAAACATTTGTGTCCAACTACTGACGGCGACTGTGGTTGTTGTTAAAGAACAGTTCCGGGCGCACAGAAATTAGATGATATATAACAATACTTTATTTTTAGATTTTATACAAGGGACACCAAGTCTAAAAAAACACCACGTTCCTTGTTATGTCTGCAAGTCCATCACAGCCAAAGAAACTGAAGTATCTACTCAGAATAGTGAAGACAAGTTCATGTCTTAGTGCCGTCTCCTCCTCCGAGCAGACAAGACAGTTCATGAAGTTTATGGAGACTTTACATATACAATTACAACCATGTGGACTGAGAAAAGAAATCAAAAAACATAGAAAAGTTTGACAGTCATGAGCTTGGAACTGTATGGCTACTGTATGTTTGGGGACATTTTTACAACCCAAATAATAACTTTCCAAACATTTTAATTTGCATGTTCAGAATATTTTTCATTTTTTTTTTAGTCTTTGGCAATAAGATCCGCTTGTAAAACTGCGTATACATAAATATCTAACCAAAACATTAAAGAACCTTATAATTCCAAGGTCACCAAATTGCAATGATAGCTTATAAATTGTATATGCAATTTGTCACAAGTAAAAATCCAGGAAACAAATAAAGATAAATAAAGACATATGGAAGGTAATCAAATGAACTTAAAACATACTGATTACATGGGATTAACAACACATTTATCAAATCATACAAAATATGCAAGAGGAAGAATGAAAATTGACAGAAGAAAATTAAACATTACATACATGACATGAACCATAACAATTGATTTCCATGGAATTACTGGTAACTGCATTCAAAAGCCCTTCTGTCATGAGTTGGATTGTACAGAGTAATAATCACAGTTTGAGGAGTGAGAAAGGGGTTTGCCATTATAAACTTCAAGTAATAAGTTCAGTGAGCCTCATGGAAAGCAGCATTAGGCTCATTTGTCATTCTGATTCAAAGCGAAGAGATTGGTTGCCGTAAGGTTAAATCAGTCGGTCAGTGCTGGTCTGTCCCGTCTTGTAGACATGTAGGCACTGTGTTTTAAATGCTGTGCCAATGACCCTGTACTGGAGCAGCAAAGAAAGAAAAGGCTCGCTCAATTGTTTCCCATCTGATTCCTTAAGCTCTCATACCAGAAAGGCAACCCACACAGCTGACTGTCCAACAATCACAAACAAGGTCAGAAAAAAAAAAAAAAAGTTGAAAGTTGAAACTAGGCCTAAAATGAGATACTGCAACGAGAGCTACTCTTGGACCCGATCTCAAATACTGGAGCCAGTATTTACCTCCATTAATGGAAAAATAACTAAACCAAAAATAAAGCAGGCTTTATAATCATGAAGGAAATGATGAAAATGACATCACCACTTCTGCAAAACCACTACTTGTGCAGCATATGACCACATATATGGTAAATGTAAATTGAAAGTTATAATCCTTAATCCACCCGTGGTTACTGGTGGGAACGTCAAGAACGTTTTAGAGTTTGACATCTTTATTACATTCACCTTCGTCAAGGAGCGTTTGTTTGTCCGATTGTCAGCAGGATAACGGAAAAAACTACTGGACCGATTTAAATGAAACTTGGTGGAAGGATGTAGCATGGGCCAAAAAAGAATCCATTACATTTTGCAGCGGATACGAATCAAAGGGCGGATCACGCATTATTTTTCCCTTATTGAAACCACCTTGGCAAAGGGTCAACGCTCTCCGAGTGTCCTTATACTTATATTTATAATTTGTTGTAACTACTCTTGTACATACTTTTCCTCTTAAAAATGCCTGGGACCAGCTGCACCAGATTATGTCATTATGTGACATATACATGTGTGCGCAAATTACCTGCAATGTGTGCATGTGCCAGTTCTTTGTCTTTTTAAATTTCACCCAGTACATGCATGTAACATTTCCTGAGAATCTTTGGTGCGCTCAATGTGTACACAAATTTAAAAAACCAGTGCAGGAATGGCAGACTCCGCCACTGCCAATGCAAACTTTTAAGGATTATAATTTTTCACTTTATGACTTTGAGCTCAAGTCCAACACCACGCACCACTTGTACAGTCGTAACAATGACTGAATAACAAACAGATTAAACGCCCCACTAGTCACAGGAGAGCGACATCTGAGGCAGCTGCTGACGTGACATTCATGTGCAAGTATTTCTATTTCCTGGAGAAGTCAATATTATAAATACGGAACGTCTGAAGTGTATTTTCAACACACATTCTGGTCTGCTGTTGAGGCTCACTCGTGTACAGACGCACACCAGAGAGCTATATACACTTACCACTATGTACATTGAGAAGATAATGTACAAGCTTACTAGTAGAATGTGAAAACTTTACAAACAATACTGAATATGTGTTGTGTGTGTTTGCATACTAACACTCGAAACACACTTTTAGAGTACACGGATAAACATTTCTGGATTAGTGGACTTGAGGCATCCAACTCAATTTGATAACATCAAGTATTGCAGTTCCACGTTCGTTCTCCCTCTGAAGGCGTACTATCCAAAAATGATCATATCATATCAATCATTGCTTTATTTTAAATCTGCAAGGCTCCGTTTCTGCAAAAAGCAGCTTCATTTCTAGACCAAGGCCTCTTGTTTCAACATTTAACAGAACATTGTGCGCAGTTCAAACCGTGATGGTTTTGGAATGCAGTCACCTGCTCACAGGAGGTCGGAGTGTGGACCACACTCCACCCCTCTGCAGACGTCACACCCAGTATACTAACGAATTTTGACAAACATGGCAGCCAGCCACACACACACACACACACACACCTTCTAAACCCCACAGCAGGTCAGAATGATGCAGCCAGCGAGAGCACTGAAAGGCGAACGAAGATAATAAAGTTAAGAGAGTCTCCTTTAGGAAAACAGCTTGTTGTTTTAGTCATGTCACCTTTATCCTGAGCAAACCTCTTTTCCATACCTACATTATCAGCCCAAACTGTTTTCCAGGCACAAATATAGTCAGGTTAAAGTCAAGTTGAAGTCCTTTTTTACCTGAAGTTTCCTCTGTTTGCATTCTAATTTTATTTAATTTATTATTATTATTATTATTTTTTTTAAAAAGGTATGGAGGGAGGCACAAATGATGCTATATTTCAAAGTCATTCAAATCAATGTTTACTATTAAAAGTAATTACACAAATGTGTTTTTAAAAGAAAATGTCCTGCAACCCTTTTTGCATATAAAGTGACTCAAATGGGGGGTTTCAACGAATCTCATTTCACAAATGTCTGCATTTATTTTACGTCAGACATCAGTAGTTAAGTGTAATGTCTTTCAGAACTTAACCACCTACAGAAAGAAGGTACAGGTGCTTGTATATTGTGCAGAGAAATGTTTTTCGTATACGTCAAGCTATTACTAACTAGGATCAGAAGCTAACTGTAATTATCTCCTTGATCTTAGACTGTGTCCCGACCACAAGGCTGAGAAACTTTGCCCCATCGTGATAGTGACTCATAAGCTTTCAGTTTTTGGGTTGATTTCTCCTTTCAAGGTCCAGCATGTTAAGATTGGAAAATCAAAAATACCTGCATTATTAAAATCCCTTCAGAATTCCCAGCTCACTTTAAAAAAATAAAGACATCATGTTAGCTGCAACACTGCTGTACTCCAGCCCAAGTATTCACAGCTAACTTATATGTTAACAATATTCTCCTTTGACCCAAAACTTTCCATAAATAAAATCCAAAAACGCATTCCGTTATACTGCTATTTTCATAGTGTACTACGATACATCCAGCATCTGTACTAATGTTATCAGCGGAGTCTGAGGCCTCAGTGTGAGCTACAGTAGGCAATCACTAGAAAGTTGTCTGAATGTATACTTTAAGACTGTTGGTCTAAAAGCCGACTGTAGTGAAACTCTACACATTCATACACTTTTGGTTTTTGTCGGGTTGTTTAAAATAAAACTGAATTTCAAATCAACCCTTAGCCTACATTTTTGAAGAGGATTCTATCAAAAACACACATGGCAATAAAGGGAATGATACGAGCACAACCTGTACACCGTAAACCACATTCTACACACACACGCAGGCAACACGCAGGTGGAGGCTTAGAGTTCATTTGGAATTCAGGGAAAAATATTCATTAACTAGTCCACTTTTTTTCCCATCACAAATACAAACGAAAGAAGCTTTCCACACAGTAACCATAAGTAGTAATAAATAATCCTCTACATCATTTATGTATGATCATTTGAGGGTGAGGAAAGGTGGAGGTATTGTTGTGAGGAGTGGGGAGAGAGTCTATGTGGGGGTGTGGGGGTCTCCTTTTTTATTTTTTTTATTTCACTCGGCAACATTGTCCATCCTATAGACTACAGTGGTGGAGCTGTCCTGGTGCGACTCAGTGGGGGACACCTTTTTCCAGAGAGGGGCTTTCAGAGCTAGCTCTTGCTGGAGGCTCTCGTAATCCATGGGTCCGAAGACGAACTGCTGTTTCAATTGACACGAATAACAAATTAGTCTCGCTCCTTCTCGGTGTGTGTGAGAAAGTAGCATGTAGTGTGCTGAAACGTCTTTTGAAATACCTACGGAAGCCCCGAGAGGCAAGTGAGAAAAACTAAAATCTGGTGATCCATTTTATAACTCTGATCTCAATAGTTTTCTCTCCTGTGTTAATGACTTAAGAGCAGGAGAGAAAAAAAAAAAAAGAGTCACTTCTGTGAAACAGGAGGGAAAATAAGTTTTGGCAGGTTTAGGTAGTGGTGCGTATCAGCCTTTTCTGGCCAAAACGAGTATTATAACAACAAAGACTTTTCCACCAGTTTCACAGATTATTAAAAAAAAAAAAATGTTTTAAAAGGAATTTAGATAAGTTTTCATGGCAAGATCTCTCACATGCTCACAAGTCATATACACAGGAGAGAAAACCATTTTAAATCAGTTTTATAAATTAAGATTTATTCCTCACTTTCTTCTCAGGGCTTCCGTAAATACCAGAGCCAAAACAAGTTAAGGTTAAGGAGGTTTCAGCACTTTGCTTTAAGAATGTCAGGATCCATGTTTTTTTGTCATACTTATTTTAGCTGATACAGCAAAGTCTGGGGTATAAATTGCCTGATTTGGCATAACAAATGTAGGTAATATAGCTACTTATGTCTGTTGGTAACCCAATGCACAGCAAACTGAGCATTTCTATTCTAGTTTGGTCACTTGATATTGTTCAGTGTGTCAGAAAACACCTGCAGCGATCTATTCAAGGAGAATAGTTTGAGATAGAGGAAGAAAGGGGACGAGGGTTATCCTGTTTTGCTCTTTATCTAAAAAGGACATTGTTTTTTTCCCCCGTGTGTCATATGTACAGATATGGGATTCAACATGTAAACCAACAGCAACAAAACAGACGCTAAAAGCTGTTAAATCTGAACTACAGGGTCAGCCGCATCTTTGGAGAGTAGCTGCTCTGGTCAGTGTGTTTGATGCCGCTTTGGATGCTTTGTTCCTCACAACATGATGTTGCCTTGTGTCCTTACCCGCTGGTCCCCTCCTTCTCTGCGAGGGTCGTGCTTCTTGGCAAAGTGCCTCAGGTTGTCGTAGTTGTGGAAGTTAAAGAGCTCCACAAGGTCCTGGAATGAAAAAGGCAGATAGACACATCAGAAGGGTGAATACATTGACTTACACTATTCCATGTGACATGTCATTCTGATGACTGGAAGTTGAAAAGCCAATGATTTCAGTTAGTAAATACATTTAAAAAAAAATAAAAACACATGAGCTGGAATCTGATTACATTACAGAGGCGTATTGTTGCATGCAGTGTTTACTGAGATCTGTATCCGGGGATGGCCTCTGGGTGATCATTAACTTATTTAACAGGTCAGCCAAGTTAAACTAGTACCTCAAGGACACTGTTGCACAATTTCCAATTTTTTTCACGAGGGACTTTGTTTGTAACAGTTTGTTTACAAACAATTATTCCAGTGAAGCCGATTGAATATAAAAAAAAGTATCAAAATACAAAAGAACAGTAAAGCTGAAGTAAACTAAAGTCATTCATTTTAAATCAGCAATGTCTAAAAAACATTAAAGCCCGTCTACATTGTTAAGAAATGATGTGTGATTGATAACACCATTTATACACACACTCACTCTCCACTTTATTAGATACACCTGTATAATCAATATACAATACAATCCAATATGACTGTTCTGCCATATAGTCTACTTTATGATGCTTATCATTTTCAGGGTTTTTTCACTGTCAAAGAGGTACACTTAATCATAGCCATCATTAATAAATTGATAGTTCATTAAACTTCAGTCAAGTCATTTTACTGTTTAGCAATGAAATGAGTAGTTATCATTTCATTGTTTGTTTACAGTAAAATAACCATTAACTAAAGTGGAATTAACTATCAATGTACCATTTAACAATGATGGTTATTATAAAGTGTTACCCTGACTATGCTATTCACAAATATAACAATACTTTAAAGTTTAATTGTAAAAATCATTATAGTTAATGAATCTTCAAGTATTGTACGTTGAGAAGGCAGATACATTTCTTAGATCTAGTTCAACACCGATAGGAGTGCGTGCGTATGTGTACTTATTATGTATTAAGGCACTTGACTGCACTAAGTGACTGATTAATGCCTTTTTGGCATAAAGTAATGCACTGGTGTGTACAAAAAAACCTAAAAACTACTGGTGCAGTTATTTCTTGAGTATGTATTCTTAGTACGGGCCATGCAGTGATCGGCCCTTCTGTTGCTGGACATACATACCGTGCAGAACTGTATTCCTCTGACTGAGTTGCCCAGCTTGTCCAGTGGAGGTGACCAGCACATAATACCCATCACATTGGGTACAACCAGCAGGATCCCCCCCGCTACTCCAGACTTGGCTGGCAGACCAACCTACAACAGGGAGAACCGTTAGATAACAGAAGATCAGCTGCGTGTATCTGCAGTAGCAACGGCACCATGATGAAAATAGACAGTCAGCAAAGAACAAGTCAACACGGCTTCAATAATTCCTCAGTAACAGAAATCTATCCACTGTACGACATTCTGATGAAGACGTTTTCATCTGGGAATTTTTTTTCAGATGAGGTCAGTATTTCCACTAGTCCTTTATTTTCCATCAGTTAAGAATTTAACGAATTAACTCAAACAGAAAATGAAACAGAAGCTGCCACCAAGAGCAGTCTCGTTAAAATGTGCCAGTCTATCAGCACAGACAGACCATATGATATTACAGCTATGCTATGCTGAGCCGTATCTTAATACAAGCACATGTGCCTGTATCAAGACTTTATCAGTTTTATAATGTGGATACATCTTTCACCAGTATTTCAAATGGTCAAAGATACAGACTTAGTAAAAGTACCAAATGACACTATGCCTGAGCCAACCTCACTCTCAATGTTATGGGCGACTCATGGGTAATCCTCAGTGGAATCTCTGGTTTGGCTGCTGTCCCCATTACATTGGACTGAGGTCATTCAAGCTGCATGTCAACTGCAAATAGTAACCAACTAGGATATATAACCCTAATGTCCTACTGTACTACTACTGTATAGGTTCATTTCAAACTAATGGTTTACTCAATTTGATTGTACCATTTAAAATTCAAAGAATTTCTTTGTCAAGTACATGGCTTTAAATAGAAATCAGTGCCATAACGGCTGCTTCGTTCCATCAGACGCATGTAACACGTGCATATAGAGTTGGGTCACTTTACAGTTTTTTCTGGGCTGATCTGGTTTGTAAACAAGTTTCATTTTATGCAAACCCGCTAAACCAGCATTTGTCTTTAAGACACGTTCTGGAAAATTGAAAAGAAGCCTACATCAGCAACCTGTGCCGAAGGTGTAAGGTCGCATAGTATTACTATTCGAGCCGGTAACAGTGTCTGACAGGCAATATGAAGGAGATCAAATTTCAGCAGAGGTGGGAGGGGGAAGGAAGTGCACGGGGCACGTTGTGCTTGTTTACTAGAGAGTTCAAGTGTTTTTTGGGATGATGAGTCGAGACATGGCAGTTAGTCTCAAAGAAAACTAAAACTGTGCCATTATGGACGAGGCCACGTGCAAACACGACTGGAGTCAGTAAACTTTCATTCATGGGCTCATTATGTGCCAACACCTAATGGTAATATTCAGTATGCTAGTCCTGTACGGCTTAATATCAACCGCTCTTAACATTTGTATAAAAATCGGCAGAAGTCTACCGTATTCCACAATAAAAAAAAATAAGTAGTTGTGGGCATTGTGTACTTCTACAAATTACTCAAGCTACTGTGAGAGGTTGACAAAAGTGCATGTTTTTGACAAGCATAAAAATACAAAGATTATAGCATAGAAAGTCTTTCAGGCCAATTAGAGGAGTAATGGGTGGTGACTTTGCAGTTACAAAATAATTTAGGTGTTCACTTCACAGGTTTGATTCTTTACCACTACTATCGATACACATGTCTCCCTACTATACTTGTGGTCCGTGCCATTTACTTACATGGAAAGCAAACTGTCCTGAGAAGTCGTACATGCCGCAGGAGTGCATCAGACTCAGGGTGTTTCTCACCGCCTCGGGGCTCAACACACGCTCACCCGTGATTGGGCAGATGCCGCCGTTAGCCAGGGTGGCTGCCATGACACTGGCACTCTCGCAGGTCACCTCAATGGAACACAGCTGGAGGTTCAAACAAAAAACACAATTTGCATAAGTTCTCCATCACAATTTTCTTCCACTCTGCACAGCACGTCTCGCCACATGGAATCGTGGTGTTGAGGCAACAGGAGAGCAGGAATGAGAAGGTGAAAATGACAGTACAGTGGTGGCAGAGGTGACAAAAAAGAGACAACTTAAATTAAAATGCAGCTTTCATTCAGGGCACAAGGGGAAATTAACTATATGCTGTGGACTTCACAGCAAACTGTTAAAATCTGCTCTTTTCTCTCAATAAAAACACAGAAATAGAAGTGTAGAATGGTATTCATCCCTCCTGTAGAGTTTCAGACACTTGGAGAACCTCTCTGAACAGTATATAGTGAAGAAGCTACGTGTAGCATACAGGGAAGTAAACATGATGAAAAACAGAAGGAGTTTGACAGAAAGAAAGGGATATGTGGCTAAATATGGGAGAGAGGCAGAAAGTGGAACTATCCAGGATCTGTGACCCTTAAGGTTGGAATCAATAGTGTAGGAAGAGCAGCACAAAAGCAGGAAAACAATATCATTAAAAATGTATAGACTTGAAAACTGATACTGAAAAAAAAGAAGAAAAAATAAATAAAAATCACTGCTACACTCACTTGAAAGTAGAAGTCCAGTACAGATGTCATGTCTGTCCCCTCTGGGAAACACTGCAGGGAAACAAACAGTTTAAAACCAAGAAGAACATTCATCAAATACTTCACATTTCCATGTCACTCAATTTCCAATTTCTCTCAAAGGAGAGAAGGAACAAAAAAAAAAAAAAAAAAAAAAAAAAGATAAGTAGGCCTAACAAAAGCTTTTTCCAAATATGCACATGTAAACTAAAAAGACAATTATAGTCAATTGAGAAATATGAAAATGCTGTTTGTTTTCCCTCATTGGGCTTCTGGCAGTAACTTACGCTTTCTTTTACTTTCATTTAGTTTTATCCCTACAGTTACTGCTTTTCAGATTTGTAGGGCAGAAAAACATCAAGCGTGACGGCAAAAAACAGACAAGTCAACCATGCCTTGTGACTCATCCCAGCTCAAACCTTTTTCTCTTTCAGATAGTAGCCGATGGCAAAGTTCCTGTCTCCTGACTCACGCTCCGATTGGAATCTGTCACAAAAAGATCAGAGCACTCCCATTACATAGAGGAAGGAAATATTTGCACTGTGTGTGTGTGTGTGTGTGTGTGTGTGTGTGTGTGTGTGTGTGTGTGCGTGCGTGTGTGCGTGCGTGCGCGCTTCCCCTCATGTTTAGAGTACAACCAGAGCACTCATGCGATCATGGGAGGAAACTGCAACATGAGTCCCAGCGATTGCTCTTTTTCCGGTCACATTGTTAGCATGTGGCATCATCATAAATCATGCACATGCAAGTGACCTTATCGACACAGATGCCAATTCCAACCCTCAATGCTAAATAACACCTCATAATCACATAATAAAGTCACAACAAATAACTCCTGCTGTATGAGTAATATGGTCCAAAGTATATTTTGCTAACTGCAGTTAAACTGAGGTAAAGTTTCTGAGGATTCAAACGTCATTACCGTCCTCATTACTAGTTTCTTTTTGATCTGGATTGTGTGGTAGTGGCTTTGGTAACATTTCTGGTTGAAGGTAAACTAGAAACAAGAAAATATCAAATATAGCAACATAGTAAAGAAGGTAAACTGCTTTCTGTGAAGGTGTGCATCATACAGTTAACCCACACAGGTCATTATTGTTTACGATGCGGTTGATATGCTTGGCATTTTGTTTCTGTGCTGCACAAGCCAGAGATTCAGGTTCCAGATTCGTTATTTTAAACCATCACTGAGCCAATTGGGCTTTAGAGCACGTTATATAAGAGCTGATTAAAGACACCTGCTGGGATGTGACCGATGGTGGAGTGGTTAGAGGTTCAACATGCTTCAAAGTTGGAACTTATAGAGTGTAGCAAGTTTTCTGCCATGTGTGGTCGCCTGGTGAGTGGGAGAAGAGAACTTTGATAACATCAACTCCTGTGAGGGACTTACGTGGCATTGCTGAAACCCACATACTCGTTTCCCGCCATATTTTTCAGAAAGTTCATGACCTGGAGGGAAAGCACAGTGACAAAATGATCAACAGGGGTTCATGGTATGGGGTTACATTCTACCAGAGGTTGATGGGCTGTCCATCAAAAAATAAAAAAAAATAAAAATAAAATCGGAATTGGTCACATCCAATTAATTCACAAGACTCTCCAAAGACATCAACTAAATAAAACAAAGGGATTCTTCACAAAGTACATGAAAGTTAACTTAATTCTTTCGACTTCAATGTTTGACCCAGGTCTTACTTCTAATACTTACATAATCAAATCTTTCTGCGTTGCTTACACCTTGCTGAGGAGAGAACAAAAGAATCAGCAGTTAGTACAGTCCATTCACCAAGGGACATTGCAGAGCACAACATCATAACAGGTTATAGTAAAATGATAATGCTGACAAATTGAAACTACAGAATTAGAAAAGACATGAATACATTTTTAATACAAACAAAATGTAAAAAGAAAAGAAAAAAAAAAAATCACATGAGCTTTGCTTAGAATTATACAAGTAGATATAAAATATGAATAAGATTGGCTTGCGAATAGGTTACAAAGAGGGAAGCTTTTCAAGTTAAAAAGGGAGATTTAGTAGACATGTGCATTACCAGAGCTTAGTGAGTTTATTAAAAAATAAAATTAAAATAAATAAAAAAAGTCTCACCATTACATCTCACTGATTCCAAATTAGAGATTCAATATTATTTTAAGTCTAAAGAGTAAAAAAAACAATTTTTCTAAATCTGAAGCAGCCAAGACTGTGTGTATGTTACTACATAAAGTATATGTGGGTGTATGCAGGCACGTATGTATTGTGGGTTACTATAATGCAGGTGTATGTGTTTGTGTTTTGATCTACTGTAGGTCAACATGTGTCATGTGCAAAGAGCCTGTCAGCCAAAACAGAGGGGAGGGAACAAAAGGAGGAATGGTTTTCCTCTGAGAATAAAATTCACAGCTTGTAGCTCAGTGAACATTTATCAAGCTCATTGATGCTGCCTATTGCACCAAAAAAACATAGCAAAGGAAAAATGGACATGCATGCACACTTAAAGTTCTGTAGCATTAGTTACAAATATAAAAAATACTGAACTATTTATGATTTGGATGGTGTGACGATATTTTTAACTTTACGTACATTTAAAAAAGGCAAATGCTTCATGTGTGACTGACAGTACATTTTAAAAATTCTACACTTTACTGTGCAGAAGAAAAAGTAAGTGACACTGATGGAGGTGTGAAAGAGTCACTAAATGGAGATTCTACAGAGCTGATTGGAGGAGAAAGAGAGAAGGGGGGGGGGGGGGGGGGGGGGATTGGGAGGAGATAGATATGGAAAAGGAAGAAAAAATTACCAACGTCATTTGACCTGCAGCAGCAGTCATTATTTCCCACAGTTCCTAAGTCTGGAAAATATGCAACAACATACAAAAACAGCAACAACATGTAGCCTTCAAGCACCATGTAACAACAGTTTGGGGCATTCTGCCACGGCAACCATCCAACAGTTTTCCCACCGATGTTAAAGCTAACTGGACAACCTGACCTATGGCTTGACATTTGTGCTTCAGTATAGAAAAACAAAAACACATTGAGACACTGATGACAATGGTGAGTGGATGGACACAGACACACGAGATCAGATAAGGTGAGGAGACGCCTTTAAATCATTTCGGCGTCAAGTTTATTAGGCAGATAAACAGGTTTGCTCTGTGATGAGAGATTCACCTGCATATAATGCTATCAAAATAGGTACACACCATTATAAATCAATAAGGAGGTGGGGAACTTGTTTGACTTGAGTAGTGCAGGCACAGGAGTACAGACACTGTAAGACTCCCGAGTATTAAGGAGGGCCTCACTGTGGTATTTAAAATAGATCCAGTAGATTTCCTGAAATAGATCATTTAAAAACACAGCTCTTCTGCTTCCTCTTAGCCCAGTATAGATCTGCTCACACCACTGCCAGAAATGTTTAAGAAAGAGTTCAACATTTTATGTGCTTTCCTTCAGAGAGCAAGATGAGAAGATCAAGATTAATCTCATGGATGCGTTTAGCTAGTTGAGCATGAAGACTAAAGGCAGGGAAACGGCTAGCTTGGGGTGTTTTTGAACCAAAACTAAAGCTCACTAAATACTATACAATTGTTAATTATTTTGAACAGAAATTGTATTGCATTTTAATGCATTTCTTTAGAGGGAGCAACGTGTTGGAAACATTTCTAAAAACAGCTAATTCTCAAGAGTCTGGTCGTCTCAGTGAGGCCGTCAGGTCTGGTACAATTGTGCCTTTAAGGAGACCAAAACCATAACCTGTGCTCACCAACTATATCCTCCAACCTTCGCTAAAAACAACAACGGAAAAAACAGCAGCAACCACCACTTCAAATTGAGATTTGTACATTCCTGGTTAGCCTTTTCCCACTGCTTCCAGTCTTTTTCCAAAGCTAGCTAAACATGTCTGGCCCCCAGCTTCATACTTAAAACAACATTGATACCTTTTTTGGCCACTTGGTGCCAGCGGTACAACCTGTAAACACAACATTTACATATAAACTTATAAAAATGTTATGTCGAATGTGTAACCAAAAGGTTGCCTACAAGGCAACATTAGCATAATTTCGAGTTGTGTTTCTGGCTACCTGAAGAATGTTAGTTTAGTATTCTCTCTACTTTTGGCTGTTTTGGTCTATATCAACTTCTGAGAAAAAGGATCTCTTTAGCCGCTCAATGCTCCATTATGTTCACCAGCTAGTTTTCACTTTGTCTGCCAGCTGTTTGGTGCTGAGCAGGAAGTGTACAGTGGTTCGATGAAAACCTCTGTCTGAGAACTGACAGAAAGAACAAAATAGTAGAGCTGCAGGCCATAAAACCAACACAATGCCATAGAAAAACGCTAAAATGCAAGAAGGCTGGCAGAGATGGGCAGTGTAGGAAATGTAATAAATATTTGGGGAGCAACTTTGGGCCTCACAGTCTGAAAGAAATGGGGCATTTACAAAATTCCAGGGTCAGTTTAAAAAGTGTATTTAGTGTAAAAAGTGCATAAATGTAATTAATTAAATGAGGCTAAATGTAGGATTAGGATATTGACTTTGATATCAATCTTCTCATCTTACTTTGAGAGAAAAATGTTGAACTATTAAAACTACTGCTCAAAGCCAACTTACTCATCTGTCTGAGATCACTCCTGTGTATTTTAGTATACCATTTAACACAATTTACTCTAAATTCTCTGTCTTTCTACTTCTGTTTGACAACTGTGAACACACACAAATGCTAACTGGCATTATGCATTATACACTATGCACTAGCACTATGAAGTTAGTATTTTGTGACTTAAAGTTGAGCAGTTGTGTGACAACAGTCACAAAAACAGAAAAAATGTTTCAATGACAGCACCTGTCTTGTACACTATGTACACTATAAAGCAATGAAAAAATAAAAATCACAGACAGAAGCGACAGTTGGCTTCTAAACATCACTGGATATAGATCAGATCACAGGGCTGCTAAGACAGAGCAGATGTTTGTGTTTTATAGAAATGTGGGCAGTTTTTAAATACTGGTACCTAAAGTTTGGAATCAAGGTCCAATGTTTCCTCAAGCTGCCTTAGTAGCCAATTATAGTAGAGTATTTACACTACAGAAAGTAATAATTCTCCTTAGTGTCCCAATAACTGAAGAAGAAAAGTATTTGAATTGTCTCAGTACCTGCATGGATGTTTATTGCTTTTTGACACATGAAGTTTGCTTTGTCTGGCATATTTTTCATGAAAAATTATTTCTAATGGTCTTTCACTGGAATACTCAGTCTTTTGCCCTACATGCATAAATGCTGCAGAGCAGTACTACAGAAAGGTCATTGTAGCACTGTGCTTTAAAATGAACTTTATGGAACCAACTTGGTAAACATGCCATTGTAAAATGATTTACTGTGACAATTATGTTGTCGTCTGTTTTAAATGCACAATAAAAAGGCACATTTATACTTCTGGGCTGTTGTTGGGATTTTCGAAGTACAACCACTTATTTAATTCTACAATCATCGACTCAAGTTAGAGTGACTTATGCAAGAAAGAGGTAAACTATACTCAAGGGTTAAATAGGGTTATATTTGTAAGGCGATAATGCACAACAAGCACAGGTGAATTTTAAAAAAGGGAATGGGATTTGAACAACATGGACACTGAAAACACACAGGTCCCAGACCCTGAGACTTGTAACAGAGAGTACAAGTGGTCCAAAATCAAATCAAAATCAAACAGGCCACATGCTTCAGCATGCTTTGTCACACATAGGAGATCATTTAAAGTTCCCTATCTAGATTGCTTCCTCTCAAGTAAAAAAAAAAAACAACTAATTATCACATTTCCAAGCTTTGGTAGCACATTGTTTCTTACAACATTAATAAAAATGCAACAAGAATGATTCATATTATTAGAGAATACAAATTCAGTTCAAAGTCTAGGTGCTTGGGACAAAGTCTTCTCCAGCAAAAGCATCAGTCAAATATCACTCCTTGACGTTGAGAATTTTGTAGCAATTAACAGAAATGTGTCAAAAATCCATAATTTAATTAAGCAATACAGTCTTGCAGCTGTAAAAGCTATTTATAGACAGCCCTTGTGTGCTGCTAGCACTAATTGTGTTAAGACAGCCTGCTAGGGGTAAATAATTAAAAGTCAAACCTGAAAATGATCATTAACAGCTGTAAGGACCTTAAAATCTATCACTGCCGATGTGAAAAAAAACTATGGAAATCTCTCCTTCGTTATGTGTGAACCTGTGAGCTGCAGCTCGTATGACGGGCGATTCATTTCTGAACTCAGTCACTCATCTGTTTTCACACTGAAGAGAAATCTTAACAGCGTGTGAGAAGATGGAGGAGCTGTGGCAGGGGAAGTATTTTCTGACTTCCCATCTCTCCTCATGAGCTGACTGGGGCTTGTTTGCGAGCACTTCATTTAACTAGCTCTCTGTCCAGGTTATTTTCAGCAGGGACGATAACAGTGTGTGTGCTAAGTGCCTTCAGGAAGGATTAACAAAAGACTTAATCACCACAACAAGACACATGGCAGTGGACTAAGGTGGTGACCTAGAAATGATTCCAGTCAAGAGTAATAAATATCTGAATACATTGGAAAGTCTATAGTCTAATGAGTAAAGGCCCAAACGCATTGAAAGGGTCTGACATGTCAAAGTAGTGATGCGCCTACTCCAACCCGGTTTCAATTTCAAGCGTCAAATGAGGACCAAAGCAGTTTTTTTCCCTGCAGACGGAGTAACCGTTTGAGGAGGGCTAAAGGGACTCAAAAGCTAGGATTTTTTCCCCAGAAGATGTTATTTTATTAAAGAAATAAAGTATTAATAATAATAATAATAATATTAATTATAATATTAATACTGTCACTTTCACTGGTTAAAATGACAAATGTCGCCAGTGATAGTCTCGCCATAATGTAAATTCTGTTTGTAACTTGACCAAAATAAAACTTGGTTGTTGTCCGTTTTTTTGCTCTCTGCAGGACGGTGTCTGTACTCAGCCAAAGATTGTTTATTAGTTAAGAGAAGCTTCACTCTGTAATACCACTGTACAACTGTGAGAAGACCTACTGTTTTTGGAGGGAATTGCATTACGCCAATTGCACTTTATCTTGTTAAACTTTCATTTATGTCATATCAATAATTTAAAAAAAAAAAAAAGGTGTTGATGGGTACCTGTAATATATAAAAATGTTGCCTTAACAGTGACCTTTACCTAAAAATACTGCTGCTTCTGGGGTGTTGGCATTTAAAATCTGATACCTGCGGTGTGCCAATGGACCATTGACGCGTGTCAAATGAGGCCCGTCAGTTATCGCTTTCAGTGGGTTTAGGCCCTTAAGTAAGAACACCACAAACTAAAAACATGGTCTGATAAATGTGGACAGGGTGTCAAAATAAAAAAACTGCATTATTCTGAGTCTTCATGAGTGGCTCTCAATGTGTTCAAATAAATGTAGGTTAATCAGAGATTGTTAAACAGTCAATCTTATACGAACCATTTTATTTACTTAATATAGCAGCTCACTGATACCCACCATACACGGAATTGTATTGCTAAGGTTTCAGTGGAAATGACACAGACTGCACATAAAAACACACAAGAAGGAGGGGAAAAAGTGTTACTGCTTTTACCTTTATCAGTGAAGTACAAACAATAGCGCCAGCATTCACCATGGGGTTGTGGGGCTTATCTGCAAAACAACAAGAGCTCAGTTAGCATGCTGTAGGAGATCAAAGTGTAAACACTCCGCTATGTCCGAGAGCTCTGTATATAGACAATGACAATCAAATATATGTAGAACACACATTGACTCAAGATATGGCTGAATAAATATCTACTTTAATAAAGTATATAGAAAAATAGCTGCAGAGTGTATTTAATCTCGTATTGTTTTTAAAAGTGACATTGGCACGTAACCAAGTTTTTATGTTCACGAAATTGTAGATTTTGGCACGTACATAGCTTGGCAAGCTGACAATATATAT
>CALSCE010010700.1:2391974-2421625 GCA_943593645.1 Bovichtus variegatus
CCCACACCCACACGTGTGTTGAGGTTATTTTGTCTTTCTTTCTATAAGCAACACATCTGTATATTACATTTCAGTAAGCAAGTTATAGAGCTCTATTTATTGCGGTTTCAATACAGCATTTGTGACGAATAGCGTTAACATCCGCTCGCGCCTGTCTGCGTCATGACCCGCCATAAACGCTATACCATACCGTGTCAGGCGGTTTATTCCGCAAGGAAGTAGGTAAAAACCTACTTGTCAATGGCTGCTTCACTGCTGCCACCATCCTTCTTCAGCTGTTCGTCCGGCTCCACGGCACCTTCAGTTTTCGTGCAGTACGAGCGGAACAGGGCGGCACAGGGCGCGGTGCGGAGCGCCGGGCGGTGCGTCGCGGCATGGAGGACCTTCAGTTGAGCAGAGACACCTCTGGCATCATGGGAGGCGGTGCCGAAGCTGCGGCGGCGTGTCGGTAACCAGGTCTTCTGTCTAGAGCCGGACAGGGGACGCTTGAGGGTGACTTCAAACAACTCCTTCAGCACTGTCGAAAACCTAAACTGTAACATTTCAATCTTGTCAGACAATTAGAGAGAAAGTCGTGGTTCCAAATATATATCCGTAGCAACTGCACAGTCGTTGAGAAATATCTCCAACCGCGCTGACTGTCTGAGGGGCGATGACTCAGAAACACCGGCGTCTAAAATAAATAGTGCACGTTCACGCCCCCGCGGCTCCTATTGGTGGAATCGAGATGACGTACGGGTCCACGAAAAATTTATGACGCTGTCACGTTTGTTATAAGAGCGTCTTCGTGTCTATCATTTCATGTTTAGTTTTTTTGGGGGTGATTTAATCCCTTAGTACATACTTTTCTTGCCTCTATTTATTATGCATAGTGATAGAAAATCATTGAACTATTTCCCTTATTCAAGAAACACATAGTAGGATTCTTAGTTTTTGCCCGTTACGTTAAGTAACACAGCACAGTGGTTCACACTCTGGCAGCTTGTGTTGCCATCCTTTGGTCAGGGCACACTCACAGGGTCCCATAACTCACCATACAGTCCCCAAGACTGTTCTAGCTGGTAGATAGCCTCTTGATTATAGTGGCTTCGTCTCTCTTAGGAGTCAAGAGTAGTTGCACTTTAAGCCTTAAACCAGCTGCAGATGCATCCCTTAGAATGTGAGCTGAGGGGCCTTCAACGTGAACGGTCATTAGGTAAACATGTGTTTTTACTTATGGTCCAATGGCTAATACCGCCTGCATAGATTGTCAGAGAATGGCCGTATTTGGTAGATCTAGTATAGTGCATCCAGTGTAAGGTAAATACCCTGAGAGAAAGCCTTCAGAATAGATGGTGGCGTGCACTGTGACTACATCTCTGATATCCACCTGTATTGCTCATCCTCTGTTTACCTGGGCCAAGCTTCAATACACTTTTAGCGTAACACATCAAGTCTGTCTCCTGCAGCTTCTTTGGTTTCCAGTTGCTCTGCTCATAAAGATGTCATTTACAGATATGGCTAATAAATGATAGTGCTTTTACAAGATGTGTTCAGTATTTATATCCTATTTGATATAATGAGATCCTGTAGCGGCTATTCATTTTAATAAAAAAAAAAAAAAAACATATGCATATTCCTCCCACAGTGCTTGTTTGTTCCAATTAATTATTTTCTGTGATACCTGCCAAACATTTTTCATTGGCAAAACTGGAAAATCAAGGGGATAGCATACACATAGAACAATAACAAAAGAGCCAGTGTTATATCACACAAGACAAAGCATACAGCTATTAAGTGTCTTGATAGGGTTTTTGTTGGTCGAATTATAAATAAGTTTCACATATTGCTTAGCATCCTTCAGGAAAACAGCATAATAAAGTTTTCATTCTTGTTAAATGTGCATTTATGAATAAAATAATTTGCCAACATCATTATGAAATCTATTATAAGAAGCATATTTCTTCTTTTCTTGTTTTTTTAAATAAAAAAACAAATACCACATTTTTCCAAAAATAATGTAAAGTCTTTAAAGATATGATCAATGACAAATCTGCAAAGGTCTTGCCAGAATTTCTTGGTGTGACAACAATGCCAAAATACTGTAGGTGTAAAACTGTTTATGAATATTCATCTCACAAAGAGCAGTTGGTGTTTATGCATTCTTAAAATGTCTGCAATTAGTGATCATTATTCATTATTCATTCCATTAAACAATATGTAATTGTTGGGAATCATATTGAGATGATTGTGTTTTATTGCCCCTAGTTTAGTCTGTCAGGCATAATTTAAACTCAGGTGGTGTACCGCCCCCAGCAAACTTCTGTAGTCCAATGAAGGATCGGTAAAAGAGGGTCCTAGACCATGGATTTGGGCCAGTTATAGTGAAGGAGGCGGGGTTTAACGAGCCAGGAAGCAGAACTCCCTGATAGTCCTAGTCCAGGGCCTTAAACTCACAGATACTGTGCAGCAGCGCTCCACGTCCGTCGGTGTGTTCGAACGTCACTTTCAAAAGTTGCCACGAATACACAGACAGCAGCGTGATGTGGAGGTTAGTGAGCTGCACACTGTGCCTCTTTGTGTCCGCACAGCTCACTTTATGGTGTGACTGGGCGACAGCAGCGGAGCTGGACGCTGAGATCAAGATTGAAGTTGTGTTCAAGCCCGAGGAGTGCACCCCGAAGAGTAAAAGAGGAGATCTGATAAACGTCCACTACGATGGCTTCCTCGCCGAAGATGGTTCTCAGTTCTACTGCAGGTTGGTGGTTTGAGAAAAACTCAGCTACAGTTTATGGATATTATATTTACAAGCCAATTTGATGCTTTGAAGTCCACATGCATATTATTACTGTATTATTATGTGGCTTTCAATTGTCTGAAGGGAGTGATGAATGCTCCATACAGGTTTCACATTGCATGGTACATGCTAAGGTCTCCTTTATGTGTGTTGTAAAACTGTATACCCTTTATTTCAGTGCGACATAAATAAAGCTTATTATTAAATGGGTAGGGACACGTAATACTGGGAGTTGTAGTTAGTCCTGCTTTAAGGCTTTCAGCAGTCCACGCCTGGATCCATTAAGTTAACATTGAGTGCTAAGGGACAGTACGGAAATAATAAGGGTTTGGAGAGGGGCTGAATCTTTAAATTAAAACATTTTTAAAAAAAAAAATGTATTAGTAAAAAAAAAAAAAAAAAAGTCATTGTAATGGTCAAGTCCCAAATTGTATTGAGGCCGATTGATTGACAGGATGTCGTTTCTTTTTGACTTGTTTCTGTTTTAGTCGATCAGACAAATCCGGGCACCCTCAGTGGTTTGTGCTGGGCGTTGGACAGGTCATTAAGGGCCTTGATTTGGGGATGGAAGATATGTGTCCTGGAGAGAAACGGAAAATAACTGTTCCACCTGGCCTGGCCTTTGGAGAGAAAGGCAAAGGTAAGTAAATGTAACACACAGTGATTTTTGCAAGCATCATCAGAGGGTTTATATTGCCCACTGCTGAACCGTAGGTTTACACACAATGACACCACATTAAAGGGTTTTTAGTCTCTAGTATGGTTCAGACTCTAAAGACACTGGATCCTACACATCCCATAATGCAACGTGATAGCGTCTAGTGTTGTAACGATAATGGAATTTATTATTTTAATACAATACCTTGCGAAATATTGATATTCTATAACATTTTTAATACAACATGGAAAAGTTGACACAACACTGAGGGCTTACATCTTTAGATTTTTATTAAATGGTAGATATAACAAGACTATTACATGACAACGATGACTTTTTTTTGTTCGCTAGTAGCAGAGAACAGCAGCATTTCTGTAGTGATCATTAACAATAATCAAATCTTTTTTACATTAATGAAAACAATATTCTTCTTGAGGTAGTACACGTGTACAAAAGCCTCTGAGATCATTTTTCAATAGGCAATAAAGTGCAAAAAAAAAAAAAAAAAAACTGCAATCTTATGTAATAACAAATAAATAAAAAAGAAATGAAATGAAGGTAATTACTATTCTTAATGGCTATGTTGGCACTGTAGCCTTGTGTGATAACTCACTGGCAGAGAGGAGGGAGAGCGAAAAGCACTGCTGGCACCGAAAATTAGTATTGAAACCGTTTCAAATCTTCAGAATCGATATGTATGGAAAAATCAATATTTATGACATCTTTAATAGCATCTTTTCATTAGACACTCCCTGCCTGGTGAACATCCAGGTATTTCAAACTCCACAGCCCCAGTTTGTAACGTAAGCTTTCTATTAGAAATCTGTGGTGTCCAAGCCTGGGCCGAGATAACCCTGATGACATCACTAGGACATCACCACGGTTATTTTCTCAGATGACTCAAGAAAGCTCCTCCTGAGCCACAGAAGACATATAACTGTTTTCACAAGCTGTGTAGGGATGAGCAAACGGATCATCACGTGTGAGGTCGATGAAGTGCTTTTTTAAACAATTACCAAGTTTTATGTTTGCAAGTTGACGTATCAGTGAAATTAATGTATGTCCATGGGTGGAGGGAACATAGGAAATCAATGAAAATGGGCAGCAGTAGTATGCATATGTTTTGATTAATGAGTAAAAAAACAATAAATCCTACTTATACAGTCCTTAAAACTGATTATTGTGTAGTCTTGTTTCTGTGCTGGGAGAGCCTTCATTCTGTCTTTTCTTCTTTTACAGCACTTTAGTTGAAAGAGCATCACATCCTCCCATGGCATGTACTGTAAGCATGCACAAAGGTTTCAACCTCTCTACTTCATCTCGCTCTGTCTTGCATGCATTAGAAAACTAACAGCTGATTAGTATTTTACCTTAAACTACTATTTCCACTAAGCTTCTCATCTTGGTGTTCATAAATACACTATGGAATGCTCCGGTGGTGTTTCCCGGCCTGGGATTCTGCATTTCAGGTTTCTCATCACTTGATTTCACTATTTGACTATGGAGGAAATGTATTTGCTGAGTGTGCATGCTTTTGTTGTCCCTGCACCAGTTTGCGTTACATGTAATCTTATCCAAGGCCGAGAGCTGCTGAGTGAAACCCCCACTGTCACACAGCTGTGGGGGGGCTACATGATTTTATTTTTTTCTCTTTGTAAAAAATAACAACTTCAGCTGCATGTTGCTCTAGTGACACTATTTTCTTTTTTCTTGCTAGATTAATGCCACATCTCTTATGGGTCTTTACATTTTGTGGACTTTAGCTCTTGAAGCAAAATCAGTAGTACGTTATCCACACGTCTTTATGTAGTTAGTAGTTTTGTTCAGTTCATCACAAAGTCTGAAAATGTAACAGAACCACCAACTTCCATCCTTCCTGAAATGTAGTCAAGCCAACATCCCAATCCCACCCTATTTGTTAGAGCAAAAAAAAAAGAGACCAGTAATTATGAGTGACCCTTACAGCTTTATAATCTTTTTTCCTCCTGATGAAATAGATCCGGTGCCGCCCAATTCTACGGTGGTCTTCGAGGTGGAGGTCTACTCTGTGTCCAGGGGACCGCGCAGCATGGAGGCTTTCAGACTGATGGACCTCGATAAAGACAGAAGTCTCACTAAGGACGAGGTAACTATCATTTACAAGCTGGTTATTATCACAACAGTAGCTCAGACAGAAAAGGCTCTAATAACCATGTTTGTATTAACATGCTCGGGGGCCACGGGGCAAAAATGAGCTGCTCGGCCCCGTTTAAACACTGGTTACTCTTCCTGTGATGTGTGGACAGTTTTTCCATTCCGGATATCTGGCCACAGACGGTAATTTGATTCAACACATTCATTTAGGAACATGCATCATATGCACATGCACAATCTTAAAAGTTGGGTCTTTTGAAGGACCCAACATTTTGGGAAATACACTCATTTGCTTTTCATCACAAGATAGACGAGCATAGCTTCATACGTCACACAAAGACATGGGGGTTGTATCAATGTCTAACTCTCAGAAAGTGAGTAAATAAGTGTATTTCCCCAAATATTAATATTCTTTTTCCCTGTCCTTACAATGTCATGTGGTTTAGTAGTCGTGTTTTTTTTTTGTTTTTTTTTGTAAACATTTAACATATGGCTTTATTTAAAATACAAATATTAATAATGATAACAACGCCAAAAATAAAAATAAAATCTACATTAAAAAAAAATGGTTATGTCAATTTATGTTTATGTCCAATCAACAATTGGACATAAACAAGGAAATAAAAGGAAACATGAAAATAAAATAAATCCAAAATATGGTCACACATAAATTTAGTTTATGTCCTTCACCTTAGCCATTTTTAATACATTCCAAAAATATCTATCAAATATTAACAAACCTTTTAGCTTTCTTCCCCACTATATAGGTATGTTTTTCAAGAGCCAAACTTGCTGTTAAATCTTGTTGGCCAAGAGAGGGGTAACTCGCATTCTTTCAACAGAGCGCAATGAAGCACCTCGCTGTAGCAAACACAGGTCAAGCATTAGTTTCTCTCTCCTAGACAGGATACAACCATCTAGGAACAGGCCCACCCTGCAGCAGTCTGTTTTTAAACAGATATTCTATTAAACTAGCACAGACCAACTGATACCTGGAGTTTGGTTGCCTTGGTAATAACAGGCTTGTGACAAGATTGTTCCCATCACAGTGCGTCTTCATCTAAACTTGATGCCACATGTTTTTTTTTTTCAAATCACAGGCTTTCCAAACACTTTTAAAAGAATCCAACCAAAGTCACTTTGCCTAGTTGCCATAAAGAATGAAGGCCACATGTGTTAGAAAGTTGTCACATATTATATATATTTATATTATAATTCACTTTCATAAATCGCTTTACCTTTAATGCATTTACTGCATTTGGCCCTAGTGAGACACAGAAGTGTCAAAATAAAATGAAGGACAATATCAGTACTGCAAACCACGAAGAAGAAGAAGAAGAAGTGAATGACCTGCTATCAACACCATTTACAGTTTTATTTTTCATGTGATATGTTGCTTGTGGAGCACCACAGGGCGGGTTATGTAAGAGCAGTGTTGTAAAAAAACATATGTCTACTACTTATTACATTACATTATTCTGAAGTGTGAACAATGAAGTGTTCCTTTTTATTTTCAGGTAAAAAAATACTTGAAACTGGAGTATGAAAGAAGTGGGAAGCCACGCGATGAACCTTTCTATGAGAAGATTATGGGTGATATATTCCACAAGAGTGACAAGGACAGCGACGGGCTGATCAGTGCCAAGGAGTATAATATTTATGAACATGATGAGCTCTAGTGTTGGAAACAGTGGATCTTGGTCATCGTTTGAGTTTATGTAATTAGAGAAAAATTGAATATGTAAGGGAAAAGCCACCCTCAGATATTCTTACAATGCTACAATGGCGTATTAGTGACAGAGCCGGGGGAGAGACTAATATCCTGAGGAAAAACAAATCTGAATTACCGAGATTAAAGTTTTCTTAAATTCCAAGTTTCTTTCTCGTTAATTTGTATCTTTAATCTCAGATCATTTCTGAGTTTTCTTTCTCACAAATGTATTACATTATAAATTCATCATTTTAAATTCATGTTTTTTTTCTCATAAATTTGCGATTTCTTTTTTTCTCGTAATTCAGATTTTTCTCAGTGGTTTGAACCATGGATTTGCTTTTTTTCTTTTTGCTTTTTACCAATATGAGAAAAAAAACATAAAAACAAATGAATTTGTGTTTAACTTCCAGCCTAGGTGGATGTATCTGGTATGAGCTACATGACATGCACATTCTTATGTCAATGTATTCTGTGTATGTTCCTTAATAAAAGCATTTTATTTTGTCATCTTCAGGTCAAATACTGAAGCAATTCCCCCCAACAAGTGTGTTGAGGTGCACGTACAGAAACTAACCACTAGAGGGGATGATTAGCCAATAACATGAAAAGGGACACGCCTCGAAGAGAAAATTGTATCTGTGGTACAGGGCGTGATTTAGTTTTGTTGTTCAAATGCTCTCCTGTACTCCTGTAATACAGCAGACTTTTGGTTTGATGTATTTAGTGATGATGGGAGACAGGACAGATAGGACGTCCATACAAAGGCTCAGTAAATACTCAGGTTCCTCTCAGGTGGCAAAAACTGGCTTTCTGTGCAACTTGAGAGAAATCTTGAAAGGTTTTAAAATGTGATCACTTCCTTGTTGTTTATGACCCTCCGGAGGGCTGTTGCTTCATTCCTCAAGATGTACAAATACCGTATGTGTTGTTCCACCTAAATGTCATATATCCTTTTTAAAAACAAGGAACTTATCATGAGGTGAATACTAATCGTTTACAGCAAGCAAATTGTTTGGCCAGCCACTTACGATAAGCTGAACTCATTCTTTAGAATGACGAGAATGATGGCTTTATTTAAAAATCCAGTCACCAGGGTTCCTGCTGCTTATGGTCAGTTAGATATAAGACTTAATGCCACTGGGAATGAAATTCAAGACCAATTTTACAATAACAAAAAATTAAGAAAAAGACCACAACATCAATTACTGAGGGGTTAGAGTCGATTTTGACCAAATGTTTATTGTAACATAAAACATGACTTCTTTGGTCCAGTGAACAAGTTTCAAATATTGAAGAAACATGTACATTCTAGAGTGGAACACATGGAATATCTGGGCCGCAAAGAAAATATGAGTGTTGTTGGTTCCACTATCCTGATCTGTGTGATGCAATATATTTAAAAAAAACATACAGTACCAATCATTTGATAAAATCATGAATTTCTTAGCATTTTTAAGACTTTTGAAAGATTAGTTTAGTGATTTGCTATAGTTTTTGATTAATGAATTCAATGCAGAAACTCTTGAGTCAAAGAAATCCAAAAGATATATATATATATATATATATAAAAAAATAAATCAACTGAGATGTATAAAAACACATTTATTAATAAATTGATTTTGAATGTGCTTATACATATATAGTATATACACAGTATATACTGTGACCTGGGTAAATCCAGAAGTGAAAAAACTTGTTTTTTCGCCGAACAACCTGTCAGCTGGGGATCTTGACCCTGACTGATGGGACCCTGATCGCTGCTGCCTTCACCTCTGCGGTCATGTCCACACCCAGCCGTGCCCTGGAATACAACATTCATGTGAGCTAATGGTAAAATTGGTATTTTCCACTGAAATTGTAAATGAAATCATTGACTTACTTTGGTTCATAGCAGACGTCCACATCTGGAGGCAGTATCCCTTTCCCTTCTCTCAGGCGTTCAACACCGTTCCTGGTTTAAAAAGAAAAGTAACTCTACAGTGGGGCAAATCATCCAGTCAGATTCACCGTCAAGTTTTACTGAATGTCAATATACAGTACACACCATGCAATCATCACTCCATTGTCAGTGCAGAATTTGGGCGGAGGACAGAGCAGGTGTAGTCCTGTCGCCTCAGTGATAACGGTCAGAGACTTGCGGATGTACTGATTGCTGGCAACTCCTCCGGACAGCACCTGTCAAAGAAGAGTTAATGACCAAATCTTCAAATCAGTATTCACAGTGTAAATTAAAGGATGAGGCTGTTTTTTTTTTCTAGATTTTTCTTGTTTCTTGTCAATAAATCCCATGGAAAGACCAAAAGCATCAGTGTTTGTCCATCCTTCAGTACTTTTAGACACCTCTACCCTTTCTGTGGCTCTCAACTTCAGGCTCATAAGAAGACAGAAAATAGGCTGTTTAAAGGAGTACTTTACAAAATTATCATTTGTATATCAAATAATCGTGTTGCCATGTTTTTCTCACATGCCTCCACGGTGAATGAAGAATCCAAAAAACGACAAAATTCTTGATGAATTGAAGCAAGTGGGGGAGCGTGTAACAATAACAAAACTATATATCAAAACATCCGTTTACAAACTCTCACACAACTTGTGTAATATAATCCAAGTGTCATTTATCCAGGCGTATGCTCACTACTTCAGAAACACTTTTTCACTAAAACTTTACTATTTAAAAACACATAACACACAGAATTTTGTCTGTTTTCAAGAATTCAACGTAACACGGTGAGTATTTGATATAGAAATGGTCATTTTGTGGGTGAATTATTCCTTTTAAAAAAAAAAAAAAAAAAAACACAGCTGGGTACTGTAGTTTTTAGCAAACGTTACAGTAAAAGGAGTAAACAATGCTTTTGTTAGGGAGCATTTTCAGCAGTGAAATAATACACATTTGGGGCACTAGTGAGTAAGTATTTATGGCATTGTTGTTGACAATAAGAAAAGTATAGAATATTGCTGGCATTATCCTTTAAAAAAAGTACTCTTTAGATGTACATTATATTTATTTAGATCCACAGCCAATAACATTGGATGGAACTGCACAAAAATGTCTTATGTTGTTTTATGGTATTTCACAGTATGTTGGAAGCACAAGTTAAATAATATCCAAGATATTTATACAAGCAAAATTCACTAAGGAAAATGAAAGAAGTTTAAAACGTCATTTACAATCGGCTTCTCCAGCTACATTGTTCCAAAAGGTCAATGTGAGCCGTGAATAAAATACAAAGTGAAGAAATGCACTCACCAAGGTGGGACTGCTTAATGGCAAGAGGCCGTTTGCCTTGCAGAACAAGATGGCTCGATGTGTGCGCTTCGCAAGATGAGAAGCAACTGTGTGCTGTGTAGCAGCTGCGATGTCATTCACGCATGATAACAGTGTCCCCTGTTCTATACCTACGGAGGGAGACAAAAAGTTACAACGTTTCCCAACAGTTTCTGCCAAGGGCTGCGACTAACGATTATTTTCATTATCGATTAATCTGCTCATTATTTTCTAGATTAAATCGACTACTGAGAAAATAGTGAAAAATGTCCTTCCTAGTTTTTCAAAGTCCAAGGTGATGTCTTTAAATGTCTAGTTTTGTCAATCCAAAACCCAAAGACATTCACTTTAATATGATCTAAAACAGTGAAAAGCAGGAAATCTCCATATTTGAGAGGCTGAAAACAGGATTTTCTTCATTTACATTTAAGTGTCTGCTGTAGAAAATGGTCTATGAATCTGACCACTGGTACATGGGTTGTGGTTGTCATGTCCTCATACCTTCCTCTGCCTCTTTTTTTATTATCACCAGGTTAACATGGTTCCGTATTCCAGCGAAAGAAAAGCAGCAGTCATGCGTTCGTCCCATCGGTGTCCTGAAAGGGAACCTCATCCTGTCGCCATCCTTTGCTAGAAGCTCTATAGCTTGTCCTCCACTTAGTGTGGAGCACTGTGGGTGTTTTATGAGGGACAAACGTCTTCCCACCTGAATCCGCAAAAAACAATATTCTATTTGTTAATAATCACAAATGGAACATCATGACAACTAACGACATACAAATATCATTGTTAAATGTATATTTTCCCTTGTTGTATAGTGCTGTTTATTAATCTAGATAGTTTTGGTGCGAGTTGCGAGTGTTGCAGATATCGACTATAGAGATGTCTGCCTTCTCCCCAATGTGATAGAACTAGATGGTGCTCGGCTTATGGTGCTCAAAGCAACAAATAAATACCTTAACAAATAAAACATACAAAAACTCAACAGCAATGTCTCTTTCCAATAGTAGATGCACGCTTCCTTCTGCGGGGTGATACAGTTGGTGGGTGTAGTTCGGTAGATAGAAAATAGTTCCCACATGAAACTGCTCACAACAAGGTCTGTGGATTATCTTGAGTAACCAGGTCATGATTTTTGGAAAGACACATCTCTGTTGAGTTTTTCAAATGTTTTTTTTTTTTTTTGCACTTTGAGCACCTTTCAAGCCGAGTGCCATCTAGTTACATTATATTGAAGGCAGACGTCTCTACGGCCGATATCTCTAACACTCGGCCACTCACACCCAAAACAATCTATATATTTTTTTTAAAAACACTACAGGTAAGAGGAAAAATATGTATTTTGGGGTGAACCTTTATGACCTTACTTTATCCAGTGTATCCCCTGGAGCTTCATCCAGAGTGTGACCCAAAAGCAGAAAATCGTCGACTCCTCGAGCCACAGCGAGAAGTGAGTGACCACCAGAAACGAGCAGCACCAGGAAGGGGAAGGCAACAGGTTGGAGCATCCTGACGGTCAGGGCGTGGGCTTCCATATGGTGGATGGGGATGAAAGGCTTGTTGTGCTGCCTCACAAATCTCTGACTGAACTCCAAACCGATGGCCAAGCTCAGGCTCAAGCCGGGCTTCACAGTGGTGGCCACAGCCGAGAGCAATCTCGGGTCCACATTGCTCCTCTCCAGAGCCTCCTGCACCACACGCTCTATATTTTCTCTGTGGAGCTGCTGTGCCACTGTGGGGATGATGCCCCCAGACCTGCAGCATTAGAGAGGGAAGGAGATATAATTAAAAAGCTTAAAGTAATGACCATGTTAACTGAATACAGCTCTGACACCCACCTCAGATGGACTTCTTTCTGTGAATGTAGAGACTCTCCCAGTATTTCACCTGCCTCGTCCAGCACAGCAGCTCCAGTCTCATCACAGCTCGTCTCAATGCCCAAAACCAGTCTGGAGCAAGGTGCTTTGAGTGAAGGAGAGCCCCAACATGTGTGTCGTAACTGGAGCAGCCTGTGCAGACTTTTTACTTTTGTAGGGAACATAGTTGTGACACTTATGTTATCCAGCTGTGAGTTAAAATAGTCAAAAAACTGAGAGTGACCTCACCTCATTTCCCATTGAATTTTAAACTCGCAAATTAAAAAAACGGAGACGAATATGGCAACGGCATCACATTAGCTTTCAGGGAAACGACTCAAAAACAGAAAAAAACCCACGAAGCCCGTCAAGATCCGAGGAGAAAACACAAGTGTACTCACTGATCATTTGCTCACAAGCGTGTGGGTGCGTCACATGTAAATAATTCCGTACACCGGCAAGTGTGTGACCTTCGATTAAGTACAGACATTTAGACAATAACAAAAATGTGGACAAACATGTCACAATATATATGTCAAAAGTATACTTCTAAATAGCCAATATTTAGAAAAATAAAGCATGGGTCCAAAAATGTGATCATGTATTTGAGGGGACATTTTAGTCAGCTGCACAAGGATGTAAGCATGGAGTCGAGCGGCTGACACTGTGCTTCCTGGACAAACGGTATTTTCATCAAAGTTTTAATGTCGAAAGAGGTAAAGTTGATTTAATGTCACTCAAAATCTAAAATGTGTGCATTTTTAGGTTTGTGTAGGTAGCGACGCTGTGCTGTGTGTTACAAACATGGCGCTGTTTGAGAATATGAAATCTGCCTTTTTCATATAGTGTGCTGTGCTGCCTTCACAGCTACCAGAAATACCGTACTTCTGATTTAAAAAAAAAAAAAAAACGTAAAAAAAATAACTAAGGAACAAAGTAGTCAATTGTTGGCAGAGTTGCTGAGCAATTAACTGAAACAGCAAGTATTGTATAAAGGCAACATATTAATATCATATTTGGTACACTTAAAATGATACGTAACATATTGACATTTCTATGTCAGCATCATAGGCAACCCCGACTTGAGGGATTCGTAGAATAACCACAGAAAAAAAACAGCTGATTAAAGCTTCTTCTTTTTTTTCACTCGACAGTTCCGAAGTACCACAACATTAAAGGCACCATTGCGTTCATGCGTACGTGATTTTATAATTTGGGATATTTCTGTCGAAGACAAACCAGCACCGGTTCCTATGTGTCAGTGAACTTGTAATGTAGGATACAATCTGTTTGACTCCCTGTCGGTACTGCGTTTCTTGTGCTGTAGGCAGAGTGTATGTAAAGGGTTTGAGGAGCTTAAAGTTGCTAATGCTACGAACATACACGGAAATGCCTCGGATCACGTCGTAATAATACTGCTGCGTTTGATGGGAGACGTCCTGTTTGTAGCAGATGGGTGATATTTTTAGCTCGTTAATTAGAAAACCTGTACCTGGCCTGTACGTTTTTAATTCACATTTTAGACGTTTCTGGTAGATTTCAAGTCATTTTTTCTAGTGTAGCAGTTATCAAACTTTACTACCTGTTAGCCACCACCAGGGAGGTTAGCTAGCATTAGCAATCTTTTGACTTGGGTTTTAACAAGCATTTCATGTTGACTTTTCTAAAGGAGGCATGGAACACCCAGCTTGTATTTTGGAGGAATTGAAGCAGTTTGTCGTAAATGATGCCCCACCAACAGTGTATTACATCCCAGATTTCATATCGGAAGATGAGGAGTCCTACCTTCAACAGCAGGTGTATAACTCTCCCAAAACTAAATGGACTCAGCTGTCAGGCAGAAGGCTTCAGAACTGGGGAGGGTTACCACATCCCAAAGGCATGTTGGCAGAAAAGATTCCTGACTGGCTCCAGACGTACTGTGAGAAAATCTCCTCTCTCGGTGCATTCAGTGGGAAAACAGCCAATCATGTGTTGGTGAACGAGTACAAACAAGGGGAAGGGATTATGCCTCACGAAGACGGCCCTCTCTACCACCCTACTGTCACCACCATCAGCCTGGGCTCTCACACCCTCCTCGACTTCTACACGCCTGTCAGCAGCCAGGAGGGCGACGCACCGCAGACGGAGGAGAACCGCTTCCTTTTCTCTCTGCTGGTGAAGCCGCGCAGTCTTCTGATCCTGCAGGATGACATGTACCAGCGTCTCCTCCATGGCATCCGGGCCTGCGGCCAGGACACGCTGACGGACAAGGTGGTAAACCAGTCTGCTGCCGGCGCCCTGCCAGGAGAGACCCTGACCCGAGGCACCCGAGTGTCGCTGACCATACGACACGTGCCCAAAGTTATGAAGACAAAGCTTATACTGGGGAGGAAATGAAGAAAGACTGCACGTTGACCTGATAGCTTGTCATGGTGCTGTGTAGCAAATATCTACAGGAAAAGTGATGCCTTTTTTAAAATTTGGTATTTTCGGCAGGTGAATGATTAAGTTTTTAAAACTAGGATCAGTTTTTTTTTTTTTTTTTTTTTTTTGATTCTTCATCTTGTTTCAGCACTACATGCATAAAATGGATATAACATTATTTGTTGTGCTTTGTGTATACATTGTTTACTTTATGGATTTATTTAGGGGTTCAAAATGTAAGATATGTCAGAATTTAAACTTAAAACATTAAACAATGAACTAACATTATGAACAGTGTGAAGAGGTAACAGTGACGTTATGTTAAAGACGCCTGTGTTTTGTGTTGCAGAGATATCTACTGAAGTTAGCATGCTAACAGCTAGCGCCGCTCCGTCTGGCCTGTAATACCACTTGTTCCTCTAGAGGTGATAGTGAGTCGGTGTAGCTCCAGTCTGCCTCGGTACAGAGGGAGAAGAAGCACAGCTGCCTGACTGTAAATATTAGAGCCATGTTCCGTGTCTGTTTTTATAGTTGGTTTATTAGATTACATTCAAAGTGGCAAAAACAAGAAAACCACCCGCACCACCTCGCTTTGCCCTCACAGCTGCCAGGAGGCGGTTTCGCCGAGTGTATAGCTGTCGGCAGCCCCGGGAAAGGGCGTAGCTTCAGTTAGCTGGAGTTCAGCCACAGCACCGGGGAACTGCAGCCTCCCTGTTGCTGCTGTTACACAGATCCAGCAGCCCGCTGTGATCGCAGGGCTGGTTCTTGTTCTGGCTGAGCTCAAGTCTCTTCAGCCGCTGACGGGGGCTCCATCTGACGGAGGCGGCTGCCGAGTATGATCAGGTCGTTTTCTAGTTTCTGTCACTTTCGATTTAGTCAAATAAACAACGTAACACAGGCTACAGCCCCGGTTACCATTAGTGTCCCAGTAAACGCGGATGAATAAGCCCCACGTGAAGATTGTCAGACAGCAGTGGGGTTTTTCAGAGTTTCAGCAGTTTGATTGAATTTTGGTATTCTTGCCCACTGACTGACAGGCATTACACAGGAGTAAATGAAATACACAATATAAAGAATAAATTAGAATACAATAAATATGGCAAACTACTACAACTAAAAATATAAACATTAGAGATCGTATGGATGCAGTTTAGAGGTGAACTACGGCCTCCTATTTCTTACACATTGAAACTTTAACGGTCCAACACTCACTGTCCATCAGAGAGCACCAACAATGTTGTCTTTAATATGTCTCTAAAATGTCCTAATAATAAAATATATGGGTAATACATTCTAAGATGTTCTTTTTAAGTTATGTTGTAGATATCAGTTTTGGACTCAAATCGGTTGGGTTCTACTATAAATCCACTTTACTTCAACTAAGCATGCAAATATAATTCATGTTGCAGTTGACATGGATAGAAAATGTTGTATTTTACTTAAATTACTAATAACTAAAGATCTCCCTTAACCACAGTATAGGATTTATTACAAGTTCACTGTTATCTTTGAAGTTAGCCTGGTTATGTTTTGAGTAAGAACATCTGCCTGGACTGTTGGGACACAACCTGCCAGCTGATGCCTGTTAAAGGAACACTTCACATAGTTTTTCTGTTAAACGTGGCCCCCATTTTCTTCAAATCAAGAATTTTCCGTTTTTTAAATTTTTTTTTATTCTTCATACACTGTGAAGGCACGTGAGAAAAAAAAAAAAGTTTTATTCAAGGTAACTCTGTTTAACAAATGTCATGTTGTGGGTGAAGTATTCCTTTAAGGAAATCTGATAATGCAAAGACCTTTCGGGCTAAAGCTGTTGTATTGCGTTGATTAGTTTCTGTCCAGAACAACTGAAAGGCTTTGTCATCATGTGCTCTGTCCTGAAAATGCACTGACTGTTTCACTTTGGTGTGAAATCATATTTCACAGGAGAACACCAAAACAATGGAGCCACAGACGAAACGCTGGAAAGGCTCCGAGTGCGACTCGGACTCCTGGGCAGCTTATCCTGTACTGTCAGATGAGCAGTCACAAGACGTCGAGCTGATAGAGGCGTTTGCTGCACCCATTGTCAACAAGAAAGAGACCTCTCGACTTCTCCGCGAGCTGAGCAGCCTCTACCCGATGAACGGCCTTCAGCACATCAAGAGGGTGCGGGCGGTGAAGGAGAAGGGCAGCTCTCATCCCCTGGAAGTCCTTGTGTGCCTCGTCTGCGACGCACCAGACATGAAGGTGGTAACCATTGACTCTCTACTCCCCTCAGAGGGAGTGAGACGTGACTCTTTAGGTGAGCCTTTTTTGGTTATGGTCCCTGCACGTCCCCCCTTGACCCGACCCCAGTTTGAGCTGGCGAGCAAACACTGGCCCACCTCCTTTCATGAGGACAAACAGGTGACCGTCGCCCTGAGAGGAGAGCTCTTCAGTCCGTCTCAGAAAGCCAGGATGCACATGTACATGACGTCGGCTTTGACTGCTGCCAAAGCAGGGGTTGAGTTGGGAATGGAGCCAGTGGGGGCTGTGGTGGTCGACCCGGCAACGGAGAGAATCCTTGCAGTGGGCCATGACTGCAGAGGCGACCATCCCCTTCATCACGCGGTCATGGTCTGCATTGACCTCGTGGCACGGAGCCAGGGTGGCGGATGTTATTCTTTTGACAGATACCCCGCTTGCCGATTTACTTCACCAACCTCGGACACCTTTCAAAGGGTTCCTGGTGCAGAGGCGAGCTCTCAGCCGTACATATGCACCGGGTACGACCTCTACGTGTCCCGAGAACCTTGTGTCATGTGTGCCATGGCGCTGGTCCACTCCCGGGTAGGCCGTGTCTTCTATGGGACTGCCTCTGCTGACGGGGCCCTAGGGACCAAATATAGAATCCACTCGCAGAAAGATTTGAACCATCACTTTGAGGTTTACAAAGGAGTGTTGGCCAAGCAGTGTGAGGATCTGAAGGGTCTGGGCAACCAAAGAGGAAGTTTACAGGAAAGTAGATAATTAACGTATAAGTTTCATTTGTGGCTCTCGAGCTGTCACAGGTGTAACTACAGGAATAAACCTTTGTTTTACATAAGCATTTCTTTTAAATAAAGTTTTTAATCTTTTGGTCATTGTTGCATTGAGAGCCTGTGTAGATGAAAAGCAATAAGAAGGTTCCCACCATGGTGCTGCCTTTCCTTTGTCATTTAAAGAGAGGAGTCGGTGACATTGAAACCTGACTACTTTTTTTTTTTTTTATGATTTTGTGGACAATTGCCGTAACTTTCTGTTGAGTCTTCGAACATAGGTGTAGATCGTGTGCCTCCTCAAGTGACTTAACTTTGTGTCTTGTGAATCTGAAAGTATCCAGCAACTTGCAAAACATTTGTTTTATGCATTTTTATTTTGGTTCCCAAGTTTTGTCATGTTATTCCTGCACAATTAGTTGTAATACTCTATCATCTGTTTTACTGCTGTTAGGCCTTTCCGGATAAACCTGAGGCTGCCAATGTTACTTCTCATGTCAAAATTGGTTTCCACCACAGCTGAGCGTTCTACTGATCGTCCACTTTATTATGCTCACATCAAAGGTGGGCTGTGACTTTGTTCAGTATTTAGCTTTAAAGCAAACCATGTGTAAAAGTCCCTAATAATCTGAGAGAATCCTCAAATCAACTCATTTTTGCTTTATGGAAAGTACCCCAAAAACCTCCAATACATTCCTGATATTACATAAACAGTAGGAACCATGCAATGCACAACCATGAGATTTGAAATCCTTGAGGGCACAAACATTTTAATAAGATTAAGAACAAGATATATCAAGAGCTATGGGCTATGGCCAAACAAAGCAGGACTAGCTGCCTTGATGATAGCAAAAAGTCATAATCTAAAGAGCAGCTACATGAATGGATCACAGAAATACTGTAGACCTCCCTCAGTAAACACTTAACCAGACAACAATTTCTCTCAGTTCTACACACAGAACTTTTTCTTTAACATACAGGACTTGACATTCACAAAAACACCTGTACAATGAAAAAAGCTTGCCCTGTTTTGATTGAGTTACAAATGACAAATGATTCACATACCAAGGAAACTGTGCAAATAAAGAGTATGATTCCATTCTTCACTCAGCATGAAAAGTTTGACACCCATTACAAAATGAGAGTGTACCAATAAAACGACAAGCCACTGGCCCCTAACCCTTAGGAAGTAAACATCTTTGAAAAATACATTTGGGACTTTGTTGTGGCTATAAACAGACTCATACTCACAATTTGTGTTACCATGTGAATTGAGGGCAAAAAAAAAAGAAACAAATAAACTCAACCAAAAGCCTCACTGATGCCTGGGCCAGCCCAGGTCTATGCAGGCCAAAAATACATCATTAAATATTCACATAAGTTAGTAATGCATATGGCATCCTGTCATCTACAAACCTACTCCTGCTTTTCTTTTAAAACATTTCATCTTAAACCTGATATATCTAAACGACGACAGTGACGTTTACACAAACTATACGACTCAGCACACGCATCGGAGATACAGACACAGGAATTAACTTCAGTTGCTCTGAAGCACAGCATTTATAATAACTTAATACTTGTTGATGCCGAAAATTCTCACTCCGTGTAGTTGTGGCAGTTTGGGGATCAGGACGCTCAAAAGCGAGGCAGTGTTTATGACAAAGTGTGTTGTGTCATACTTTGTGTAGAAACTTGCCAGGAAGTATCTGTGGAGCAAAACAGATGGGTTAATTAAAAAAAGAAACCATGAAATCCCTCAGCAAGACAAAACAAGTGTGCAGAACAATTGTCTTTCTATGACTGCTCCACAACATTTAAATGCACAATATGTCATTTTCTGCCGCAAGCGGTCTCAGTAACAAGATAATAACAAAAGACAAGCGTTTGGTGATGTCATGAAGTCGCATGGGATCATGGGAGTTGTTGTCTTCACCACCTTTGCCGTCATTCCAATCAGCTTCTCCTGATTAGGATTTGTTCATCGTTCAGGAGGTTTTTACCGGGAGCAGAATTATCTGCAGCGGTCTCCTCCTCTTCAAAACAAACAGACTAGGTCATAAAAAGCGGTGAAAACACCAAATAAAGCAGTTTCACATTAAAACTCAGTGTTTCTCCAACGCCGTTTGGCAGACAAAGGCGACTGCGAGCCGGGCTGCCACTAACGTTTGCTTGTTTCTCTGATAACTTAAGATCCAGGCGTCCGATGACTAAAATCCCTCATCCAGTTAAAATGTATAGTTAAAAACGTCAAAGATCTAAAAAAGTTTTATCGCAAAAAATGTGGCCAAAACGGGATTAAAAGTCAATTCAGGACAGCGTCTGGCAGACAACCACAACGCTGATGCATTGAAAAGGGGATACAACGCCATTATAGGCGACCAAATGAAAACCTTGATTAAAATTTTGGATTCCTCTGTTGGAAACATTTGGGATAATGTAAGTACACAAGTCAACAACTTATATAACATAGGTCTAGTGGTTCTTTGACATTTTAATGCAGAAATGTTACATATTATTCATTTAATGCTGTTGTCATGATTAACATTTTTAGAGATGATGAAATGCTTTCTCTTATGTTTGGAAGTCAGTGGGAATGACCCAGGTTTTGATAAAACTATAAATGTTTCCTATATGTCTACATCAGTGTAAATACGATATTTAATACATACAGAATGATTGGGGAGATGGTGAAGAACTTTCTAGATGAAGTGAACTGCACGCCGTAGTCAAGCTGTTCCCAATGTGTAAGAAGTCTGGCTTTTCCTTGGTCGGGGGTCTCAAAAGGTGTTCCTTTCACTGCATGCATAAAGACATACATTCCCTGTAGAGACAAGAACACAGCTTGTAGTGCAGTGCCGGCAGTCTGTAAAGAACAAGACCATAGCAGGCTGTTCTTTCTGTTTTCATCGTGTGTCCTTCATTATAACTTGGAACATTTTTGGAAAAGGTTAAAGAGCAGTTAGACCATTTATCTTAGACCAACACAAAAGAACCAACACAGCTGGTGCTTGATATATATATATATATATATATTCACATTCAAGAGAGAAAAAATAAAAAAGGATAGGATGATGCAGATTTATTGCTAAATTAGCTATCTCAGGAATGACACTCATTTCCAATTACATGCCTCTATTTCAAAATGCAAGAATGCAGCTTTAAATGGAAAACCTGCAATACAGAGGGCAAAAGAATACAACTAAATTGCTGACTTACGGCCAAGGCCTAATCAGCACACTGCAGTTGTATTGTATGGAAAACAATAGGCTATAGTTGACCTTAGCCGTTACTGTTAATAGCCTCCCGTATTGGCTGCTGATACACAATCCTTGTAAACTGCTTTGAGCTTGCACTACTTGATGATGTCACACACACATGGACTTTGTTTCTTTATTTGAGGCCAGCCATGCAACAAAGAAAGGTCAGTTTTGCCTACAGACCCTATGTGGAGTGGGGAAATGATCATAATAGGTCACAAGGACAACCTTCCCAAAATAGAGCATATCTCAACGACACACACAAGCACAGGCAAAGCAGAAGGTAACAGACACCAGGCTGTTTGGCTAAGCATGCATGCAAGATTCATTTGGCTTGTGAGACTACAACTGACTCGTTGTATTCAAAATGTTATCTAAAACACCCTACAAAAAGTGATTCATTGTTTTGAAGAGCGATTTGACAATAATCTGAAAGGCCTAGTTTGTTGGCTTGGCGTGGTGAGCAGCAGTGACAGTGAGAAAATGTGACTTACAAAGTTGTGTATGACATTCGTTAGAGTCCACACCACTTGCACACTGAAGAAAGGAATGCTCAAGAGCACAATGTGAAGTATTCCAACACCAAGCGCATAGGTCAGCCAGATCCCTCGACTGTTCATGACCCGGGTATTTGGGTTCACCTCACTGTGTGCCACACCCACATTCATTCTGGTCTGTAAACAGAAAAAATATATATATATATATCAACAAATCAATACTTATGGCCACATTTGTACTTTTTCTTTCCTTCCCCCTAATGTTAATAAAGAGTAAACTGTCAGAATTGGCTGTCTTGCTTATCAATGGGGTCAACAATGTTTTTACTTAAATACATTTGAAGATTAAACTGTACTATTTTCTCCCCATGTTCTTTTCTACTGTGCTATAAAAACAACATGTGTGGCCTTTCGCAAGTTCTTCAAGAGTTTAAAATGTTAGATCAATGGTTGAGGCAATATCCATTAATCAGATTTTGACACAAGAACTATAACTGTTGTATAAGCTCTGAATCCCACAACCCTGTAACACTTAAGGAGCTCTGAAATGTCAAATATACTGAATAAAATAAATAATACACACTACCTGCAGGGGACAGTAGAAGGGCATCATTCACAATTTTCTATATGGTATACCTTTATTTGAAGAGGCACAGTTTGCTACCTAAAGGACATTGTAGCACTATGCACTCCTGCAAGACTAAATGTGATAACAAAAATAGCAGATTGCGATTTTATTGAACTTTACCCTCTGGCACGCTTTCAGCTGCCAGACTGGATTAAAGATAATGCACAGAGCTTACATTCAAAGTTATTAAAGGCTATGATGACTTCCTTCTACATTCCCAAAAAGGCCCGGTGCATGCCAACATTCAGCGGTCAGTGTCATTGTTTTACCAGCCAGATTACATGTTGACATCTGGAAACTGTTTAAAACATATGTATACACCACAGTGAATGAATCGACTAGATCTTAATGATTTTCGAACACATCTAAGTTTATGTCTAACATTACACAAGCCCTAACATTTAACCAAATGACTGTCCATAATTACCCTGGTATGACATGAAGCTATCTGCTACATTTGTGATACTGGGGCTCATAGCAGTCGGCAGAGATTTAAAATTGATACATTAAGTAAGAGATACATCTACAGATCTGAGAACATAACTGATGTCAAGAACGATTACTTGTAGAAAGTATGCATCTGCCACGATATGGAATGATAGACAACTGGAAAGAATAATTCGACAAGATTTGACTAAAATATTACGTACTTTGGTGCTAAACCATTGTCACTGATGTAGTCTATTCGCTGATTACTTTTAGTAGCAATAGCAAACTGCAACGACTGTTAAAATACCTTTAGCTAAACAAAATGATGACACTTCTTAGTGACTTAGTGTAAACTGATGTTATCTACACTTTCATGTCTGTCTTGCCTTGTCAAGTAGACGTGTAAACATGAGACGTCCCTTGACTTGGAAATGTTTTCGTCTCCAGTACATAGCCCGGACCAAACCTCCTCTATTCTAAACCAAGTTGTTCAGCGTCACTGCCTAAATAAGAAACAGTAAGACACGTTATGTGGTTAAAAGTGTAACATTGAACACCCACACAGCCAGCGTTGCAAACTTACAGGTAGTAGCGAGCAGTGGAGGTATTTATAGAAACAAACTGCTATGGAGAGAAATGGTTTATCTCCTTGTTGATGTGTGCAGTTCACGAGCGCAGACAGCACGTCGTAGACAGCGAAGAGCGGAAGTAGTGAGGTGGTACTGAGGCCCGGGGTTGACTTCTCAGGCTGTGTCCCACCCCCCAACCAGTTATACGAACCTGGTGGTTATAGTGAGGTTTAGATTACACGTGTTTGGAATGAGCGTTAGTGGGAGAGGTTGGTTCTGTTTGGTTTTGGTATGGCAATTCTACCAAAAGCTAACACAAACCTGTTAGCTTGCACTCAGGGTAAAGTTTTGCCCATGTTTCCCAAACCCGCCCATGTGTCACTTCTAGCCAATCAACGTGGACTGAAGGGGGCGGGAATCAGGCCGTTTCCGCCGTGTAGCTCGTGCCTGTTGTTTATGACAGATTCAACCGGGTCTGCAGTCAAAAGTACTCGTCAGTAAGTCCGTATTTAACCTCATTATCTGGCTATTTATTAACGTTAATATTAAGCTTATGAGTTTGTAAACTTGCCACGTAAGTTTGCACGAAATTTGGGTTTTAATTGTAAGTTAATGAGTCAAAGCAAAGTAAAATGAATTGCAGAGCAGTTAAGTTAGCTAACGTTGACCTTAGTAAAGTTAACCTAACGCTACTGTAAAACGCCTTTCAACTATTTTATTAAGATGCTCACCGTGACATGACGTTTCTCTTTTAAATTGAATTGTTTCTGACTAAATGATGTCTTAGCTGAAAGAAGATAACTTGAGTGTTTTGTCAAGCTGTAAACTGGCATTTGCTCTGTCTGCCGCTCACAGGTAACGTAAACGTAGCTGAAGTAACGTTATTCCTATCGGGTGACATTGTGGTGTCATGATGTATACTGTGACTCGCGTTAATCCAATATTACTAGTACTAATTGCAATTGGAAATGGGTAATCAATTATCTGTAATGGAATACATTTCTTTCAGTGACCTGGTATTTGATAGGTCATGGTAACTGGAAGCACTTATTTGTAAAATTCAAATATGATTTTAATGATTAACAGCAATACATCAGTAGAAATCCAGAAATAAATCTGTTTCAATCAAGATCAAGCTTGCTAATGAATACAAATGGACAGTGAGACACATTTGTTTGCCTCACGTAATGTTTTTAGGCTACAGTGTTTCCTGGCATTGTCAATGCTGTGATTGTTGTCGACATCCCAGGTTTGCACTCATGCCCATGCCTGTATTTTAATTGATATGAATGAAACTTGTTTAACATTTCTTTGGAGTTTTGGTAAGACCAGTTGGACTCTGGGCTCAGAGACACTTTTGCACCCTTCTGAAAAAAATAACAATAACAACCATGTGTAGTGTTTAATGGCCTGTTCGTATCTATGGCACTTATCAATCTATGTGTGTAACCCTGAGCAGGAGACATCTGTGTTTAAATGTTTTTTCCTTACATTTCATGGTTTAATTTCTACATTAAAATTCTGGTTCATGGAAGTGTTTTGTCTCACTAAAATCTTTTTAAAAAATGTCAAGGTTCGCTACACCCCTATGTCATGCTGTTGTTGTGACACCATAACACTCAGAGGTACCAAACTAAAACCAGACTTTTCTACCACAGGTACCTGAAATCATGAAGCAGCTGCCTCCAGATACTGTGCGGCTGCTGTCCAGCTCCCAGGTCATCACCTCTGTGGTGAACGTTGTGAAAGAGTTGATGGAAAATTCCCTTGATGCTGGGGCTTCAAGCCTTGACGTTAAACTGGTACAGTCTCTAAATGACAGACTTTGAATTAAGGACAAATGCATTTTGAAAATATGATGAATTGTCTATCGGAGAATTTGTCGCAATAGCATCAGTAGGCTTTAGAAATACAGGTGGTGCACTGTATACATGAGTGCATCTGATTTTGCTTCTCAGGACTTTGTAACTATATTAAGTTATTTCTTGGACCTGATCTGAGTGTAAAAAGTTATCCCTCAGACTTTGAGAGCTGTGTTTCTTTGATACTGCAGAAGTAGACTTTAACGTTTCAGATTTGCTTTTTGGTAGGTATAATCACCCTTGTCAATTGGTGTTTTCTTGTGTATTTAAAGATATATAATGGAGAGTAGCTTTACTTATCCTGCAGGTAAAACTGTGCTTTGAGATCTTCACAACTCACAGTACTGATTTTGATTTCCCCTCCAGTTGCACATGCAGTTTGCAGTATTATTGAATTTCACATTGCAGGAAAACTACGGTTTGGACCGGATAGAAGTGCGTGACAACGGCCATGGAATCAAGGCTGCAGATACTCCTGTGATGGCCGTGACACATTTCACTTCAAAGATCTGTAGCCACGAGGACCTGGAGCGACTGGAGACATACGGCTTCAGAGGAGAGGCACTGGGATCCATCTGTGCCGTGGCCGAGGTGACAACTATTTAACATCTGAAGTTATTAAATTACAATCAGACCAAAAGAAGACAAATTGTACAGAATTATCTGAAGTTATACACATTGATTTATAAGTTTGCAGAACAAATAAAAAAAATTCACGAAAAAGAAAATAATTCTCACTCATACGTGCATTTATAATATTTTACATATATTATGTACTCTTTGATTTATCAGTATATATTAGGAATAACAAATAAATCCTGTTTTTTACAGCATATAAACTGGGATGGTTGACAACCTGATGTTTTGTTGTACTCTTTCCTTTTTAGGTGGCTGTCATCACGAAGACAGAAAAGGATGACATCAGCACCCAGTACACGCTTAACTTCACAGGGGAGATTGTTTCACAGAAGCCGTCTCACTTAGGTCAAGGCAAGGCACCAATATTTAAATCAATCTTGTAGTGAGCAACATAAATCAAGGACTGCTTCATATAATGAAATGGTAAAATGGAACGTTGAAGTTGTAGTCACTAGGGGTGTGAATCTTTAGCTATCTCACAATTTGAGTCAATTTCGATTCTTGTGGTCACTAATCGATTCAAAATGGATTCTGGATTCTAATTTCAGGATCTACTCTAGCCTGCTGTACGTTCACTAGTGAAGGCTGTGTAGCAAAATATGGTATGACAGCAGAGTGAAGTTTGTATAAGACTATGGAGTTTTTCTATTTGAAAAAGTTATATCAACTGATTGAGATAATGTAAACATACAAAGGGAAAGCTAAGACAAAAGGGAACATTTATTCACGGTAAACATGCACAAAGAAACTTTTTTACTAAAAAATGCTGCCTGTTGCTTTTTTTCCCTCAGAAACTTGCCAATTTCAAAAATAAATTGTGCACAAGCCCTTAACCAGTGTCCAGTTAGAGCTAGTCTACCTGAGTCCTTTAGCCTTGTTGCAGGAAAAATACATCTTATGTCAAAAGCTGTCGCACACCTCTGCTCTTTGTGTTTTACAGGTACAACTGTGAGTGTACTGAAGCTTTTCAAGAATCTTCCAGTGAGACGGCAGTATTATTCCTCTACCAAGAAGTGTAAGGAGGAACTGAAGAAAGTGCACGACCTGCTAATGGCCTACGCCATTATAAAACCCAACTTGAGGCTCACACTCATTCACAATAAGGTCTGTAGCTCCTTCCTTTGTTAGATATCAATTAGTAAATAAAAACTACTCTGATGACATTCACTGGTGACTAATCTGAAGTTAATGCCAGCTTTTAGTCAGCAGCATACAAATGCATGCATATGCATAATATATACAAACAACAATTTTATTTTTTATTTACCAAGCAGTCTTTTTAAGAGATCTGCAACCTAAAGTTGTGTATCAAACACTGATCTCCTGTGGGTTTGAAAGGTGACTGTTAAAGGTTTGCGGTTTGGTACATAATTGATAAAGACAGTTTTGGTTTTCAGCTTGGTTTCATGTCAGTTGCAATGGATTTTTTTATGTGGGAAAAAAAACAAATCAAAATGTCCTTAGACTAGTTTCAAACCAATCCTGCAGCATAAATCATGTTTTACCTGTCAAGGAAAAAAACGGAAGGTTGTGAGTTCAATACCAGGCTGCCACCATTAAGCTCCTGAGCAAGGCACTTAGCCCCGAGCTGCTCCAGGGGACTGTCCCTGTAGTTAGTTCACTATAAGTCGCTCTGGATAAGAGCGTCTGCTAAATGACCTGTAATGTAATGTAATGTAATGTATGTAATGTAATCTGCTTAATCGGTATGTTTCAAGCAGCCATCGTTTCCTCAAACGATGACTGCTTCCACTGCTATGTCCTTCCCAGAGCTACGCTGCTGGCTGTGTCTTAGAGCGTAGAGATGGACAGCAGTAGTGGATTATGCTTCAACAGAGGGGTGAGAAGTTTCTGTGGACGTTGCAGTGCGTCTTGTCTGCCGTGACAACTTGTCACCTTTTTGGAATCCACATAAGCTGATAAAAGCATATCTGCCGTTCTTTATGCAGGATGAAATAACAAACTTTTAATAGTCACCTTTGAAGTATGCAGTAACGTGTAGGATATCGAGCCAATGGGGAAAAAACACATTGAGGTTTTAATGGTAATGGAGTCCTGCTCATATTGTGTGTCTTCCTCTACGCACAGCAACCACTAGGTGTCCTCATTAGTCTTCAAATGACTGTCCCAGCATCACTGGCTCAAAATCGGCCTCAGTTTTTGTTAATATGCCATGTATTTACAGTATAGTGGCGTTAATTGACGACATTAACAACGTGTAAATGCACTGAGAACCCATGTAAGATTTAATGTAATGTAAAATTAGTTATGCTAGATTTATAGAGAAGTTCATTGGCCCTCAACATTTTGATGGTGCTGCTACTACTAATAAAAACAATGTTTTCCAGCTAAATAATGTATAAAGAGAACAGCAAAAATAAAGTGTGAGGGTCAACTATTAACTGTACATGAAATACACATGGTCTGCTTTAGTGTTGCATAGGAAAAATGGAGATTTAGTGCTTTTTTTGTTTTCAAATCTATTAAAACAAATAATGAAAAAAAACATACAAACAGTAATAACAACAAGACAAATAGAAGAAAACAAAAAGCCTAGATAACCCCATCCTGTCATACAGAGGTTCACTGTTTTAAATTTCACTCATTTGATAATGTGAAATAATGCAAAAAAGGTTAATTGTCTTCGAGGTGTGCACGGCTTCCTTTGGCAGTAGAGGTGTTTGTGCCTATAAATGTGTTGTGACAAACGTGTAAAAGCCTTTAAACAGAAAGTTACAAAAGAATATTCAGGAGCTTGTCAGCAGAATTATTAATCAAACACCTTCTTGAAGACAGTAATTGTCTCCAGCCTCCTGTTGTTTTGTTGTCGGTGCTAATGCGAGTCGGTGAGCTATGAAATTGTTACGTGTGATGGAAAATATTTATTGGCTTTTAGAAGCACTTTAAAAATACACAGACTAAACTTTTTATCGAGCCACGCGTGGATAGATTGACTAACATGATAGAAAGAAGCTTCTGTGCATGTTAGTGAGTCTCTGCCGACTGCTTGATAAAAGTTCAAGTCATTAAAAAAAGACATGCCTTGAAATGACATGCATACAACAGAATATACCTGTAGCATTTAAGAAACCATTATAAATCGGGGGACTCTTTACTGAGTAATCCAATCTGTTCACATTGTTTCTTTTAATCGTTCAGTCTATAGGAAATCCATTGTGAAAAATCCATATTACAATTTCCCAGAGCTGAATCTGACATCTACGAATAGCTTGTTTTGTACGACCCATATTCCAAAACCCAAACATATTAAAATAAACAATGATATAAAAAAGAAGAAGCTGGAAGTAGCAGAAGTTTGGCATTTTGTTTCTTGATAAATTACTTAAATTATTCATTTATTATCAAAATCGATCAACTTGTCGTTTCTGCACTTGTATTTATTTAGGACACTTTGGGGTCAAAGTGTGTTATTTAGGGCTGCAACTAACGATTATTTTATATTATCGATTTAATCTGCCGATTATTTCACAGATTACTGGATTAATCGTTTGGTGTGAAAAATGTCCATCCCAGTTTCAAAGTCCAAAACCCAAAGCAGGAAATCTCCATATTTGAGAGGCTGATTTTTTTTCCTTCATATAATTTGTGCTTGAAAAAACGCTTTTAATCACAATTAATCGACTATCAAATTAGTTGGTGATCACTTGTGTGTCAATCGACTAATCATTGCGGCTCTAATCTTATGTCATGATGACATGTATTAAAGTGGTTAATTGGTAGTTAACCAATGTTCTTTTACATTCAGGCGTGGTTAAAGGGCCCCTGTTCTTTTGAAAGGTGTGGTTTAGACCTGCTGCAGTGAAATCAAAGAGATGTTCATATCAACAAATATATATATTAATATATATATTTAAATGTATATATTAATATATGTATATATATTTAAATGTATATATTAATATATGTATATATATTTAAATGTATATATTAATATAT
>CALSCE010010700.1:2446625-2477424 GCA_943593645.1 Bovichtus variegatus
GTGTTTGTTGGATTTAGATGCCTTGTTTATATTTTATATATATTTTATATATATATATATATATATATTTTTTTTTTTTTTAATATATATATATATATTTATTCTAGGAATACTTACATCTCAACATGTTCTTTGCATGTACAGTGGGAACAAGATGGTACTCCGTATCTACATTTTTATTTTAAAATATACTGTTATATGTTCTAAGTAGACAACAGATGGAAGCTTAGCAGCTTTGCTACTCAGGATAAAGGAAACGTGCAAGAATGTTATCAACAGGCACAACATTGTAAAAAAAAAACAAAAAAACAAACAGATTTGCCAGATGTGTGAGAGGTCTGTATTATTTAGTGATGAAGGCATTTAGGTGTTTGGTGGATTTAGATGCCTCGTTTTTAAATGGCACATTTTAGTGTGAAGCAAATCTTAACTACATTTCGAAATGTAGCCATTTAAATCCTGTTAAAACAAATATAGAGATGCCCCTTTTCTTTGCCTTGCATACCGATGCTTGCTGAGCCATATCGCAGATACAAGGCCGATACAGATCGTTTTTTGTTGTTTTGTTATAGCAGCCGGTACACAAGGCTCCAGACCAACTTTTTTCCCCACCGTTTTTGGAACTGTCCTGAAAAATTATTTCAACCATTATGAAGTCAGTGTTAAACGTCAAAAATTCTAAATGTTATCCTTTACTTTGCTATTGTCATCTATAGTGATTATTTGCATAAATACGACACAATTCAAATGATTAGCAAATAAAGTATTTGCTTTGATTTAAAAAAAAATTCACTTTTTAAATTTTTTATTATGTATTTTAAACTGCTTAGAGCTAGTGTTAGGAAGTTAAACAGGTCATGATTCTCTCTCGATTATATGTTTTATATTGCTGTGAAAACAACTGGATTTATTCAAGTTTCTTGCCAAAAACTATATTTTACAACATTACATTTTAACACATCATGATAAGTTTATATTTTACCTTCGCCCAATACTTATTTTAACTGAATAGAGATTGAACGCATCATAATGTAACTCTCGGGAACCTCTGCTAACGTTAATGATGTTAGCTTCCTTTTTTAGCTAACCATGATTGTGCTGCCCTCCTACCAACTTCGACATGGATTTGTTTTCAATTGAGCGTTATCAGGGTCAAAAAATGGAAATCTCGCTATCACATATGTTTACTAAAATCGAGGCATCCCTAAAGAAATACCATACATAACCTAGACATTAAAGGGGTAATCCAGCAATTAAGTGTTGCACTTCCATAAAGTTGGGGGACTGAGAAGAGACCGGTTAAATTAAGATTGGTCAAAATCAAAGCAGCAGTGGCAGAGATATCCTGACTTTTAGTTCCTAGTACTTTAATGTATGTGCTAGGTTCTAACAATGCTGGCTTTTTAGAAAAAAGTTAAATGTCAAACTCAATTCAAGATAACCTGATGACATTATTAGGGTTATTTTTTCTCAAAGTTTGGAGGGCCACAGAAGTGATTTTACAACAGTTTTTTGCAGATTTAGTATTATTCCTTTGTGATGAGTAAACTGAACTTCATGTGTAAAATCGGTGTACTGCCTCTTTTAATTTAACTCAGTTTAAACCGAGGCGCTTGGGCATGTTTTTGTTCTACAAATCTACAAATCGGTGCATGCTGGGATGTCAACTTGGAATAGATTTCAAAGGGGGTTGTCACTACTGTTGTAACTCTAAAAGACTTGGTTGAACTCTGCAGGTATGAGGAGAAGGCAAAAAAACACCTGGAGCACCACGACCAAAGGACCAAGTTGGCTTCTGCTGAAGGCCCCAGAGACACGAGCGTGAGCACCCTGAGGAGCCATGCACAGGGCCAGAAACGCAAGGCCCCACTGTCCAACCAGCAGCTGCTGGACGAGCTCTTCTCTGCACAGTCCCAAAAGAAGATGAGGAACCCCGCACCAAAGCCCTCCCAGCCCCTCCCCTGCAGCGTAGCTGCCCTTCGGCTGCAGCTTCATCGCCTTTCATCCCAGAGCAGCGCAGTGCCACGGGGCCTCCGTCTTGTAAACCGGCTGGCCTCTCAGAGCGCCTGGGTCATTTTATGTGGTCAGAGGCTCATGTTGTTAAACCCATTTCGAGTGGAGGAAGCCTTGCTGTTTAAGAGACTCCTGGAGAATAATATACTTCCAGCAGTGAGTCTGCAGAACCCTATACCGTTAACAGATGGGTAACGTATCCCTCACTTCTAACCAGCAAAATGTCGAGCCACACAGTTGTTTTCCTTGTGGAAAAATGCACACTCATCCAATTTCTTTACATATGTATATGTTTGAGACTATTTTTATGACAAACAAATCCTAATCCTTTATTTCTATTTCGGCTTTTCTAATGTCTGAATATATACTGTTTGTTAAACATCTCCTTGTCTCTCTTTTATAGAAGTCTCGGGGGAGCTGAATATACTGAGGCTTTGTGCAACATGGAGAAACAAAGCCCTGAGCTACACGGAGGGGCCCTCTTCTCGGATCCCAGGCTTGTGGCTAATGGCTTTAAAATCCAACTCATTCCAGGTATATTGTAAATAAAAATTATATTCTAATATGATTGAACATTAATTTGCCAATAGTGTCCCTCTGAACTGATTAAAAATAGTCCTTTTAACAGTCTAAAATGAACCCAATCAATATGAAAACAAGCCTTTCTTATTTTCTTGAGTCCCAAATATTGGAGCCATTTGCCATCATTTAATGTCATAGTTCAACAGTCACTTGGAAATGTCAAACATACAGTTCTAGGTAACTGGATTACAGGCAATCATTTCTGACAGAGTTTCGGTGTATCGGATTAGTCCTGGATAAATATTCCTATTCCTTCAACAAATTTGTCCATGATTAAATAGAGAAGTAAATCATCAGAGCACTGACAGACAGTTCCAAACCACCTGGTATGTTTTTTTGTCATTAAAAGTTTTGTTTTTTACAATGGACCATGACCAGTGTAATAATAACTTTGACACGTTACTTTGACTTTAACATAATCACACAGCATATTATGTTCATTGAACACAGCATCTTTATTCGTAAAAATGTTTTATCTCTGATATAAGCACATATTTTGACAATGAACACACTAAGAAATTAGTCATATTAACCAATAATCTGTTCACTGTAAACAACCAGTTAGTATATTGAAGCTAGTGTAAGATATGCATATATTTGTTCAGAAAACATCATTTATTTAAAGAGGGGATCACACTTCTAGATTGACAGATTGTTCTGAGAATTACAGTAGTGTAGTTCAATCATGTGATAAATTAAGACTGTAACTGTAAGGGTAATGTAAATGATAGAGGTAATGTAAAAATATACCAGAATAACTCCAATTAAACTTGTTTTTGTCAGCTTCTTCATCATTATTGTGACATTATTTCTCTGTTCGCTTGCACAGTGTCCCGTGAGTGTTGGTTGTTTTTGTTGCTGGAACGGCTCACCTCAGTTGACATTGGCTCTCTGCCTGACAGAGTGGTCTCACAGTGGGTTTGTACCCCAGCGTGCAGGTGATGAGAATGGTTGCCCTTTAAGAAATTTGAGGAATTTTCATTTGCCACTGCCAGCCTCGGTGGCTGTGCATGGCACTGAAGGTAGCGGCACATATAAGATGGTTCCATCGCACAATCTCTGCGGCACATCGTCTCCTTTTGTTAGGATAATCATAAATGAGTCATGTTGTTCATTTTTCAAAACTGTACAATGTTCATTCTGCAGATAGTCATTTTGAAATTGTTTTTAAAATGTTGTATTGAGTTAAATATGCTATAATTACAATAAGTAAATGTGTTACTGTTAGTTATTGCTCTCTGCATACATTTTTAATGGCAAGTGTACTAAACTATGCACAGGCAACACAAACAGAAATATTTATAAAATATTATAACTGCCTCTCCAGTTCATTTTGCATCCAAAGTTGTGTATCGGAATTGTGCATGATTTGCAGTATTTCCTCATGAAATGAGAAGCTATCATTCTTCCACCCTACAAGACAACTTCCTTCCAGTCTGCTGGGGCTTCTATTAGTCATTTAACACTCCATTTGGCCCTTCGCTTGTTTGACTTGGTCATCACTCCAGCTGTAAACCACAATATTTATTTATTATTCTTTCCTGGAGATAGTAGTGGCGTCTGGAGTATATTAATCCTTGTTTTCTGCTTATTTTGGCCAGGCCTAATGTCAGTGGAGAGACATCTGGAAGTGACGGCAATGGCAGACTGCGTGCCTTTCCTCGGTGTGGAGGACCTCAGGGAGATCCTGACTGCAGTTCTTCACAGGAAGGCTAAGACTGTGCAAGAGTGCCGGCCACTTAAAGTCACAAACTACCTACAAGTGAGAGATGCTATGAATGAAGATTACCAATGGTGTTACTGTTGTTTGTTTGTGTTATTATTAAATATCTGAATTGCAACTCACAGGGTGAAGCAGTACGACTTGCCCGTCAGTTACCTACAAATTTATCTCGGGGAGATGTGGAGGAAACCCTTCTACGGATGGATCAGCAGCTCGGAGAGAGCAGCCGGGCCTGCATCCATGGACGACCATTTCTCCAGCACCTGTCTGACATTCCTACTACAGACCAGGAAGCTAAAGCTCTGCTGAGGCCTTTAGAGCTTTAAGAAGAAGACACCTTTTATAAAAAAAATCTTTACAAAAATCACAGCAGTACAATATCTATGGAACAGCTGTCTTATTTTAATGCAGCTGATTATCTTCAATGTAAGCTACCTGATTTTTTTCCATTCTGCTCAAATGACGTCCAACATTGTTACAAACGGAACATAAAAATAAAAATTTTTTCCACATTTTATGCTTTGATCAACCTTTAATTTTCATTTTGTTTATTCATTTCACAATATATAACATAACATTTAATTTGACATAATTACTGAAGCCAAACTGTTATCATTTCTCTGTGATGAACAAATAATCACAGTTTAGAATGTGGACTCTGATTTTCACAGAGCATTAAAAGAAAGGTCTTAGCTGCGCTGTGAAAGGACGCAGGCTAGAATCCTTTGACTGGCTCAGAAAGTCTTGATGAGTAATGTAAACAGGTAATGTTCTCTAAGCATCCACTGTTGGAGCAATTCACTTAATACGTTGTTAATGAGTGGCCGACGTTTTACTCACAATGTGAATGTACAGTGTGATAGTGTTGAAATGGCCAAACCTTTCCATTTATATAAACATATATTTATATATACAGTATAGAAATATTTTATAGATATTTATATATATTTATATACTGTGTATATATATATATATAAATATGTATATATATTTATATATACTGTGTGTATGTATATATATATATATATTTATATAGTGTATATATATATATATATTAATACATAAACATTTATATATTAATATTTATATATATATTTATATTTACATTTGGAGAGAAAGGACAATGCTTTGATCACACTTAAAGGAATATTTAACCCAGAAAATGACCATTTATATATCAATTACTCACCCTGTGTTACCATTCATTCTTAAAGAGAACACTTTATTCTCGCATGCCTCCACGGTGAATGAAGAATCCAAAAATGGAGAAAATTCTTGATGGACTGAAGTAAATGGGGGACGCGTTTAACAACAACAAAACTATATCAACAAATGCGAAAACAAAGCTGTCTTTAAGAATTCAAGGTAACACGGGGTGAATAATTGATGTGCAAATGGTCATTCTGTGGGTGAAGTGTTCCTTTAACAGTGCCACTACAGTAAATCCAATTACCTTTTTCAGGAGATTCCTTGCAACTCACATGCCAACCTCAGTACAGTCACTTAACAAAATGGAGACAATGATGTAGTTTATAAGCAGATTTGCTCATTGCAACTGTTTGAATTATTACATATTTATGTTTTATGTTTCCTGCATAGTTTGCATTGTCTTGGATTAACAACAGCGTCTTCGACCCGCAGAGTGACATCTGACTCTCTAACTTGATTTCTGTCCCAAAGCCAGAGCCTCTTAGTACCCCTGAGCCTTATTGTGGCACCATTGGAATGGGTATTGGCAAGCTCCGAGCCAGAGATGTACACTGTGCCAGCTACTAGCCATAATTCTTTTCCCTCAATGAGTGCCAGCTGCTCTGCCTTTAGTATTGACAGATAGTTGTATATTATCCCTGGCTGCATTAAATGCTTCAGAGATTTGCACTGTAATTTCAACCACAAAGTTTAGCGAATCCTTGACACTGCGCTAACTTGTGGTGGTGCCACTTCCTAAAGACATTAGTCTATCACGCCATCATTCTGGTGTTCAGTGTTGCTCGAGGTTTCCTGTTGGGAAACAAATTGAATTAGACTTTGCTCTACCACTAAAAAAAGAAAAGAAAAAAAAAAGAAGAGAAGACTGGTAGAACTCTATAAGCATATCATTTTTTTTTTTTTTTTAGTCATTCATATATTTCCTTAATCATTTTCAATAGGCCTGATTTCATTGGAGAAAATGTGGTTTAGTCATTACAGAAATATTGGCTGTGATTTGACCACACTTGGATAACAGTAATACATATAGCCACACAAGGTTTTCACTCATCGTCTTTTCATATGGACACTGAATCCCTCCACAGGGAAAAGTGCAATCTGATCACTCGTCTTATGATAATATTATAGTTAGGACCGTGAAAGGTCAACCCACAGCACACGTCTTGTTTTACATGCTCTCTGCTGAGAGAACTCACAGATGGCCTCAGCATTGCTGCAGGGCCAACACTCTGCAAAGTGCCTCTGGGAAGGGGATAAATGCCAATGAGGACCCCTGTCCCTCCTCTCACCTTTCTCCCCTCACTCCTGCCTGCATGGACTCTTGTTCGAAACTTCTCACTGTTGGATACGTGCTCCTCAGTTGCTTGTGTCCAGAAATGCGTGCGGCAGCAGAATCTACTCTGTACACGCTGCCTTCGGCACCCAAGGGGCATATCAGAGTAATTGGGGAGGATTAACTGATGATCATCTTTTGACCATGTGACCACACTGTTTAAAAGGTCAGCAAAGGTTCATTTTTCCAGCTGTCTTTTAAACCACCTGTTTCACTGTTTTTGACATTTTCTGCATCAAAACGGAGGTATTTGCTAATTATTAACCCTAGCAGAAGAATGAGAGAAAGGAACAGTTTTGGAATACATGCAAAATGTTGAATATCCAAACCTTGATACAAGAATACTCATTTCACATACAGCGTCATCTAGATAGTTATCTGTTCTCTTATTACGGCCCGAATGTGCAGAGCTACTGCTTCTCAGGTTGTATTCAGCAACCAGGGCAACTATACACCACTCTCACAACCCAGAAGTAACAGTGCACTTTAACAGAGTCATCAAATCCAAAATAAAATGACATGAACTATATTTAACCCCTTTCCCACTCTATTTTTGGAACTGTTATGAGAAGTAGTCACGTAGAGTATCTTGCCCAGCACTGGGTAAAAGCAACACCTGTTTCTGTTTAGAAATGTAAAACTAGAGAGAGAAGGGTGTAAATGTAGTAATCGAATGAGGAAATAATATATTTGATAGTTTAAAAACATTTTTACATCCTCAGGGTACGGTTTAAAACGAATAATAATCACTTACCATGCCATCCCTAAAATGTAGCTTTTTGTATTACCAGAAATGTCCATGAAGAGACTAAAGGCATACTTCAAATAAGGTGCTCTGTCCAATCGTCACACACCATCTGAAACCCCATCACCCCCGAACACGTTTTTAATGAGTTGTGGCCAACAATTTTTTTTTAACTTTAACTTTAACTTTTTTTTAAGTAAATTGGACAAGTAAGCTCAATCCACGCAGCAATTAACCAGCCTTGCTGTGGTGAGAAAGTAGGCAGGACGATTGATCACGTCTTGCCCCCGTGACACCAGGCTTTCACCCTTTGTACTAGTGTAGCCGTTCTCAACAGCTATAAGCACGTGTGCCTTCAGACATGGTCGGACAACTCTTCCTACAAACTGATTCGTATGAAGTTTGCGCTGGCCTTTAACCAGCTATTCTCAACCAGTGGCCAACTAGTGGGCCAAATGGTTCCATTTTAACTTCACGATTACAATGAATACGTCTGAATATCCACACCATCATTGTGTTTTGCCACTGTTAGCAAGCTAACGTTCCCTAAGATGCAGTGACACAAAATGGATAATTAAAAAGGAAAAGAAAACGTGACGTGGGAGACAACCCTGCACCTGCAAACGCTGCGAAGCGTGTTGTGGAAATTACATTTGGATCCATAATGCTAGGCAGTGATGGGTGAGGGTAAGCAGAATATTAATGTGGCCCTGTTGCCATATCAGCAAATTAGGCTGTTGTTACCTTTGCTAATGCAAAATGAAGAAAGCTGGCAAGCTGTGCTGAATGAATAATCTTGACACACAATTGTCTAAATGATATGAGGAGGCATTTTACATAAGCGGGAAAATCGTGATTAAAGGCTGTTTCCTGACTTTGTGTAATGTGATTGCCTTGTGTCACTCAAGTGAAGCAGCGGAGCCATTGCGGATGAATGGAACAATGTCTATTCTACAATGTTGTTCAGGATTACATTGTGAGGATTGTGTCCAAATGTATGCTCACCAATTACGTGTTTAATATTGTTTGAAGTTTTTTTTAATTTTTGCATATGACAACCCTAGTAAGAGCACAGCACAGATCGAGTAGCTCAGCACAGACTTGCCTTGCATACTTTTCAAAATCAGAATTTTACTTTAATTGTTGAAGGTTTGACACAGAGTGATGTGGAATTCAGCGCCAAGCCAAGATCAAGGTAATTACTACACAAATGGCCTGTTAAGATTGTTTTGCCGATAGTCCATGTAGTCTGTAGTCTATGCAACTCCATGTTTTCAAAAAAAGTTGCCTTTTTCAAATCCTCATTAAGTCCACCAATACAACACTTGGACATATTTAAACTGATAACAGGATATGCTTCACAAAAACAGAATAAAACGATGTCTTTTCCAAAGATAGCATCCAAATATTTGAATATAAATGCTGAATATTGAAGCTTTAAAACATGTCTCTTAAATAACAAAAAGTCATTAAAGAATCTTTACATCAGACACAAACAAAGGGGTTTTAATCTGTCACCAAAGCCCAACCCTCACCATCAACACCAAACGTGCCCAGAAGGACTTAATCAAGCGTCTTAAACCGTTAACCATACCATGTTCCATATGGGACCAGCTATAAAATCTTTGTTGCATCTAAGTTTGTGTTTTTCAGCTGGTAATTGGTGGTGGTGCCGTGCTGTGACTCTGCAACTTTTCTGCCAACCACAGAAGAGCCACTTAGTTCTTTTTATGGGCTTCAGGCACACACTAATGTGATGGGTGTTAAAAAGCCACAGGTTCTCGACTGTTGGAGAATTTACAGCCACACCACATTCAATTTCATGGGTCAAGGGCATCCACAGTGGGGCCATCAAGTCTACTCCTTTTAATTTTTAATCACTTGTCAGCAATTCCCACAGCAAGTTTTGAAGTTATAGTCCAATACATGCTACTTTGGGGGATACAATTTAGGTGATGAAAGAAAAGAGGAAAATACATTTACAGTTTAAACTGTGAAATTCACAGGGCAAATAGCTCAGGATGCCCAGCTCAAGAAATATCTGCTTTCAAGGAATATCTGCTTCAGCTACAAGCCTGTAGGTCATGTGGTGTTTTCCAGGCTTCGAGAGAATGCAACCTAGAAATATTCCCTCCATATCAATAAATTTCAAGCCCATGTTCAGACAGTCTCCTGGATTTATCCACTGAGGCCTAATTCTGGAAAGTCCTGCTTGACGCATGAATGTCACTCAACTAAGCTTCTTGTAAAATTAATTGTGCGCAGTAATCTATAAAAATGTACCATAAATGTTATTTCTGAGATGTCAAAATTCACCCAGGCCACTTGACACATACCTGATACTACTCTACATCCGTCTGTGTTAAGAGCATAGGCATAGCATATCATCGGGAGACAGGAGGTTTCCATAATCTGCCCTCCCTTACTCTCCTTGGAGGAACATCTATTCTTCATCACTGTCAACCCTCCGTCCCCAGAGAGACGATGCTTCGTTGCCTCGGACCTCGGATGGCTCTGGGCCACGTTTTTTGCTCGTCACCTAACCCCTCCTCGCAAACAAACACTGACATTGAGGAATTTTGTAAACATATCTGGAGTGAACACCAAATTTGTCCCGTCTCCAAACTTCCAGTAGCTTTACAAAGTCATTAATCATATGATAGCTTCCCAGAGGTGACTGTCAGTTTTGAGGTAGGAATAGTGATTCTTCATCCCTAAGTGAAAAAGCAAGCGGAGTGCAGACGGAAAGGATAAATCACCAGAGAAGTGAAGACAGCTAGCATTCAGCAGCTGGCCATCTGGTCCTTATCGTGTCCCAGACTGGTTGATTTTATTGCTTTTCATTGCTTTCCGTTGACCCAAGAGGGATTTTCACAAACAACCTGTCAGTCCTGCCTGAGATGATCATCCTCTACTGGTTGTTTAAGTGATTACAATGTGCATCTTGAACATCATGCCCTCATAAGATAAAGTAGCTTCCCAGGGGCACATTGTTTAAGTCAGATGGACACTGTGTGCTATTACCCTGATCTATGTCTTTTACATGGAATAAGACATGCGCAGATTCAATTTCACTCAATTTCAGTTACTGATTGTATTGCTTAATCTCACAGTGCCAAAAAATCAACTTGGTATACTTTTGCCCTCAAATTGTCACATAAAACAGTTTTTAACAAATGACCCAACAAACTTAATGAATGTGCCTCCTCTTGTAACATATAGGAACGATCAAATGGTTGTGTCTTAAACTATAATTTTGTATCTAAGAGATCTCTTTAGGGTCTATAATGTAATGATCTAATCCAGGTTGAGGAAAAATGTATCAATTTGGACTAAAAAAGGATTCTTGTTTTAATCAATGGTATACTAGATCCACATTTGATCTTTTTAAACCTCATGTCAACCCCCACTACAGAAACATGTTGGGTTACTGACCAGCCCATAATCAATGGAGGTGAAGACACAATGTGTCACTTAAGGACTGAAAGGGGGAAAAACATGATCAAATTGATAATAAGGTAAAGTGCCCCATGTTATCTATAAAATATATTACATTACCATTTCTGGAGGTTCCGGTATTGTACAGTGAGCCTGTTAACCCGACTGAATTGCCATTTCATTTAATTTCACTTGCACTTCCATGTCATTAAGTTCATTTATTGAGTTTGACGTCTTGTTCAAGTTGAGGTTCTTCACAAGTTCTTGTTGGGGGGAATTGTTTTTCCCCAAACAATCTGTAGCGAGTGACGTGTGCGTCCCACTCATGTCCTCTTCAGTTGACACAGAAGCTTTGCTAGTGAATTGTTTTTCGCAACGATCGAAGCAATATGCAGATTTAAGGGTTGGACTTACTTTCATGAATGTAGCTAGCTGTATTTAGCGAGCTAGCTGTGTAGGAAGGTCACATCCCCAGTGAGCAAATCTCCAGACCTTTTTGAATCACTGAACAAATGTGAGAGGTGGGCAGTGATTTAAAGGTCTGGAACCAGGCTATTGTAGAAATACTGTGTGGAGCAGAAATCATGCATCTTTTTTCCTCCAGCGTAGGCTTCAGCTTTGAGTCTCTGGTCGGGGTCCACACAACAGCTACACACAGGTGGCAGTTTTCTGTTGTCTCCAATCTGTGTAGGGATCAATACAATTCAGTGCCGTGAGCATTGTTGAGTTACATATCATGATGTCATCCAACCTTGCGAACACGTTCACTTCAGTCTCTGATCTGTCATCACTTTTGAACCATGTTGTTGTCAAGGAAGATCTTTGCCACAGAGCGATCTGCCAGCAGGAACACTTCTCCATATGGTATGGTTCGCACATCTGTTAAAGGCTCCAGATGTTTTTGGATGCACCTGGCAAACCCTTTTACTCTCCCAACCCGTTGTCCAAGGCCTGCATCACGGCCAGGGCAGGGCATCCCCTCCTTTGTCCAGATGTTGGGGAAGTCTGGAGGCCTTCCTGTAGAACTAGGAGGAATAGAGATGTTGCTCAAATGACATATCTACAATGGTTTCTATTGAATGTTTGGAAACATAGTGAGGAAACATATATGGTTTAAGTCTTTAGACAGTTTGTTGGACATTAAAGGAAGTTTTCATTCAAATATTGTTCCTATGGTAACACATTAGCAATGTAGGCTTAATTGATGCATGTCAGGTGATCATGATTCTAACAATATTCAAACCTTCATGAGCTGTCGCTAACCGGTTGAACCAAGCCTTGAAATATGATGCATCCAAATAGATTAACACAGAGGATATGATCATTGCATGCACACTTTAAATCAAACAGAAGAATAGCAGGCAATATTAACAATATTATCAGAAGAAGTCAATGGTCTATCTCTAGTGTCAAGTTGAACTCGTCTCCATCCATACGTTGCAGATTCCTGGAAAGGCCTCTAGAAGTGACAGCTCTCTTGAATAACTGCTATCATCTGTCAGGTGTCTTGTCCTGCAGACATTGACCCTCTCTAGAGACCTATTAGACCTTCTTAAAATAAACCTGGGTGCTGTGTCTCTTGTATTCTGCTTACTCACAGAAATGTGTTGATTAACATGCATTAGATAGCAAAGCCAGATTGCCATGAAATGTTTTACAGACATGCCAGTTACCCAGAGGTTGAATACTGGTGACTTTGATGATCCCCTGACCTTTCATCCAGTGCCACCATTGGACCGACAATTTCAATTTTGGGTCAAATGTGTTGTTGACTGTTGGATGGATTGCCATGAGGTTTGTTACAGATATCCTTGTTTCTCAGAGGATACATTCTAATGACTTTGGTGATCCACTGAGGTAAGGGTACCACACCTCTTCAATCCTATACGTCCCATATTTTTATAGATTTGTTTGTTAGCCTTTTTCAAAGCACATTATAAACTCTGTTTTTAGGTAAAGACATGGATATTTGTATATTCTGCTTCTGTGTTCATTTTTAGCCAGGGTAGCGGCGTGACTCTAGGGATGCTGGTCAGTTGTTTGGTTGTTACTTTGGTCCACAGTGAAATATCAAATGAACTGTTGGGTGGATTACCATGACATTTGGAAAATATATGCATGGTTCCCAGAGGATGAGTCCTCATGACCTTGTTGACCGTCAGACTTTTCATCAAACTGCTCCCAGCAGGTCAGTTTTACCTATCCAGTTATCCAGTCTCGACAATTGGATTGCCATTAAGTATGGTCCCGATAGTCACCACAGGATGAATGTAATAACTGGTTAATTTCCCTTTGTCCAATTTTTTGTAATTGTGTTTCCAATCTACATACAATGACTGCGTAGATGGAAATGCTTACAGCGACCCTCTTCTCCAACTGTATGGCTCAGCGCAAGTGCGTGTCCCTTCTGGATAACATCGGTTTCAGTCTTCCGCAAATAATATCAAAGGTTTAACGGCGTTTGTTTTTTTTTGACCCACAGGAACGAGAGGAGGATGTGACGTTTGGCTGTTTGAGCTGAACAGAACGATTGAATCTCAGAAGGTTCTCAATGTGGAGACTAGAGACGCATATTCATACCACGTGTAAATGTAATCAGGTTCAAAAAAATGTTTTCGCGATTTGGGTAAATCAACTTTGTGTTCAAATGGTGCAGACATTAGATTTAGTTTCTTAGTATCCAATAACCAGAATCCACTTTCATATTATCATCAAACATTATTAAGCAGCTATATCACGCATCATTTAATGACCATTCATGAAGAGGAATACAGGTTCTATCCATTCAAATTCTATTAACTTTGCACAACAGGAATCCTGTCCAATAACGGGGTCTCCAGCTGCCTTGGACTTCTCCTTTACCCCCTAACATCCTTCTTCCCGTTCTCTCACTCTCACTTCCTCACCTGTCAGAGGTGGAATGTCGCTGGCGGATACAGTCCTCCAGGGTCCGACCCTTGACAGATGTACCAATGCTCGGTCAAAACATTTCCCAGCTCCTGTTCACAAAGCAGCTTGAAACAAGCAGACAGCAGCAATTACTGCTGGATAGAACTGAATTAAATGATCCACCTGGGCATGATAAACATCGTAGAATCAGAGCTGCTCATACTGGTGCCCGCTGTCTACAGCTGTCATTTTGATGAAGTGAAAAGAACAATGCTGATAGGCACATCACATAACCTGTTGTATTCCAGCCCTTCTTTTTTTCAGCTACCTTTCATGTTTACTATCTGAAGAGGCAGAAATGCCCGAAACCTTTACTGGGGATCTATATATATATATACAGCTGAAACATTTAAATGTGAAGTAAAAAGGTTGTGTAAAATGTTAACTTTAGTGCTGGAAATCTATGAAAACAAGTTTAACTGACATTTATACATGGTACCTGAGAGCAATGATATTTCAACACACTTCAATTGCTCATTTTTAAGACAGGCGCCATTAGTAACAATGTGAAAGTAAATAGTTGGAAACTGTCGGATAGTATTAGACTCATAAAAAGTCATGCCCACGTCCAACTGCATATGGAGACAGCGCAATTGTAGGAACTCGTACGAGGATGGAGATTACAGTTTAAATTGGTTCTGTCCTGTGCTGTTAAATCTACAATTTGGTATTGAACCTTTACTTTACTCTTGTTTACAGATCTTTTCAGACACCAACAAGCAGAGAAGGGTAGAATCTAAAAACCCTCCCCCAGGGAAAAGAAGTTCTGTGGATCCACTCTCTCCGGAGTCAGCTCTCTGCTGTGGCCGATCATCATGGCAGCTTTCCAGCTCTCAGCAGGAAAGGAAGTGGCTCTCAGGGGCAGTGCTCAATTCGCCCTCTACTGGGCGGAAGTCAAGCCTCAATGAGGCCGTCAGTCGAATAGGTCATGCTGTCAGAGCGCACCAGAGTTCACATCCTCTCATTAGACAGCAATACTTTCAACATCCCTTCACTGGATAAAAAGCAAAGTCAGGGAAATTGGGCTGAATTGCGCTTGTGATAAAACAGGCTTATGTTGATGGGATTGTGCAGGTGTAGTCAGGTAGACAGTGTTTGTGTGTGTGTGTGTGTCTCTGTGTGTGTATGTGTGTGTGTGCGTGTGTTTCTCCACACACCAATGGTGCATTGCAGTGCACACACTCACACATTGCCAACCTATTGGTTTACACCATTTGTTAGATTCTCAGCTGCTGAAGTGTGAAATGGCGCCGCGATGTTCAGGTTGTGGTGTTGTGATACTGGAACATCAAGTCATGATAGACTGCAGCAAAATGAGGTTTAATGGTTACAAGGTAGGATTTCATACTGTGTATCATTTATAATTGAATGCAAGAAGACATTGTCCTCCACGCATTGCAGGAATTAACATGAATTGAAGTGATGGAAAAAGATTTAAAGAAAAGGATCATCCCTGCTTCTGGTGGAGTGCAGATGGTAGAACACACTGTCTGAATGTAAAGCAGGAACAAAATAGTCAAAGAAACAGAACTCAACAAACAAGCGAGAAACTTTATTTGTTAAAACAAGTATATAGAGTTGCTGTATTACATCTTTTATCTTGCTAGATTGTGGTTTTATACATTTACCAACAGTGGTTTAGAAAGGCAACTCCAAATGGAAACAATGGCATATGTATACAATACAAATTAGCAAACATATCAAAATCAGTTTTTACAACTTTTGTAGCAACCAATTCTTTCTATTGGTGTGCCATAGTGCAAACTGTGTTGTGTTGACAGAGTTTAAGCATGATCTCAACATTCATACATCTCGACAATCCGTTTTCTCTGTCTTAAACACATTTTTCATTTGTAGGCTGCATTCATTGTGCCTTCAGTTCAAGTCCTTCCGTCCAGTAATGTGAATTTACAATCAGAATAATTCAAGTGTATCGGGCAGGTCTGGCTGTTTTGTCGAAGAGTGAAGATTATGACTGAGCAAGAACGCTCCTCGGTCGGGTATGTTCGAGTACATGAAGATGTGTCAAGACCTAAAGTGGTACGTCACCCTGGTGGAACATTTTTCTGTCAATAGCATCTCAGGAGTGTATATTCACCATGTCACCACCTGCAGTTCGGAATTTATTCCAAGTTTAAATTCAATCCAAAACAGGAAAGATCATTTTCCAAATTAGTAATGTTGCACTTTTTGGCTGTGGTTTTATAGGGGGCAGTAATAATGTGGGAGTGACTAAAGGTTTTCCGTGCTGCCAGTTTTCATCTTTTTATTGACTCCCATGAACCTTTGTGTAGTAAAACATGTTCCACCTGTGTGAAATATCACTCTAAAGAGTCTCCAGCTGTGTTTTTCCAAGCAGTTTTAAAGAGTGAGGAGGATGAGGATTCCTGGTTTCACTCTGAAAACATAACTTGAAAAATGATCACAAACACATAGTTAAGCAAAAAGTGTAACAGCTTGTATGTTTGGCTACGAGTGGAGTCGAGTGGATGGCGTACGAGTATAATCGGCATGTGTGTATAAATGGACAGCACAGAACACAGAGACGAGGGAAAAAAAGTTTTTGGATAACTTTGATCATTTCTGTCTACATTCACTCCAAGGTCCAGCATGTGTGTGAGTGTGTGTGTATGTTTTTCCGCAGCCATCTGACTTCAAGCCTCTATGGCTAAGATTTCACTGGTGGAAAGAAAAGTAAGAGCTATGGCAGTTGTGAAAGCACTGCCCAGCGGGAAGGTCGGGCTGTTTGTGGCTTCTACTCTGGTTCTATTGCACCGTGTTCTGCAGGAAAGCATTGGAACTGGTGGATTGGTTGTGTCAAAAAGTCTGAAGTTGGAGGGCGGACTGAGGCGCGGCCCCTCCGTCCTCCCCTCCCTCTCGCCAGGGTCTCCGTCCCAACTCAAGAGCATCCACAACGGTCCACCACCATGGACGGGATCTTGCCATAGATGATCTGCTCTTTTCGGTTAAAGTAGAGCATGTTGATGGGTGACATCTTGGTGGGGGTGCAGCAGGGGCCCGCGGTCCCTCTGGGGTTGGCCTTGTTTACCAGGTGGGTGTGCGGATACTTCTGCAAGTGCATGTACTCACACTCCCCGGAGCAATAGTTGGCCTTGTAGCGCTTTGGGGCAATAATCCAGTCCCAGCCAAAGTCTTCAAAGTCCACTGTGAGCGGGTAACGGCAGCAGCGGGACTCTGGAGAGTTCTCGTCACAGTCCAGGCCCGAGTCTCTCCTTGCACGCTTGGGACCCTCGGAGATCTTCACCTCCATGAACGGTTGCTGCAACGACAGAGCGCGTGTGAATACTTTCAAAACAGCTGGTTTGCAAAAAGGAAGGTGGATGACAACATTAATTGTACATCTTTTAATCTAGTGCCCTTTGGCAGCTGGTTTTCAAACATGGCACGATAATATTATGAAACTTTGAGTTTTAAAGAAATTAAATCATCCGACGGTTGGTTAACCACAGCCGTCTAGGTATTCTAATTGCCCCAGAGCGGTGCCAGTATGTGAGCCGTATGATAAGTGTTTGTCATTGATAGCAGCAGCTGTGTGTGTGTGTGTGTGTGTGCGTGCGTGTGTGTGTGTCAGGCAATTACTCTGATTTGCACAGTCACACAGAATACTGAGAGGAATGTGGGGCAGGTGAACGTTTATGTAATCAAGCAATAAGATTTGAGGTTATTGTGGACTGGGCATTTGTCCAAATGCAGGTGTGCGCCTGCATGGAGTCTGTGTTGATTAACAGCTTTCAAAAGTCTTAAATCTCTATTCCCTCTTCCAGCAGTGAAATGCATGAATGTTTAACCACCTGCTGACTCTGCAAAGCCTCTCTGCACACTAAAACCTCAGGACGGTGGAATAGAGAATCCAAAAATGCTTTTTTAAAACAAAATAGAAACTGGATTTTTTTGGAAATTATTTGGTTTCATACAGGACGGTCAGATTACTGTAATCTGGTCCCAGATATAATGAGCTAATTCAGATGCTGCTGCAGTAAATAAACACTATCTGATGAGATCAACTGCTTGTTATCACTCATAGTAAAATCTTGATCATAAGCTTTCAGCTTAATGTAAAATAAAGGTCCAGCTCACCAGTCCTTCCTCTCCAGGCTCTGTGGAGGTCACGGCCAAGTCATTTCCCCTCGAATCGAAGGCGTTAATCTCGATGCCCCAGTTGGTCTCCGGCTGCCGCAGCCACACAGCCAGCACTTGTTTGACGTCTATACTTTGCCAAGAGCTGACCCCAGCATTCACATCGATCTTCAGGGAGCGGATGCGTATGTGCCTGCTCCCGTCTGTGACCGGCGTCAGGCGGGAGATTTGCAGGAACACAGTGGTCGCCTCATCCGCCGGGCGCAGATGAACCCAGAGCTGAGCCCGGACTATGCGATTGGCTTGAAACTTTTGAGTAAAAGAGAAAAAGCAGCACTTTGGTTCCCCATCCACTTGGACGATGGACTCGGCTGTAGAGAGACGGAGAGAGAAATGTTTAATGACCGTGTGCGATTGAATTTTACAGACAGAAATAAACATAGAATAAAATCCCTGTCGTGACATTTGGACCCTTGAAGAGGACTAATAAAGTTTAGAAAGCCCTACAATCTGCGCGCGTAATGACCACGCCAAAACGCACCGAACCATAAAAAATTGTTTAAAAATCTTCATCAGTTTTAGAATTTCCAATATCAAAACCTGCTGAACTTACGTGTTGTCAAAAATAAACTGCGCGTCCCGTGCGCTCTGTTCTGTTCGTAAAAGAAACCTGTTTTGGAGACGTCTGAGCGTGTCCTTCTCATCATGCAATAAACAAAGCGAAATAAAAACTCACGTTCAGTGGCCATCATCATAATTGTCTCCGTGATGGCATGCTCGTCGTCCTCCTCCATAACCACATCCCTGTTGTCATCTCCCAGCACGTCGTACTGGTCGAGAAGCTGCTGCAGCGGCGGCGCTTTGGGCAGCAGCTGCTTCACTATGTCTCGGCTGATATTAGGAGCTTCTTTCATTCGCAGTTTGCTCAAAATCTGAGATTTAATCGCGTTTAGTCGCATGGTTTTAATCTGCTGCCGGACCTCGCAGGTAGCGCACTGCTCCGTGTCTTCTGGGCTGGTGGCGGAGGGCTGCTGGTGCGTCTCTTGGTCACTCAAAACTACTGGACCCAAAGCAATCAGCACGCTAAAATACAGCACAATCTGAGACAGATGCATTGTCTCTAAGGTGTGCAGTTTGGTTTAAAAAGATTCTCTGGTGTGTGCTGGACCTAATGCGCGGCTGGGCTGGGTTTGGATTAAAGTCCCTCACTGATAGGCATCATACTTTATTAGCGCACACCTTTTTATACTCCAACTTTAGCCTCTTTTGTGTCGTCAAAAACTATGATTGGCTGGACAGGCAACAATGAATTTTAACCGACTGACATGAAAAAATGTTTTCGTTGTCAAACCATAAAGGGATGGAGACTGTTAGCATGTGCTGAACGTGTCCACAGATGGAGAAATGCACTTTTCTTACAGTGATTGCGCAATAAGCGTTGGGGCGCAGACCGGACTCTGCGTTATACACAACGTTGTGACGAACCCGATGAAGTTATATCACCACAAATGAACACAGAACAACAGAATTGACTGCATGTTATGGAAGAAAGCACGATAGGCGGATCCGTGTGCAGAACGTGCTGCGAATACGCTCGTTTCAAAAGAATACATTTTTAAATCCACTGTTTTTGTCAAATTTGCGCTTTTAACTGTGAAAAGTCTGATGGCAGGTACATGGGTGCGACTGTGCCTGCCTGCTTGTAGAAATACATGTCATCCTTGAGACGCTTTCATTTACATTCAGATATATTGCACATATTGTTATAGTATTATTTTCATATTTTATTGTCATTTTCTTCTCTTCTATATTTGTTTCTCATTTGTGTACTCGTTTTTACTTTTAATTTCATTTTCTCTTTCTATGTTATGCACCAATACACCAAAGGAAACTCTTTGTACGTGAACATCTCCATGGCAATAAACCAGATTCTGTGTCTGAAAAAATAAGAGAAGCAATTTTTAGCCATGTCAAATCCTTCTCCACGTGCCATCTGTTCAGACCAGGCTCCCCTTCCAGAAGATGATTATCGGCCCACGTAACATAACAACTGAAAATACATCATTCCCCGTACAAGGATTAAAAAAATCAGCAAAGATAAGGAAAACCCCAAATCCACTTGTTCAAATCCTTGTTGGTAAAACCTGGTTGTAGCATATAAGAGGATAGCGCCATCGTGTGGCAAGGCCACATCATTCACATGTGAAAGGCCATCACATAGTCACCTGATTTGAAAAGTAAGATGACTAGGACATTGGTTGGAAAAAGAAATACGTTCAAGGAAAGGTCTTTTCCAGTCAGTTTGGAGAGTAGTGATCCTGAACCCAACACGTTGGATTATTTTACAGAGCCTGTATTTTAATATGTTTTACTGCAGGTGCATTCAGAGTCAACTGACCTCTCAAGTGTGTGACCGTCATGCATGGCAGCATGAAATCATGGAGACAGAATGCAACACTTGGGCCGCCAAAGACCAAATGCTCCAAATACAGGGACTGATACACCATTATTAATTACCCTAAGAATCAAATCTGAATTTATTAAGTCCACGAAATGCATTTTATAAAGCAAGGAAGACAGGAAGACAATTCCCAGCAAGAAATTAAAGATGTCATGTAGAGTCAACATTGCTTTATACTCTGGCTTCACTTCTCATCATGAGATGCTAATTCAAATCCAAACTAACTTTTACTGCCAACTTCTGATTGTGTGGAAAAGCCCACTAATAGGCCTATAGTTCTGATTGGTTGCTTAATTATTTGTCATTTTGTTCCACCAATCAGGAGACAGGCGGTCATTTTCTGTTAATTAGAGTGTAAATGGCACCTGCTGTGTGCAGGTAGAGAAGTGATTTCAGCTGTCTGCTGTCCACTGTGTGGTATGACCTGGGAACAACTGGGCACTGTAATAAACTTAATTGAGTCACATTTTTTTGCTAGCATGTGCTTTGTTTCTATTATTTATAATTTATAAAGTTATAATTTCATATCACATGTATGCCTACATTGACAATTTGCCACTTTTTTTTCCCTTTTTTTTTTTTTTTTTTTACAAAGTCGTTTGAACTACTTGTTCTAAGTAGCTTTGATTAACCGGACTATATTCCTCGCGAGGGCTCTGATGTAGTACAGTACAGTATGTCATTAACAATGGCTGTCCCACACATTTCTCCGTGTTGCCGCCAGATGGCAGTGTTGCACCAGCCCGCGGCGGTGCAGCCTCAGAGTCGCTGTGAGTCAGTGCGCAGCGGCCGGACTCGCTCTCCTCCGGAGCGCCGCTGCAGCTCGGGAGTTGCCGTGGAGTCAGTCCAGACATCTGGTCTCCTCTCTCTGCTGAGGAACTCCACTCGGCGTTGACCGGCGTGAAGGCAACACCGAGACCGTCTGCCGTCCAGTGCCCCCCCACACACACAGATTATTTTGCACTCTGGTGCGGAGCGCTTTATCCTACAGCAACGGAACCAGCAAGCAGCAACTTGGGAGACAATTGTTTCTCACACAATCAATAACGTTCAAGTTGAAATCGCTCGGATGCCGTTTGAAGGGCTGAGGAGGCAGAAGAACCGGCGCAACAGCAGATGATGTCCGGATTATTTTTTACTTGAACGACCTTGGGTTATTTCTTCTGTCGCTGGATTATTATTGTATTTGTTGGAATGGAGAAAAACCCGCCGCATCAACCACTCTGTTAAAAGTATGTACAGCTCTGCAGGATCACAGTTCTGTTGACATGCATTTGTAATTCTCTCGTGTTTGTACTGCTATTTCCACTGTGATTTTCAAACAAATCAGTTATCAGGTTTAATCTAAATCCCACGAGTCTGTCTGACTGCTAATGGATGCTCTCACACTTGTGGTGTACATTACCATTAAGACATGTTTACCACTACTAACACAATATGAGGTCTGGCACAGGGTGTTGTGACAGTTCAGATTCCTGTGTGGATGTTTGCACCTCCAAATTGTTGTTTTTACTCACAGGGAGACTCCCTGCTCTGCATAAATCATTCACGGCCTGGTGTTGTGCAGCTTTTCTGAATGAAGCACATGTTTGCTGTGTGCGCCAAGGCCTATAGTCCTAGAAAAGGAGCTGTCAGTGTGAATCAGGCTGCAAGGCTCTGTTAGTGGAACAGATGGGCGACAAGCTTACAACAAAACAGCATCAGTGCACTCAAGCTAGAGACAGAAGTCGCCCTGCCATGCAATACAAAATAGACAGCGGGATTGAGTCATAAAACACTGAGGTAGAGGGGGAGGGTGTGTGTGAATGAGTTACACTTGATGTGCAGAGGAGCAGTTTAAGAGTGACCACCAGAGGCCTTGACCTCGGGCCGGGGTCACGTAGTTTCCTATAGGTCTCTGATGGAAAATAAATCTCTGAAATCCTCCCCCTGTCTCTTTCTCGTTGCAGTTGAGGGAGCAATGAGTTCTAGCCAGCAAGGGAGCAGGACTGCCTGTTTCCCACAGGGATGGGCCCCCAGCGCCTTCTAAATCACCACCCTCCACTGTGTAATACTGATCGTCTCACACGTCGCCACTCAGACATGGATGAGAGGGGGAGTGGATGACAAGAGCACAGAGGCGACTGCAACAGAGCGAGGTCGAGGGGAAGCACAGAGTGGCTTCTGGGATGTACCGACCGCTCGCTTCCTGAATCGAATTGAAAACATCGATGTGCGAGATCTAACCTGAAGACTCTTGCACCTTGCTGCCGGCGCACACCTCCCACCCCACAGTAAATCAATGCGACATCCTCCAGAGTATGGGGTGCGTCAAATCCAAGAGGAGCGACTCCGCAGCCCAAAATGCAAACTCCACAGTGGAAGGCAAAGCGAGGGGCGAGAATGCCTACCTGGTCCACTCGGAGAAGGGCTCGGCGGAGAGCTCCCCTCAGGCCAACCCCGTGCTGCTGGAGTACGCCCACAGGCTGTCCGAGGAGATCGTGGCCCGGGCCGTGCAGCAGTGGGTGGAGATAGACCGCCGCTACGGCGACATCCCCTATATCGAATGCGACGTGCCATGACACGGGGAGGGATGTCTCAGAGGAAAGGCCGGGCCGAGCCGGGACCTTGATACTGGAGGGGATTAAACAAGGCCAATAAACACCTTCATTCAGAATGAACCCTTCTGCTGTGAGCAGGAATATGAATGAGCTGCCAGTAATTCAGTTTTGACCTACTTTTGGATTGGATTACACTTGGATTGAACCTAAAAACCCTCCTCCTCCTCCTCCTCCTCCCCCAAAGCATCCCGCTCACATTCCTGTGATTATCTGCAAAAGCTGGAGCCTGATGGTCTTCAGCTGGATATCATGTTCCTCAGACCTTATTTGTTCCCTCTCCCAGTGTGTGTTGGCTCTCTGTGGCTCGACTCGTAACGCAAAGCAAGAAATCCTATCAGATATTGCCTGGAATTGTAATGTTCCTCCCTGCCAGTGAAAGTCTTATCGATGCTGTCCCAGGGCCCAGATGTCCCTCCTCTTACGCAGGAAGTTATTAATAGATCTCTTCATTTGGTGAAGACCCTCACTGGTATCACCAGGTCAGAAACACACCCAGCTGTCCAGCGCCTTCTGGTTTGACAAAAAGCTCCTCCATTAATGGCCTCCCTGGAGATCCTGTGGCCAAGCTGCAAGAAGCAGCTTCTTCCTCGGCTCTGCTTCTCACACTGCCATTAGGCTGCCTCGGCCACAGCAGGCCTCACAACGAGTCCAAGAAATAATGCGCACAGATGATATTTCTTGCACTCCAAGGATCTTCTGTATAGTCACAGTTTGGGAACAGTTGGCCCTGCCGGCCTCTCCGCCACAAAGACAGCAGAGGGCACGAGAAAGGATTGACACACTTTTCAAAAAGGATTTGGCCCGTCAACCAAACTGGAGTTGATTTTCATTGAAGTGCTGTAAGCCTAGTTTTTGGTCAACATTTTGTTATTGTACAATGCCTAACTGAGAAATACTGCCCTATAGAGGACAAAAGCACAAATATGCAAAGCTCGAAACACATAGCATTTCAACCCAGTCCGTATGTGACTTCTTCAAAAGGTGTGGTGCTGCTACATGATAGAGGGCAGCCACACCAACAGGGGACGGAGTACATTTATTTGGAATGGAGGCTCACAAACCGCCAAAAGCCCTTAATGAATGTCGCTATGAGCTGTATGACATTCCACAGGTCTGCTCTGTGTCCACTGGACAGAGATGTCGTGTCTCTGCAGATCTGTGCACAACTCCTCTAGATGATGTCACTGGGATAGCCAGTCCCGACCGAAAAGCATTGATGACACTTAAACTGCCACACAGGCAGTAGCAGTGGCAACAGCTTTGAATAGAGTTGAAGTTAATATCACAACAGTAGGAAGCAGTGACGGTGAGAATACTCGCTAACTTTTTTTTCACGTCTGTAATGCATCGTAAACACACTTATATTGCATTATAATCTGCTTAAAGCACTAATAAATATTCATAATGCTTTACAACAACAACTAATTATAAAGCATTTTATAAGGACTCATTGACCTTTTTTGAAAGGATCTTCGTGCATTATAATTCTCATGGTTATAATGCATTATAATGCATTATAATGCATTATGACCATGAACTATCCTGTGGTATAGGCAGATGCAATACATTACAGGCTGCTCATAAACTATTAGAAGTAGTCATCGTTTGCTTTAAGTGACAAAAATGTCATTCAAAATATCTAAAAAGTCAGTGAGTGCCCAGCAATTATGACGTATTATAAGTCATAATAAAATGCTTTATAATGTCTCATTATTGTTATAAATCATTATGAATATTTATGAGTGCTTATAACTGATTATACAGTGCTATACGCAGATTATAACGCATCATGAGTATGTTTATGATGCATTCTAGACATAGAATATTACTGAATACTTCAACACAAGCTGATGAACCATATAAAACGTGGCAGGGCGTTGTTCTCTCCACTTGCCTTCGCCATTACAATAACCGCATTAACAGAACACTGGCCAGTATTAGTACAATACAGATGAATATGTCACTTTGCATTGGGAAGTCTTAACTGATCTGAAACTGTGCCCATTTTAGTGAAGAGCACCTCCTAAAACATAATCCACGTGGACAGATTAATCTGTTGGGGTCGTCCCGAACATGCTGTGAACACACTAAAGATTACAGATGACACGCCATATTCCTCGTCCTTAATCTGAGGTCATTTGTTGTTTTGCTTCAGATAAAATGGTAAAGGCGATAGTCCCTGTTGTGCTGAACATTGTTTTCTGTAAATGTTGGGATTAAAAAACAAACAAAAGGCCTGTTTCAATAGCACAAGAGCTGATAGTGTGAGGAGAATGTGAACGTTTGGTCAGTTTATGCACATTTTCTTTACATGCCGGAGAATGATGATTTTTAAAAATTTTTTTTTACATGTTGCTTTTAATGACATTAAGAATACCGACACCAATCTGTTTCTTGGGCTATACATCTAAGATGTTGCCATAATGTTGATGTCAGACTTTACTGTGATGTCATCACTGAGGAAAAGTTAGATTTTTACAAATTGTGGTCCACCTCGTTTACACATTTGCAAGAGATTCAGCTTTTGTAACTCTGGCAAAGATCAGATCTTGTGGTTGTCTGAAAGAAAAGCAGTGAATTGGATTTCATGGAACCATGGTTTTAAAAAAAAAAAGAAGAAAAAAGTAAAGAATCTGCTCCCATGTAAACGCTCGTCTTCATTCAAGCATCAGTCTTTTAACACCGACAGAAAGGCTGCCAATGCTTCCTTTTGGAAACCGTGATTTGTTTTTTAAGGTCACCCATTTTAAATTATTTAATACCAGCAGGTGGGTGTTGCTGCTAAATTGGCCACCAACGTGTTTGAGATGGTTTATTCTTCAGGAGGATCGGATCCCTGAGGCGCAGGGTCTGCAAGGCTGCAGTGCCCTTTGATACAGATTCAATTAAGGCTGCCACTAACACTTACATTTCACTGTCAATTAATCTGCCAATTAAAGTAACCGTTTTTTCTGTAAAATGTAAAAAAAAAAAAAAAAAAAAAAAAGGCCTGTTAAAACTTCACACAGGGTGAGGGTTATTTTTGATAGCTGGTTTTAGTCAACCATTTTCAGTTTTCTAGACAAAACGCTTGATCACAAATTTAATTTGATAAAAGATTAATTGATAATGAAAAAAATAATGTAAGGCTAAAACCCAAAGTTTACTATGATAAACGACCAAGAAAAGCATCCTGACATTTGAAACCAGTTAAGAGCCGACTAAAACAATGAATCGATGATCAGATGAATAGTTGCAGATTTGTTTCCTGTCAATCGCTTCATCGTTGAAATGAGTTGCTTATGGGTTCTTTGGCAGCCGGAGCAACAGTGACAATTGAACCTGCAAGTCCTTAATTCCCTACACTACTAAACTTATGCTACTTGACAAAGTCAAGCGAGTAAATGACCCGTTTCATTTTTAGAAAAATGTATGACTATTCCTTTTAGTTGTCCAACGTCTCAAGAAATGAAATTCAAAGCTGTTCCATCAGCCTGAAACCAAGTCAGCTGATCCCATAATGCATTACACCTGTGACAGGAACATCTCCATCGGTGTTTTACAACAGTCAAAGTGACCCACAGACGACACGGCAGCAGTGGGCGACTTGACTACGGAGTGAAACCCTCGGAGCCGGATGAGCAGGGACAAAGACTCGTCTGCTGCCAAATAAGTGAGACACGCCCGCTGGGACGCAGCTGTAAGATTAAACACGTCGGCCTGTGAATACATCATTAATAACTTCAAATGGGACTTTTTGCATCTTCCTGTAGTCCACCATTCATTTAACCTGCAAACTGTACATACAGTGTGTAAAAACTGATGATGCCAATAAATCAGATTTATGCCTTCTATCATTGTAACGGTTATTTTATAAATCGCTTCTCCAGAGCACCGTCACACAGGCGCTCCTCCACACAACTGGAGCTACACACTCTACAGTCTGTTTAAAACACGTGTTGAACAAGATGCTGCATCCGGTATGAGCATGAACCCACGGCCGGTTTTAAAAGTTCAGCGACATTAAGAACAAACAAAAGGATTTACAAGTGACTGCTGGCCAGCGCTCGCTTGAGGAGCCAATGGCAGCAATAAAACACGCGTGTTTATCTGAGACGCAGAGAGAAACACTCAAGACTTTGTTCTCAAGAGTTCATGGCAGTTTGTTGTCGACAGTGTTGAGTCAGACTGAGTGATAAGATTTCCTGCCAACACTGAAGTTTATACCCCTAACTACAATAAAAGTTTACTTTGTAGACTTCAGAAGCGAGCAGCAGGTCAGTGCTCGCATGCTGATAAACTATAAGCCGGTCATAAAAGTTGTCTCATAAATAACTATTCATGATTACTAAAGTTCCGGGAGGTGATTTGATATCTACAGAAAAGCAGTGACGTCAACTTTAAAAACACACCATATCACACACATATTTATAACTTAACCTCTGTGTAAATGCATTCAGAACCAATATTGATATACTTCCAAATGTGACACTGAGAAGAAAAACAAAAAAAACTACAGAAATGGAGACAACACATTATGTGTATTAGAAGAAGGGACAACACTGCAGAAATACAGATGATACAGATCCATGTCACGCCAACAAACACCCACAGGAAATGTAATAAAGCACTCAGCGGTGAGATCATCTTCTCCTCCCATGTCCTCGTGTTACTGCTGCTGTGCGGCAGATTCCTTGCATTTGCAGCAAAACTGCCGTACAACTTATGTAAAAGAAAACACTTCACTTCCACTGCAGAGCGAGTTTACACTAAACATCGTTCATGTGTGACACAGAGGGCATCCGTTAGCTACCTCTCCTGCTACTATTTTAGATTCCTGGCAGTGAACATGAATCAGACTGTCTTTTCTTTCCCTCCGCTGCAGAGGAGCAGCCTGGATCTTCTTGTGAAATGTCCCCACAGTATTAGTACAGTTAGCACAATAATAGTACGGACTCAAACGATTAAGTAAATGACCTATGTAATGCACTTGTCATAAAATAAGAGACACAGTGCCCTCACATGAGTGCCCCTACAGGGATGTGGGGAGAGGCGGCTTCGTGGTGTGTGTTTGAAGGCGGGAAGCGTCAGAAAGTCAGGTCTTTCTCCCCCAGCGAGGAGAAGCACTGCTCCACGCTCTGCTCAGACACCCCCGCCAGTGTCGACGGGCTCCACTTGGGATTATGGTCCTTGTCCACCAGCACTGGAAACATGCAGGAAATCATGACATAGAGGTGGAATCAGATGAGAAGATGTCAAGCAAAGCAGAAACTATTCAATAAAGTGTTATTTATTGATCCTGTAATACCGTGCAATACCATCTTTCTCATGGTGTTTCGTAGCTGTGCAATCTATAGAAATGATGCTTACCGGATCGTACGCCCTCATAAAAGTCGCAGCCCCTCTGCAAAACAACAGAAACAAATCCAGGAGATGAAATCCTCTTAGGTTTTACTCTGACACATCAAGACATAGCTGAACTTAAAACAGCTGTGGCAGATCATTAAAGGGACAGTTCACCCCCCCAAAATCAAAAACACATATTTTTCCTCTTACCTGTAGTGCTGTTTATCAATCTAGATAGTTTTGGCGCGTGCTGCAGAGTGTCGCAGATATCGGCCGTAGAGACGTCGGCCTTCTCTCTAATGTAATGGAACTAGATGCCGCTCGGCTTGAGACGCTCGAAGCGCCCACCAACAAGTGAGCACGACCCTCTCGTCCATGAGTAGAGTTGGCGGATGTAGTTCGGTAGAAAGAAAATGCTTCCTACATGAAACTGCTCACAACAAGGCCTGTGGATTATCTTTTGATTTCTGAAAAGAGACATTGCTGTTCAGGTTTTCAAATGCAATTCTTTGTTGCTTCGAGCACCACAAGCCGAGCGCCATCTAGTTCCATTACATTAAGGAGAAGTCTCCAACACTCGCACCAAAACAATGTAGATTGATAACAAACACTACAGGTAAGAGGGAGAATATGTATTTTTGACTTTGGGGTGAACTGTCCCTTTAAGATAAGTATTATTACCATATTACCTATAAAGACAAATGCAAGTTAATATGTTATTGAATGCAATGGGATTCTCAACTTGCAGAATGATTTGCTGATCCTCCAACTCCTACTCAATTATGATTTCTACCAGAGTATGAAAATGAAGCTGGATGTTGAGAACTTCTCTGTCGGTTAAGGCTCCAGTTTAAATAAGTTTTAAGGCTCTTTTTTACCATGCAGGCCTGGCTCAGTCGATACTCCATCACCAACACGTCCTGCAGGCTCAGAGTTGCACCCGCCTGCAGATGCTTATGGGTGATTTTCAGGGACGTGGGAGACATCTTGGACAGAATCTGGAAGAGGAGACACAGGGAACTCTTCTGTGTGAGAGGCTTCAAACAGAAAGCACTGCTTCATTTGCTTTGAGATAAAGAAATTAAACTAATTCGGCAGATTGTGAAATATAATGAGGGAAAGCAGCGCGTTACTAAAGACAAAGATAGCTATGAATGTTTAATGTACGAGGCGGGACAGCGAGTCAGTGGTGTAGTAGTAACTGAGGAAGTGGGTTTATTATGAATATTTGATGCCTGAAGAATGAAAGCAGCAGGGCAATATTTGTTAAGCCTTAAAAACAGTTCTTCAATATGAACTTATTTAAATATTACAAATCAAAATTATAAACAGATAATATGAGATAAGAGCTGAATGTGGTACAGTATTATTAATCCTAGAGTGGGAGGGGGGGGGGGAATGTGTAATCTGGGGCATGTGCACTGTTACATAAGTTTATACGCCTTCCTCCCAGGTTTCATCTCTTTGGATCATCCGAGTGGAAATGATGTGAAAAAGCACCCTGTGGCGTAATAATGTCCGGAAAATGTAATAACATTTGCACTTCACCTGATGGAAAATGTAATAAAACCTATTAATGTAATAACATGACCAATAATGTAATAAAATGTCCCGACTGACTGTAACAACACTTTTACCGATAATGTAATAACTTTATTACATTAATGGGAATTTATTACATTTTCCGGTGGGTCAAAAAAAAAAAAAAAGAAAAAAAAAAAAAGGTTTAAGCACACTACTTGCCATCTGTTGTAACTTTCACATTCTACATAAAGCCTATTTTCAAACATGAAATCAGTGTCAGATGTTTTCAGTAGGCTAACATGACACTAACAGTATTATAATGTTGTATACTTCACTTTTCAGAGAGAGAAAAAAAAAAAGCATACTTTGTGACATTAACCGTTAACATTATTACATCATCAGTTTTGGGGAGGAAAAAGAACCACCTGAAAGATTTTACATTATCAATAAATATGTTATTACAATATCAGTAGGGACATTTTATTACAGTGTTGGTCGAGTTATTAGATTATCGCTTTTACATTTTCAAAAACAGGTTAGGTGCAAGTATTACAATTTCAGGAAATGATTGCATTATTGGGTGTCAGTGTTAGAAACATCATGGAAACGTTGTAAGATGAAGCTACTGTGGTCTTCTAAGAGCTCTGAAATCTAACAGGAGGGATTCTGGTCCAGCAGACAAGACACAAGTATAAGACTAATAACCCCATTCAGTGATTAAACGGACCACTCATTACTAACATATACTGCTAAAGCCAGTGTGGAGATATAATCTCTCCACCTCGTCCTGGGTCTTCCC
>CALSCE010010700.1:2492424-2502949 GCA_943593645.1 Bovichtus variegatus
TATAACTAACATCGGCCTACCTGTCAATATCAGACATGTGCTTGTCCAACACAAAAGGCTTGTCAGCATCCAGACTACTCTGTGGACAGAGAACAATCATCAACACAGACACTAAGACTGTGCGGCGTTCACGTGAAGACAGGTGATTATGGGCAGCTCCGTCACTATTTTAGGCTGTTCTGGATAGTTCAAGTTCAGCGTCAGTGGCATGGCTCACACGTGTCAGGATTCTAACCTGCTTCTGGTAGGAATCTAGCAATCTGGAGATGTCTTCAGCAGAGGGAGACTTCAAGTCCACCAGCTCCTTCTCCAGCTCTGGAATCTGTTGAAATAGAAGGCATGACATCGAAATTAGACTTAAAAATTCCTTGTAAACCTGCTTGTTTGTGTGCAGTGGACTTTTTTTTTTTTTCATTCTATAATTTTGAAATCAAATCAAAACACACGGATGCCGATGGCAAAAAGTGCCAAAAATGCCAAACTAGAGGCTGACGTCATTGTGACTACGTTAATACAGTCTACGCTTATCACTGAGGAAATACATATTTGAAGAAATGGCTACTCTGGATTGCCACATTTCTTGTTTTGTGGATTTGTGTGCAGGTTGTAACTAATAAGGCAGCCCTGCCACGTCACGTTTTGCATCCTCCAAAAATATTTTTCAATTTGCGTTTTTCACTCAATGAGAAAATAACACATAAATGCCATAGACATGGAGATGTTTCTTCCAGCCTTGTTTTTGGTCAAACTGCTGCAAGTTGTGCAAATAAACTAAATCCACCCAACTGCATCTGTCCTGAAAATCAAGGACACAGTTTTAAACAAACTGTGCTGCCGGCGCCAAATGCTCTGACCTCACGCCAACAGCGAGACACACACAGCCTGCCTCTGGACCAGCCAGTGTTTGTTGGCACCTTTAAACAAGAGTGAGCCATCCAGTGACTCAGCTTCCGGCTTACGAGTGGAGCTTTAACCCCCCCCATCACACTCCTGTCCGGCACTCTTCCCTGCAGCACCACTATCACACGCACAGTGTCTGGGCTGTCAAGTGGATTAGATAATGAATTGAAGGCAACATATTGGGAAAGTCCTGTTTGATGGGCTTGTCAAGTGCTGTCTGCAGTCTTGTGTAAAATACGTCTCAGCATTGAAAAAAAAATGACATACTGCCACTTTAAATTTAAAAAAAAAAAAATTATGTTGTGAGCACATTGAGCTGGATCTACTAACGTGAACTACGGTACCTTCTTAGATTCTACAAAGTGAGTGGCGACTCCAGCTCTCTGCACGTCGCGTCCCTTCAGACGGAAGCCCGTCAAGGCCAGAAACAGTCCCAGCTGCCCGCGGAGCCTCGGCAGAAAGTAGCCACCTCCCACGTCAGGGAACAGCCCTGTCAAAATACAACTGAAAACTTGAGCACATTCTTGTACAATACACAAGCACTTCATGACGCAACGTGAACACCCGTCAAAGTGTAATACAACATTTAATAACCACGTGTCTATAGCCAGATTTAGAAAAATTAGATAACGATATATATTCTGCAATAGTAATTTTTTTTTTAAACATAAACAAAACATCTTGATATGGATCCCTCTGAATTAGTTTAAAAGCTAGGAAAGTTTCCCAGAAATGTAGAGGGAATTCATTTTTAACACAGAAACATAGAAAACAAGTGACCAAGCATGTAGAGAATATTCAGCACCACCAACTAGGCGTGGAAATAACTTTTATTTATTTATTTTTTTGTTTTAAATAATTGATTGAGCTGGTTGTTTTTTAGATGAATCTATTAATCATTTAGTCTACAACACATCAGAAATCAGTTTCCTGTAGGTGATGGTGTGAAGGTCTCAAACCTTAAGACATCTTTGAAAAACAGCAAATTCTCATATTTGACACCATGAGATGTGTCACTTGTGCTTGAATAAAAATATTAACAATAAGTTGTTTATCTAAGCATTTGGTGCTAATTTTCTTTTGATGGACCAATGGATTAATCAACTAATTGCTGCAGTTCAATAACTAAATATTTAAACCAGCTTACTGCAGCATTGTTTTGCAGCGTGCGAAAAAAAAAAAAAAAAAAGGTCAGCAATTATGATTCTGAAAAATATACAGCCTTATTAATCTGTACAGAATTTATTCAGATTCAGAATCAGAAAACCTTTATTCGTCCCACAGCGGGGAAATATTGACAGCACTAGAACAGCAAAGGGACAGTGCAGATAAAAGGGCAATATAAAATAAGTACAAGTTAGAATAAAAAAACAACAACCTTGGTAAAATAAGTAGCAGCATAATACAGTAAGTGAACATGTGAGAGTAAAATTCGAAATAAGGTTTCCGTTAGATGTCAATGTTTCGGACAGGAAATGAGATTCCATGGGTCACAGTCGGGTTCTTGACAGCTTTTGTACCGTGACAAGAGGTGAGGTGGGGGGGGGGGGGATTATATGAGTTGACCTGATTGAAAATGTAATATCATAAATGTGACAGATTATGCCTGTTGTTCAGAATGTGAGCAGGGTCAGGTTAAATCAGTTAATCCCACCACAGAAGGGGTTAACGTGAGGGTCCAAAGTGTTTGTGTGTGACAGAGAGGAATGAGAGTAGTTATGAAGTATTATTCTAAACTTTATAAAACACACAAGACTGCTGTCAGTCATTTGTTCAGAACATTGGCCATCTTCACAGCAGACATTTAGACTTGGAGTTACAGCAAGGCACAGGAGGAACTAACTACCATTAATTGACACTAAACGTGACTTTGGTACTTTTTTTTTTTTTAGGCGTTCTTGTATGACAGTATTATGTACACTGTGTGTGTGTGTGTGTGTGTGTGTGTGTGTGTGTGTGTGTGTTGGGCGATAATGTTGCAGTCTGAGGATACACACAGTGGGAACAGCTTTTGTACTAAGCTCTTTTCACACATTTATCAAGTAAATGTGGAGGACGTTGTCGTCTTGACTTTGCACACCTGCATGCTTCAAACTGGGACAGTCCGTCCTCTGTAATCAGGCCCATGGATTATGTTTTATCCACCATGTTACTAGTGCTGCCTTTAAAAAGGGGGCCGTGTTTGCCGTGTTCACGAGAACAGTTCGTATGGATGCCCCCCTCTGTGACATGTAAGTTTTCTAAAGGCTCAGTGTTCACGGGTTGTGACTTCGTGTGTTTTTTTGACATTTTTCAGAAATGGCAGCGGCCATGGAAGTTCATTTTATGTTGGACGGTAAGTCAATATATTATAATTATCATTATTTTATAATATGTCAGAGGCAAATGTGTCACACCTTCATTATTTTTACCTTATTGACTTATCATACTATATATGGACAGGACCTCAATCATTTTTATGTTAGCGATTTATCGTTTATTTATGTTTCATTTGTTTAGAATATTAAACATTTTTCCCACATTCCAATTCCAATGTCTGAATATTCTTAAGAATTACAAGTTAATTTCTCTCTGAAAGGGTTTACTTGCACTATCATATTTACACCAGTGGCATTAAATGGTCTGAAAATGACAATAATATCTTATATTATTGCTACTTTTTCCTCGGACAATATTTCGTCCTACAACAGTAGCTATCGGGACAGGCCAAGTGAGGGTGATGTCAATCAAGCACAATCTATACGCGCCAATACAGTTCTGAGAGGAGGTCGAATCAGCAAATTAAACCACGTATGAACTTTATATATTTCATACACTTTACATACTTTATTCAAAGTACTTTGACTAAGTTAATTTCAGATATTACAGGACTCTTCCAGCACTTGAAACCACACTTGAGAGGACTCCACCCCATGATCAAGGCTCATGTAGGTTCTCGAAGAATCTGCAATCTCTGGCCTGGAAGCAAAGTGTCTTAAATAAAAACAATAGTGACATTAAGTGACCCCAGCAGCCCATAAGAGGATCAGCAGAGATTTCCTGCCTTCTTGCCAAAATGACTGGAGAGTCTTAAAAGACACAGACAGACTCTTGTGTGATTAATGAGCATTAATAATGCATTTGATGTGCTACTTCGCCAGCAAGTACTGAACAACACAAGGGTGTGCATGCATGGATTAGATAAAACTAGATACAAGACGCAGCAAGTCCTTCGTCTGGTCAATTGAGTCGTCGTCCCATTTCCTCCCACTCTTCATCGTGGCCTCGCCTTCGATAAAATCCCACAAACACGACACTCTTTTCCTCTCTGCTGACAACATAATCTGCAGACATCCGAGTCAGAGTCCACTGCACACCACCACACAGAGCAAAGAGTCAGCTGAAGATTTATTTTAGAGTCCGAGCCCAGACTGCACGGGAATAAAGCTCGGCGTGTGTGTGTGTGTGTGTGTGTGTGTATATGTGTGTGTGTTTGTGGATGCCATGAGTGTCCTTGGAAGTTTGCGAGTGTGAGGGAGTGAGTGCACACAAGTGAATTTATCAGAAAAAGAACAAATACACATTAAAGCTGCAGTAAAATTGATCAGCCTTCTGCTCAAAATACTCAAAGCATTTCCAACGCATCACTTGATTCCAACCCAAATATAATCAGATTCGGTCTGTTCAGCCTTTAAACTGATCATCGAAGATGCTCCAGGTCCACCTCAATATCCATGAGTCATCGTTATGAAGGGAATACACTGACCGAGGAGAGCCTGAGAACATTAGCTGTTTGGTTACTTCACTGGCTCTTTCCTGCCACAAAACCAGCGTGATTAATGCTTTGGTATAGCAGATTCCTGCGTGTAATTCATATACAATTTTGTGTACATACAATTAAAAAGCTGGGATAAACCATCTTGATTTAAGTGACAACCGTCTAGTTCATGCCAACGTCAGCTGTTATTCATTGGTTGTTAGAGATTTGTTACTAATCTCATCAGGGCCTCAGGAGACTGCCATCTGTCCACAGGGGTCAATTAGCTAAAGAGCACACTAAACACTTGAACTCTGCGGCCATTTAGTTACTGATAAAGTAGAATTATATTATGCATCATTGCACGTTTTCGCTGGTATAAATGAAAAACCACACAAAACATTGGTCTTTTCCTGAGCATTGACTTATAAAATGAAGGAATCTCTCCCGTCTGGATAATTGTTTTTTTGGTCATCCTCCTAAAACACGGACAAAATAAAAATATAGTGAATGCACCATTGACCTTGGCAGAGGTCGGCGCTCAGCGAGGGCCATTCTAGTTAAACACGTGTTTGGTGCAATAAACCTTCATTTTTTTTTAGTTTATAGCAACAATTCGCTTGGAATTATCAATGGGGCAGCAGGATTTTGTAAAACCAATGACGCAATACGACTATATAAAGATGATACCATACCACTGAGAGTCAAAAAACAACGAGACACTGAATTTTGAATCACCCAACTCTCCAAACCTGAAGACGCACACTGACCAAGGTGGCACCTGGTGGATCAAACACTTTGGTCTACACTACAATAACTCGACAAATATTGGCTTGCCATCAAATCTTCTATGACATTTATGGTCATAATAGATTGAATCCTACTTAATTGGATGAAAATGAATTGGTCACACCCTGAATACATCCGAAACTAGAAGGGCGACTGGAGAGCGCAGACATCTCGCAAAGTTGACGCAAGTGAAGGATAATGCGTGAATCTTCCCCATGATTTGGATCCGCTCCAAAATGTAATGGGTTCTCCCTTCGCCCGTGCTACGCCCTTCCAACAAGTTTCATGCAAATGGTCAGTTTGTTTGATGTCCGCGATGGTTGATCCACCTGCATCTTATCGCCCTCCCATTTAAAGAAGAAGGAACTGAGTAGACACATATTTGTGGTAATGAGACACCCTGCCCTCAGAAATCCCCCATTGTTATCAGGACGAGGTCATGTATCATATGCTGTGCTGAATACAACTCATCTACTCCTCTGTGTGTTCTTGCCCAGCTTACCGTACACAGACCTCATGTCTCTGTATGCATATGAATTGGATTCAGCTGGGTTAGCAACTGAAATCACGGCTCCTACATAATTAATTGTCTAGATACTTCCTCACACTGATGTGGGCCAGCCACCCCCCCCCCCCACCCACCGCTCCCTCGAGGAAGACAGGAGTTGGTGCAGCTGGTCAGTCTTACCGATGGCAGTCTCTGGCATGGCAAACAGCGTCGTCTCAGTGGCCACCCGAAACTGTCCAAGAATTGACAGACCTACGCCCTGCAGGTGGAGGAGAACAAGGTTACAAAAAAATGCATATATAATTACCGGCTTGCAGCTGTGTGCCTCCGCCAACTAGTCAAGTTGCAGTTTACATCCATGTCGGTCTAAAATGTCATCACTTCATAATTTTATCCAATTAAGACATTTGTGTGACATTGTCATAGTTAGTGTATGGATTCTTAAGTTATGACCAGTTAAGTTATGTTTTGTGAGGTCACAGGGACTTTGACCTTTGACAACCAAATTCTAAATCAGTTCATCCTCGAATCCCAGAGGACGTTTGTTCCAAAGCAGAAGAAATTCCCTCAAGGCGCTCCTGAGATATCGCGTTCACAAGAATAGGACGAACAGATCGGCCACGGCTGCCGCCGCGGAGGCATGAGAGATAAAAATAAAAAAGATCAATAATATGATGAAAAGAGGAGAAAACAGAGTCCGAGGAATACACTGAGGGGGGAAACAGGGCATGGGAAAAACATCAATAACTGAGAGGCACTGAGCTGAAGTTTGAGATGGGAAATGCTGAAATTGAAGAAAAATAAAAAGTAAGCAGGACGAGCCGGCGTTAGTGTGCGTGTGATTTATGTGTGTGGCTCCCAGCAAGGGGAGAGGTGAAGGCTAATGAGCAGTGTTGCCAAAGGACATTTTCAGTACACTTAGGACTCTTATGTGTGTGTGTGTCAAATTATAAAGGTTACCATGGAAACAACATCCACTTGCAAACATCCTCCACTTCTACACATAAAACATGTGGATACACAGACAGGTGTGTTGTACTGCCTGTGACCATGTAGTTCACTTCTGATGAAATACTTCCTTTAAAGAACGATTCAAACTTTAACTATCTTTTTAGGGGTGTCCGACACTCGTACACAGATCAGCCTGATTTCACATCGCAGTGAACAGAAATGCAGCAAGGCATGATGGGACGATATGAAAAATATGTGTCACGGTTATCCTGTCCAAAATAATTGTGATTCACGACATTATCCCGATAGTCATCAAAATGGCACTGAAACATACTGGAGTCCATTTTGTTAAGAAATAAATATGTTAATTGCGTTACAGATAGGACACACATCTTTTATTCGTTGTGAAAAACAAACAATCAAACAATAAGATTATCACAAATCATAACGTCCCCCTGGGGTAAATAAAAAAAATATATATAGTAATATTCCTTTATTTATAAAATCAGGCTCTACTCTTCACTAGACAGCATTTTCACTCAAATGAGGATATTTACGATTATCCTGATAATGGAAATTCGCCAAGAACAACTTATTGTGAGTGGATTTGATCCTGATCCGTGATAAAATCCGACATCGTCCCATCCCTCACAGCCGCACACAGACATAGAGAGCGGCCGCTGCTAATGACTGATTGCCTGGGAAAGCGTACGCACCATGAAACAACAAGCTAATCTCACAAGAGTTTGTCACGCATGAGTGAACAATAAACAAAGTCTAAACAACATTTCTTAATGACAAATCACACAAAGCTATTAACTCATGAATTTATTGAACTTCTCCTCATCATGTTCTGCTACCCTGCTGACGAGACGATGGCAAGATGCTGGATGGCTGAATAAAAGTAGTCAATTCATTTATAAAGTGGGTGTCATCAAAAAAAAGAAATACAAAAAAAGAAAAGAAGACACAGCAAAGATGGATACTGTACTCAGCTCCAGACAAATAAATAAATAAAAAGATGATACATTCTGTTCCGTTTCTGGACGGGCTGGGATCCAAGAGCAAAAAGTAATCACAATACTTCACCGACCGTCAGTATTCTGGAAGATTTCTTATTAATTAAGTCATCATTTGCAGACGGAGGGACATGTTGTGACATATGTTGTGGAGGAGCAGGGAGAAATCCAATACATCAGACTGGTGCTGATTAACGACCGTGGAAGGTCTATAGGTCGTGAACTGGAGGCTGGACAGAAACTGGTGATTTATTTCTTCACATATTGGTGTCATTGTCCCGGCGCGTAAATCTGCTTGTGCAGCTGGACATCACATATGGCAAGAAACATTTCTCTGTTGCCAGTTCGCTGCAATTCTGTGCCGCCCCACGATACACGTGTCTCAGGCTTTGCATTGAGATGACGTCACGCAGCTTTACAGCTTTTCTAGGCTCCGGGAAACGTTTACAAATATTTAATCTCAAGGTTTCGTTTTTTTCTGGGCCATGTTAGGCGTCTTGTCCACAGTTTAAAGTCGCCTCTTTTACTAACAGCGGATGATATAGGATTTTATCACGAATCACAAAACATTTGATCATGGTGAATTTCAATAAATCGGGATAATGTGCGACTTATCGTGGTAGAGAAGTTAAAAATAGAGCCTGATGTAAAAAATTAAAGGAATTATCATGTAAGGAAGAACAAACCCTCACAATGTTGCTTATTTAAAAACAATTATTTATGCTTTGTTTCATTTATTATTGGGATAATATCGTAAATCGCAATCATTTTTGGCCAGGATAATCGTGACATGTTCAGATCGTCCCATGCTTACCGTCTTTCTTGCAGAGAGATAAATGAGGATCGATACCACTGTCAAATAAGAACGTAGACACAGCAGACGATTAGCTTAGCATAAAGACTGGAAACAGCTAGCCTGGCTCTGTCAAAAGGTTAAAGAAATGCCTACCAGCAACGCTATATAACACTAAGTAAAACTAAATATTATGTTTGTATATTTCGTACAGAATGAGAGTGTGAAATTGACGAGTTGTTTATGTTTATGTGGTGGACTATTCCGTGCATATTTCTCAAAATGTTCCCAAAACTATTGCTACCTGGTCAAAAATATTTAGAATGTAGTCGCCTTTATTGCTTGCTAGTCTTACCCTGGTTAGATCCTAAATGTCCTTCCCATGCCAGATAGCTGAGGGATGTCATGTTCCATCTGAAACTAGAAAATATTAAATGTACTCTACTCTATATTCTCTTTTAAAAAAGATCACAGTGGATTTGTTTGTTGCAGCGCTATGGTTGGCCACAGGAGGCTAGTCATTCTGAAAACAGTATGCATATCTGCTCTGTCCACGTCCTGTGCTCAAAGTCAGTGCACAAAAGTTATATTTCTCATTTCTCATTTTAAATGGCGTCCCATACAAGCAGCCAGACACACTACACAAACAGTGCCATGGAGAAAAAGAACCAACATTTCCATCCAAAATAAAAAGCTTTCTAGATTCCTACAAAAACAGCCAGCTCGCTCCTTTTCCAGCTTAGCTAGGAGAAAAGGAAAAACTCCTCACCACAAAAACAAAGCAAATCTTAACACATAAGTAATACAAAACCGTCGTAAATAACATTGCTTCTGGAATAGATAAAGTACAAAGAAGATATGCAGCTGAGAAGCTATCGCAAGGGCTTTAAAGTGAAGTGCGTTTCCCTCGCAACCATCTGAAGATTCAACGTTTCCATCTTCGGCCCACTTCTCCAACATAAGCAGCAGCAGAATTAAGATTCTTCAGTGGATGAAAGTAGCACACAAGAATGTAGACAACCTGAAGATGCATTTGGGCTCATAAAAGATCAATACAACTGTGTGTAGATATGTAAAGGATGCCACCTGCTGAGGGCTGGATCACTGCCAACATTAGTGAAAGTGTGATGACAGTTGCCAACCTGTCTGCACCTTGCTCTTAGCGAACAGAGGCATCGAGACCTGGAGGGCTGTGCGGGGTTCGCCTTAAGGCTGTGTGACAAACGACCACCGAGGATTAAAAAAAGATCTGAGCACCGGAGACTAAACAGACTGCCTGCAGTCGTTTCTCTTCTGAAAGAACCAGATCCCAAAACAAAAGAGACAGACTGTGACTTCTGTCAGCTTAGGACATGAGTTACATGATGACTGGGCCTTGGCAACACGTCAGCACTTCAGGCAGAGCAAAGACAGGCACTGGGTTCATTTTCTCACAAATCGAGTGAGCTTTGTAGAGTGGAAATAGGAATTCAAAAGATGTTTAAATCCCACTACCGAGCATACCCCTGGCTGTCTGCTACATGTCCCATGCCTGCCTCAGGTCCACTGAATGTCCACCTCTTTGCCCGTCTTTACATTAGCCGGGTTTTATTTATTATAATTTTTTGTTATATTTGTTGAAATACTCTTTAAATCCTGACAGCAATCATTAAATCCCCCAAATTCTTTTATGGTATCTGTGGCTGTCGCAGGACTATAGTAAGTCTGTAAATGAAGTGATAGGACGTTCGACCTGCCTGTCTACCAGCCTGTCTACCAGCCTGTCTACCTGCCTGTCTACCTGCCTGTCTGCCAGCCTGTCTGCCAGCCTGTCTGCCAGCCTGTCTGCC
>CALSCE010010700.1:2527477-2542815 GCA_943593645.1 Bovichtus variegatus
TATATATATATATTATATATATAGTTTGGTTAATATTTCTTTCTTTTTTTCAATATTTTCTCTTATTTTTCCATTTTAATTTCTCTTACTTCGTTTATGTATGCACTATTATACACCAAAGCAAATTCCTTTCATGTGAAAAACCTACTTGGCAACAAAAGGAATTCTGATTCTGAAGACACAACCGCCTCATGTTATTCATTATGTTGCAGCCTCCACTTCCCTCATTTAAATCTACACTACACGACCCAGAAACGACTTAATGTTAGATATCCCTCATGTACGCACTAATGTCGGCAGAACTGGTTTCAGGTACTTTGCACCTTTTGAACGGAATGAACTGCAAACTGCACTCAAACTAGAGTCTGGCGTTCCACTGGGAGATGTCAAAGATTTATTTTCGGATGTTTTTTATGATGTGTAGTTGTGTTGTTTCTATTTTCCTGATGTGTTCATCTTGTTCTCAGGTCTACCTTGACAAATAGATCTTAATCACAATGAGACTGCCTGATCAAATGAATAATATAAAATAAAAATAAAAATACTGCTATATGTTACATGTACATACATGTTACTTGTGATACAAGTGCATACATAGCGAGATATCTACAGCTTGGCTCTGGTCCAACACACACAAACATAAAGCATGCAGCTCGATGTTTCTGTTAGAAATTTGTCCTCTGCGCCCTATGTGTGTTCATTGTTGGACAGGCAGTGTAATGTAATCAGGAGATATAACTTTCTGAAGAGTGCTGAAAGACTTTCAGTTAGAGCGGTCTGTCTTTGTGTGCCGACTGCTTTGTGATGCTAACCTTTGTTCACACATCAAGAAAACTGAAATCCCTTTGAACATTTTGTCATTCACAGACACACTTATCTTTATGACGATGACACCAGTCCATATTGTTGTGCAAGTACTGGTGCCCTGGCATTTAAAGATGTGCAGTCTGCATTTGTTCCACCTCAGACTTTTGTTAAATACAGACAAACCCAAGGCCTGGTTCTGTTCTAAAAGGAAGTAGGTGCAAACAGCTCTTCCCTGCATCTCGTTTTCACAAGGCACCCCTATTGAGATTGTAACCACTAAGGCGTTGCAGCCTCAGCAGTGCCCAGGAGGTGAACTGGTACCAGTCCACACTCAATCGGTTCCCAAGTCAAGTCCCTATGGACTGAGCTACTGGCGCCCTTGCCTCACACTTTCTTGCCTCCTCTGGAGTATGGGGACGCCATTCATCACAGAGCTCTGAGACTCATAACCGGCTGTAAACACCTCATGCACCTTTGTACGCTGTATTCTTTAGTCAACTGGTCATCATTATCCATGCTCAGATCTTTGCACTGATATAACTTCATCTAGAAATCCATCATTGACTGCTGCACACATATTTATCCACTTACATGTCACGTAAACAGTGTAACTCTACCAGAGCTCCATCACTCTGTCGGCAGACTGAGCTTCAGTTAGCATTTAGCTTCGAATTCAGCAGTAGCCAGCCGGTGCAGCAAACTTTCTGTTGCTGCGGTTACACAGGTAAGACCCAGTGTGCCACCAACCCGCTGTGCTGGCTGTAATCGAGTTGCTGCGGCTGCTAACTGAATCTCGCAGAGCTGCAGAGTGCGGGGTCCTCTCCTGGCCGCCGGGAGGACGAGACGAAGGTTCAGGTCGTTTTCTCATTTGTGCCACTTTGGATTTAGTCCAATGAACAAACTGTCAAACGTACCGTAACACGGACCGTAACATAACACGGAACGTACAGCTCCCAGTTAGTGTCACAAACACAAACAAGATTAGAAGATAGCAGTGGTATTTTTGAGAAGTTTGGTCAACTTTTACATATTGTTGTCCTGCTGTAAGTAAGGAGTTGGCTTTTCTTTTTTATCATATATTTATATATATTATATAACTACATTTACATTAGATTGAATGTAGTGAATGGAGCCAGTAGTAGAGGTGTATTTCTTTGGAGGTGTTTTTTCTTTTCTTTTTTACATTACATTAAATGTGTGTACATAATAGAACAGGATAATGAAAAAACAGTATGGACAATCAAAATGGTAAAAAATTATTGTAATGTAATGTAAACTTAAATGAAGAATATGGATGGAGGCTAAGCAACTTCCAGGTGTACAACAACCTCTTCTCCACCATGGAACCTGGGGAGAGGACAGTCACACAGAGGAGCACCTTAGAGAGTCTTTAGGGATTAAAGTCTCAGGTTAAGACTTTTAGGAAGTCACATCGCATATCTCAAGTCAAGCCTTTGGAAGTACAGTAAATAAGTCCTCATTTTGACAGGAATATTTGAATATATGTATATATATTTTTATCTTGAAATTCAATTTGAACTCTGCACCACACAGCCCCTGTCCTCCTTCTCTAACATCAAATTAAACACATAGGGTACCGGCTCGACCAGTTAGTCTTGTTTTGTCAATCACAGGATCATATCTCTGCTGTGAGCTGCAGTGAACCACTGTGTGCTTTTGTGTCACCTGTCACTACACCTCAGCAACACACTCCGAGAGAAACACACTCCGCTGCTATTTGATGACTGTCATATGCAATAATGCATTGAGAACATTCCCCCACACACATGTATTAATCTATAAAACATCTCAAAACAGACCTCATGACTACGCCTTTAACTCCACTTTGAATCAGGTTCAATTAACAACAATAGTGGTCAAAGGGCAAACACAGTGCTCATGTAAGTGAAGAGTGAAATTTAGAGTATACAGTATACAGAACAAACTGGGACATGCCTTAAGTGCTTACAGTGGGAATGATTCACTAGGACAATCTATGGAGTTTTGTATATTTTGCCGGTGCACCTGCGCCTAAAAGTTAGAGAATCAGCTCTGCTTCCTTCTCTCTAGCAACTGTACAAGCTCAAGCTTGTACTCAAGCTAACAGTACAAATACGACCAATGCAGAGGGAAGTGGTGCAAGGCGTTGCTGGAAAATGTGTCTGCTCCATCAACTCCCTCAGTCTGAATAATGGTTCAATTATTGCCCATGTACTGGATGTTTCAAAGGTAGTCGACATGTTTACCCTGTGAGGCCGCCACGATATTTTTGTCTCATCAATCCAATGAAACGTGCTGTGAGGAATTATTTTTCTAAATAGAAGAATTGCTTAAATTTCCATACAGTGTGTGCTCTGTGTTTGGCTGAGCACAAACTTCACAAAAAGTGAAGCAGGCCTGGTATAGTGTAGGTGTAGATGGCCAAGTACATTATCCAGTCAAGATAATATTATAGAAAAATTATTTATTCTCATTGTAAAATGGTAGGTAGGGATATAAGGCAACGTGGACGTCAATGTTTTTATTATATGAATTCATAAATCAGAGCACACTAACTGCTTCCTTGGACAGCTGCAGGTTATCACAACATGTTTTGAGGGAGTAGCTCTGGTGGAAGAGCTGCGCTGGAATGTCAACACAGAAAGAAATTCAAAGAATGAAATGCTGTTACTTTATCTGATAGATTCAACTCTGAAAACACAGCTGAAGTGTTCAAAAGTCCATAAAGGGGAGACATTCGGCATATTATGCAGGCTGACAAACAGAAAAAAAGATACATTATCACTCATTGTCTGAACTCTGTGGCTGTTGTCGCATTTTACTTAAGTTGAAGACATTCAGTTTTCTTATCGTGGCACATAGTCTGATGCGCCTTTATAAAAGTCTTCACAGCTTCCCCTTCCCAGCCAATGGACTGCTGGGATAAAGTGTTGAGAAGCGGCCAAGGGTCCAGACCGTGAAGACGTTTCTGTAGGAGGTGTAGCTGATAGCACAGCTCTTGTTAAACACACCTGCAATATTCTCCTGAGGAGGGGAAGCACAGAACATCACATATCAAAGCTCACATTATATTTCATACCGTCATTGGATTCATTTGCTATTAGTTGGAATACTGGCAGCGCAAGCATACCTAGTGTGTAAGAAGTGTAATTAATAAGATATATGGGACTCAGAGACTCACCTGTGGCCAGTCTCCATTGGGCAGCTGGTTGTCAATCAGCAGCTGCACTCCTCTCTCGATGGCCCGCCTGTCAGGATGCCTGGTTTATGCACACAAGAGATTTGAGTGAATTACTTTTGTTTGGATTCCGTTCAATTCAATTTGATCAGATTCGACTCCTTTCGTAGTGCGGTGAATAAACTGTACAGACACATTAAACAAGACAGCATGCATGCGATCAAAGGCGGCAGCAAATAACCTAGAAAAGGTCATTCAGTAGAGCGCCGATCTGCACCAGGTGCGTCTCCCGCTCCCCTCCCAAAGATAACAAAAATGTCAATCACAAGGTCGCCTGCCCTAAAGCAAACACTACTTTATCGTCTATTTTACTGTAAATGGGACCATCATTTACTAATGAACATCATGCTGTAATAAAGAAGACTTGAAACGATAAAGACCATAAACTCATTAGGAAAATGTTTACTGAGGTAATAAATCAAGGGAGAAGTCGGGCCATTTTCTCATAGACTTCTATACACCTAGACTTATTTTTGAGTCACCCCCTGATGGATATTAGAGAGAATGTAGGTTTAAGGCACTTCCACATTGGCTTCACTTTTCAGAGCTAGAGGTTGCTGCCTGGGACACATGCAGCCACTTTCTTAGTAAGTCTCCACAGCATCGATTAGTTTAGCTGCGAGGTTGTCAGCTGTGTGTCTGCCTGGCATAACATTATTCTTAGCAACCGAAGTGAGCAAAAACTCAGGCTAACTTTAGGTGGGCTGACCTTTAAGGTGGACCAAAGATTGAGTTGCATTGTAATCCCGTGTAAAGTCCAAGCCTTTGAGTTGAGCCCCGCTTTACCTGACAGCCATGAGGCCTAACAAAGCCCAGCAGGTGTTGTGGATCTGAGCGCCGCTGCTCTGGACGTAGCGCCGCTGCTCGCAAGACTCAAAGTCCTCCCCCCAGCCTCCGTCTGGCATCTGCCGGTCCAGCAGGAACTGACAAGCTTTCTGCACCTCCACACACACATCCCTGGTAACAGAGTGCAGCAGTGTGTTTAAGTATGTAGTTAGTATGTATTAGTATTAAGTATGCAGGCTCTGAGTTCATGGATGTCGTGATATGTGGCTTGGCAAGTTAAGGAGCTCACTGTGGCTGAGGCGTCAAAAGAGATACTCATAGTTCAGTGTAAAAATTCAGTGATCAGTGTTTGGAACTCTTACTCATCCTTGTAGACGTGACCCATACAAGCAAAGGCTTCGAGGCCAAACCATATTCCATATGTGAAGCACACTGCCCAGGACCTGAGCACAAAAGGATTGTTTTTGTATTAACCATGACCTGTCCATTAGGTAGGATATCAGGCAGTAAAACAGGAAGTGTAGTCTCACCCTTCCCACGATCCATCAGGCCTCTGCACCTTCCTGCAGTACTCCAGTCCTTCTCTCAGAGTGGACCTGAAAAAGAAATCAATTAATGGTGATATACCAATTAACACATTAATAGAGAACTTTCACTTCTTCCCTCCAGAGTTTCAAAGATTCCTCCCAAACTTTAACGAGAACTGTGAAAATATTTAGTTACGAATTTCTTTGTGTCGCGGCGTTTCTTTTTCTTTTGTAGATCTCTCCGCCTTCATTTCTTTTCAAACTATTTCAGACTTTAAAGTTATGAAACAAAAACTTGATAGCAAGAAATATGATTTGAATACATCTCAGTTTGAAATGAGGATTGTGCACGTTTCATTCATTCCATCAGATTAAGAATGTCGTGCCGGTATTGATGATATGAATGAAATATTGATATCATGTTAATAATACACATATCATAATATCATGTAAATAATCCAGCGCCACTTAAATGTACAACTAGGGTTACACACTCTTTTATTTCTTTTAAATTTCTATTGATATCACAATAATATCTTATTGTGTAATCTTCTGGCAGTGAAAATCAGATATTGGGACAGCCATACATCAGATTATTGAGAAGTTTCTGTCCCAGTCGGTACTTAAAACGTACATTTGTGTGTAGTATACCTGATCTCGTCAGCACGGTGTTCAGGGTAGACCTTCTGGAAGTGCCTCAGAGCCTGCATGACTGCTGAGGTACATTCAACATAGGTATAATCTATCATGATGTCACCTGTGGGGGTGTGTGTGGGAGAGAGAGAGGGCAAACACTGTAACTAATAAACATCACATTTCACAACACACCCACTGCATCCTGTTTTTAAGAAGGGAAACGTGACAAATCTTTGCCCTTCGATTAAAAAAAATAAATATTGCCATAATATTGCAACACATCTAGGGGTGTCATGGAAAAAGTTTTCTGGCCTTTGAATGTCGAAAGGGGAACGGAATGTCATGTTTATATGTGGCTCTTTGTTCCCTTTTTCACATCTGCATTTCTCAGGTTGAGTAACCGCTGAGCAGTTAACGTCTGCGAGTTCCACCGTGCACCAACGTGGATTATGCTGTTATTATGACGTGAAACTTTCTGTGATTCCACAAAATGAACTCAGTGACCTTTTACGTCATTCCTTTTTATTATTAGTTTGTAATTATATAAATATAAATATACATATAAATTTAATAACAACATACAGCAGATGTAATAGTGTAGTGTTTCAAGACTGAACATGTCTGGCAGTGAAGTGCTTTTAATACTGATAATACTTTAGTACTGACACTATGGTGTTGGCAACAGACCTACCAAACACCTCGGAGGGGTTGAGCAGCTCCAGCAGTCTCCCTCCTCTCTTAGTTTCATATGTGGCGAATCCACCGTCGGAGTTTTTCATGGTCAGCAGCTACAAGGAGACGATAGACACATGGTGAAGGAGCTGTAATGCTAAAAGACTGTAGTCGGAACATTTAAATATCCTTCTTACCTGGAATTGTATTTAAATATTACAGTATATTTCCCACATTCCTGCCTGGAAGACGCTTGTAATACGATTACATAGACCCCGTAAGTGGACCATACCATTTCTTAACGTTGATTGTTACTTGAACGTCTGTCAGGCTGCCTCACTGCAAGCCAATGGAGACACTGTAGGTTAACGTAAGGAGCGTAAATACACTTAACTTTCTTGCCTTCAGAGTTTCTGTTACTTTCAAGATTGAAACATTAGCCTTGCTACTACTTAAAGGCATAGACCACCCACAAATCTAAGTTTGTCAGCTATTTTCCTGCCTTAAAAAATTGTCTCCTAGAAAGAAGAATCCATATTCTACAGGATCCACTCCATAGAAGCCATATGTTTCTCACTTCTGGATTAATGGATAAGATCGGATACAGAGTCCTATCTTATCCATTAATTTTGGTATTGGGACAAGTGCAGGATTGACAATGAAGAATGTTGAGACTTTTTTCTATTAGACTATTTTCATAGAAGCTGAATTTGAGAAAGATGACAACGGTGGTATATTTCTGTGCTTCGACTACCAAAAAAAAAGACTTAAGGTCATGGGAATATGAAACTTCATGAAAAGCTAAGTTAGTATTCCCGTCATTTATTCACTGCAGCCTCACCACATTGACAGCATCACACAGGCGCTCTGAGGTGACAGGCTGACCGATGGAGGGACAGAGCTCCTGCAGCAGCATCACTGACTTCAGGCCCTCCGCTGTGCAGTCAGCCACAATCCAACCACAGTCGCGGGTACTGAAGGGGAAGCCTCCCTGACAAGGAAGAACGCAGGGACAAAAAGTGCATAAACATACATAAGTCTTTGATTTCACATTCATTTGAAAGTGTTAAAAAGCAGTTCTTGTGTGATATTAGTTTTACCTTGTTCATCTGTCTGTAGTACTTCTGGTACTCAGGAGGATTCTCAGGTATCTGTTAGAGTGGGAATCACTTTTATGAAAGCAGTTCATATTACACTGTTTTGATCTTAAGCAGACCTGCTTTTTTTTTTTACCAAATAATCCAGTATAATATTAAGATATGTGTTTTATTCCTGCTTGATAATGAAAAGCGTGTAACTGAGATGTTGGTGGTACCTGTGTGATGGTGAGAAACTGATGGGCATCTCGGAGGCACTCTGCCAGTCTGGAGTTATCTTGGGCTCCAGCCTGAAAGTCCCCAACAAACAACTCATTATAATCAGCTACTGCTATATTATACTTTAAAAAAGGATTCTATGCCAAGTTGAAAACTGATGTAGTGACAATGGTGACATTTCTATTTCTAAGATTTGAGAGTAATGTTTGTTTCTGGCTCAGAACTTGCCTGGTCCGCAGCCTATCTAAAAAGGGACAACAATTTTCTGTGTCTCCTGGGAATTTTATATCTATGGAAGTTGACATGATATGTGGGGTCCCACTGGGGTCCATACTGGGCCCATTGCTGTTCAGGCAACTGGTAAATGTGGCTCGTAGGCCACATGATCCAGAAAACACATTTTATGTTATCTTAATTGCTCTGATGTCATACAGTTATACTTATCCTGTCCCCTGAAACAGAAAAACCAACAAGTAAAACCAACAATTAATAGTTTTTACGGGGGGGGGCGTGTGGGATAGTTGTGTGCCGTGTTAGTGTGACCTTTAGATGTGATGGTAGGAGTTTATTTTTGGTATCTTTGGAAAGAACCAGGCTAGCTGTTTCCCCATGTTTCCAGTCTTTGTGCTAAGCTAACCATCTTCCATATTTTTTTTAGAAGCTGAGTGGGGGTGTCTGGCACAACTTCACCTACTTCAAAGGTGCGTTACCTCAAGGAAAGCTTGTACAGCAAAACAAGTATCCCAGAGTTGAGATCCATTGGTCCCCTGCGCACAACAAAAAAGGAGAAAGTGGTCAAACACTCAGAATAAGAATATAAACGGAAGTTAAAAGTTGATTTTGTTTTAAGGTTGTTTTAAGTCCATCCATATGTGTTCCGCCACTTATCTGCACCATAACCGGCTCCTTTCATTGGAAAAAAAAAAGCAGTATTTCTACTCAGAGTTCCTTCAGGATATCAGAGTTGCTCAACCTTTCCTAAACTTGAGTCATTAGGGTGAGACACCTTTATGATTTAACTTTGTACAGCTCCAAAACAAACTACATCTGTTCAACCGTTTACTGTCAGACTCGATATATAAAAAGGAGCAGAGAACAAATTCTTACCTGCATTTTCATGCCATCTAATCCCAACCTGGAACACAGAGAACTTACTGTTAGTTTATCTGTTGTGTACTTTCTTGAACGTCTTTGGTTACGGATCAAACAGTTTTCAATATTACACATTATATATGTATGTATATATATATATATATATATATATGTCATAATATAAAACCTTAGTCTGATCAGTGGTGGAACAGAAGTTTGTTTTTGTTAGTACAGCACACTGACCAGAGGTAGTCTGGGATCCTGGACACGTGCTCCTGAAAGACCGCAGAGGAGGGTCCATCAACATGCCAGCGAACCAGCATGTTGATGGTCTTGGAGATCTGAGGAGAAAGGACAATGCGTCATGTTCACACCCTCCATTTCTTTTACAGTGGCAGTTGAAATAGGGGTATTTGAAAATCTTTGGAGATAAATTGTCGTGTTTTTTTTCTTTTCTTCCTGTGTCAGACATACACATATCCAACACTCTATTCAATATGTTTCCTTTGTTTCGTGTATCTGTGTATACACTACCGGTCCAATGCTGATACATTTCGTGAAGCGGTCGTCAGCCTGGATGTGTTCATATAGTTCTTTGACAGCCTTTCCTCTCAGTGTGGTGCTGTGGTGTGCCTCGTACACATTCAACACCACTGCAGGGCAACAAGAACAGAGTCACAAGGTTAAGGGAGGGATTTACAGAGCAACTTTTAGGGGAATTCCAATGAAAAACATTTCTTCATCCTATTGCCAGGAATATGCCAAATGTTTTTTTCCCCCCATCTATTTTGTCTCACGTGAGCGCATTGCTAAGCTCTGAAGCCCTGACAGGCAAGAGAGACTTTTTCTTTTTTTTTTCTGGTAATACATTTTCTAAGTCTGATCTAAATTGTTATCTCTCCTATGGGTATGACTTAAATGACCAGTATTTAGGGGGATCTTTAGGGCTGAAATATAATATAATATTTATTATTATGTTTTCATTAGTGTAAAATCACCTGAAACTAAGAATGGCTGTGTTTTGTTATCTTAGAATGAACGGCAAAACTTGTTTTTGCAGCTGTTTCACAGATGAAAAAACATTTAAGGAACTTAGAAGGATTATCCTGGCAAAACAGTTTTTTTCACTTGTTCTTAAAGGTCCAATGTGTGTGTAGGATTTAGCGGTGGGGGTCATTGTTCTAAGTTGCTTTTCGGAAGAAAGACAACACTTTGGCACGTGAACATTTTGTTTGTTGTTGTTAAATTGATTTTGGCTACAATAGGCTGACATGCACCACTACCCCGTGTTCTAAGCAGTAATAAAAGCATTTATGTTTTTCTCACATTAATGTTACATAACTTGCTAAGGCACAAAACTCACGTGCCTCTCATGGCTTCTATACTAATCTGCAATGTGCAAAACATTTGAGTTTCATCACCGTCAGAAGTGTTGAATCACAGTTAGAAACTGTCTGAATGGTCATTATGTGCTTCTGCGGGTGATGGTTTGTCATCATGGTACCCAGGGTGCAGTGCACACTTACTGTAGGCGACAGTGAGCAGTGTGCTGTGAGGGGTGTACATGTCACATGCTGCAACATTGTTCCTCTGAGCAGGCCAGTTAATGGAGGCATAGTCCTGGACATAAAGCTCCTGGAAAACAAAGAGCAAGGCAACATTTGGTTATGCAAATCTATAAACATAGTGTGTGTGCATGTACAGTGTATCTTATGTTTATCTTATATCTACAGATAAAGTGGTTCATATTTCATTTCAGATCAAGACTGTCAAAATAAAAGAGAAAATGCATCGGGCTGCTCCCTCTGCATAGTTTAGAGGTGGATCACAGAAAAGGAAAATCCCACCCTGGATACTCCTCCACTGATATACAGACGAGGGTTTTTTATTTGTCATTCAGCTGCATATCATCAGTCTGTGATGTTGATAATGATAGATTCAAGTGTTTCTTTTGGGAAAAAGTACTGTTATTTTGAACCTCTTTTGCCAAAAGTGTCTTTTGAAAATCCCCAAACTTGCCCACCCGTGAGGCATTAATACACAGCACGTTTTTCCAGTACAAAAAAACTTTAAGAGTTGAAGTGATAACCTAAAAAGAAGTGTTATGACTGAAGAAAGCCTTCACATCTTTACAGAGACCTGGCTCCATCGTGACCTTCCTTAATAAAGCGCAGGACTGTGTTTACGTCAATGATGCTCGCTGCTCCAAAGTCAAAGTTCAAAGTTAAGATGCCGGCCATATTATCTGTCCAGAGAATTCACCATTGTTTTTTGTTGCTGCCGTTTACATTTTGCACTTTGGTTTTGTTTTGTCATGTTTTTCTTGTTTAGCATGAATAGCACTGAAACAAATTGTATCGATTAATAAATGACTGAATAACTTAATTGAAAGGAAATGAATTGAAAACAATTTGGATAATGGATTAAACATTTAAGTCGATTATAGAGCAAAATTGCCAAACATCTGCTGGTTCCAGCTCATCAAGAATGGCAGTTTGCTGCTTTTCTTTGTTTTGTTTCATTGTAGATCGAACATCTTTGGGCATCGCGCTAATCTCACCTCATAACATTAGAACATATCCTCTACGTTTAGCTTTGGGAGATAAACACACGACAAAAATACTCCCAAGAATCAAAAGCACACTATCAAAGCCTCTCCTCTAACAGCGTTAATATTCTGAGTTCATCATGCCCCCTTGTGGGATGAGATGGATTCGGCACCTGTCGGAGGCTGAGGACCAGGGAGTCTTCCTCTGCAGCCAGTCTGACAGCGTAGCAGTAGCTCATGGGGAGGTAGACCTGCCGACAGTGACACCACAGGGTGGAGGGATGGGCAGGCATCCACGTGGGGAACAACCTGGAATAGACATAAACATGTTAGAGAATGATTCAGAAAATTCTCAGTTCATTAATTACTATTCTAACACACAGTGTGAGGTCTTTGCCATGAAAGATGTTCATGTTCTGTTGCACAAAGAAGTGATACCATTTCCATTTCCAGCTGCAACAACAGCAGCTTGCAAGAAAGACACATAAAAACCATGTATGGCTTATATAGAGTTGTAGCCTTAACAGGACAAATCTGATAACTTTTATTTACAGTATGCATTTTCTTAAATGAGAAAAAAACAGTGTAAGATCATACAGGAGGAGAAACAAATACAGGCACTAAGGAGACACGCGCCATCAAACTGGGATCAAAGGACATGACAATATGAGTTAAATAAATTGATCAGTGATCCGGAGAAAATTATATATTATACTTTGATTATAGAGAACACTGTCATGTCCATGGTTTCAAAGAGGAAATCTTTTCTCATAAAAACAATAAATGAAAAATGTCATTTCCTTTTCCCTTTTTTTTGATGGTATGTCTCCCCCTGCTGCCAAAACTGTCTTAGCTTGTCTTTTCAACAGTATTCTACATTTTACACGTTTTTCATTTGAAAACATTGTATTGGAACTTGTATATATATTAAAACATATGCATCACTTAAGGGCTACAGCCCTTTCTTTAGGACATTGTGTCTTTTCTATGTGCGTAGTAAGTTGTTTTGGAATAATGGCCGTTATATCATCTCTTAATGTTTTCCCTGTATACAGTATACAGCCTGCTCTTTGTACACATGGATGTTTTCATGACAAAAACCTTGCAGGTCCTAGATAACAACAAACAAACAAAGACAGAGCACCGGCGAAAGAAATGTTATCGACAGAAACTGCAAGAAAAAAGATAGAACTTCTACATTAATGTCACAATGACATAAGAATTTTAAAGTGATGCCACTATTGTACTGGGGCAACATACTCTTATTTACTCGAACCTCATTGTACCTAAAGCATGACTGACGGGTAGAAGAGGACATTATGAGATGTTAGGACGTACCACATCTCTGGTAGCAGTGTGTTCATTCCCTCCCAACTGTAGACATTTAAAATGGCCAACCAGAATTTACCCCAAGAGGGAATCCCCACAGCGCCGCCTGTACAGAATAAAAAACACAGACAGCTTCAGTATGAAGCTAGTACCATAAATAACTGACACGGTTAATAGTGGTCGACCGTGTTTTTAATGGCCGATGGCCGATATATATATAATGCCAATATATTGTTGTTTTTTTTAGTTCTTTCTTGCATCTGAAAAAATACAACATTTGAATAATAATAACAAATGAGAGACAAAATCGCTGAACTTAAATGAACATTTATTTAACACTGTTATTGTCTGCATGAATGTCAACTTAATAAATGTCCACAGGTTATCGAAAAACTAAACATTGTAAAAAAGCAACTTATGAATTTAAATAAATTTTTAGTGCACATAACAACAGCATTTATCAGCAGATAGCAGCACCTCCAAACAATTGTACATTTACATAAATAAAAATAAATAAGCAATGCTACTGTTCCCTGATGTTGGCTCAGTTAAATAATATAATAACTAAATAATCGGCCGCAGGCATCGGCCGCTGCCAATTATCTCAAAATGGCATTAATCGGCCTGATGAATTGGTCTACCGCTACTTATTACTATAAGAATGGATTACAGCAGACATTAAAATAATATGCCTTTACTAAACACAAATCAGTAACATAATCACCCCTTAAAACTAATTTCTCATTTGGATATATTTGAGATGGCAGTGCGTTTGTATACCTGGGAGTTTTTAGTACAGATAGATGATCAGTAATCTGTGCAGCAACAACATAATGCAACATAATAACTGATGTTGCATTTTTAGGATTTAAACGTATTCTTTCCCACCTTTGCTGTGCAGGTTGTTCCTAGCTCGAATCATATCTGGATCATCAGGCTCTACTCCCAGGATCCTTAATGAGATGTAACTCAGCGCTGTGCCAAAGACGGTGGACTTATCTTCTATATGCCTGAAGAAAAACAAAACACATCCACGATGCTCTCATGAGGAATCTTTCAGGCAGTCTGACCCCTCAGCTGTAATTATTTTGTAACAGTGGGGATGAATGGGCACTTCAAGTAATTACTACACCAGTCTTCCTGTAGCAGTTCACTAACAGGTATATGTAGATGCTTGTATCATAACATTACATTTGACTATAAACACTGAATCTATACTGGAATTACAATAACAAAATTGTGGACATTTTTCCACTTTTGCAGGTCACCTTTACTGAGACGACACAAGGCAAAGCGTACGTCTACGACCTTTGCCTGTTACAGTGAGCTCACAAATCGTGTTACAGTAGAAGCACACAGTAGAAGCACATATGGCATGTCACACGTGGATATAAGAAGACAAAAAAAAGTGGGCAGTTGACTTACAGACCCCAGCCTCCATCCGACAGCTGCACGGAGCGCATGTACCTCACCATCTCTTTCCTCCAGGCTTCGGCCAGAGGGATCTTAGCCATGTGGCATGTGATCAGGAGACCTGAAGCACAGAAATGGACATCAATACAGTGACACACAGACACACAAGCACATGCACAAAAACACTGGTGTCATGAAATCACATGCTGCATTATGTTTAGTGTTATAGCTCCACCTGCAAATTCTCTTTGGTCCATTTTTCTAAATCTGATCTAAATTGTTTTTTTCCCTGTGTTTATGACTTTAGAACCGTTGAAAAAAAAGTGTTTGTTGTTGTAATACTCATTTTGGCCACAGGAGGCTGAAGTGTACCACTGCCCCATGTTCTAAATGGGACTAAAAACATTCAGATTCCAGGTGTCATATATGGGGACATGAGGGAGGACGATTTGGCTTACCTGGGAGCAGGAAGAGAGGCCCGCCGTAGTCCCCTGCCCAGTGACCGTCCTCGGCCTGGAGGTGGCTGTAGAAGTGCATACCTTTCAGAGCTGCATCTACAGCCGTGTGGGCAGCTGGGGAGCCAGACACAAACTTACTCTGTGGAGAGAATGGGTGATTAGAAATGAACACCAGACAAGTGTCATACATTTCAGGGGTCAACCAGCCACTTTGGTGAACAGAAGCAGCGAAACCGTTCTCTTTTATCTAGTTTTCATACATAAGAATAAGTAAGTCTAAGTAGTCTATTAGTTCACAGCTTGATAGTGAAGAATATTTACAGGGCTACATCTGAAATCATTCACTCTTCACACACACTTTATTCTCACTGTATACTACCATAGTTTAGTGTGTCTGTTTTGTACTGTTGTTTAAACTGTCCAGAGACAATTACACAGTCAAATCAAGTGAACCCAGAGTGCAATCTAAAAAGTGTTCAATACATATGAATCACAATGGCATTTTGTTTGCCATTT